>CM053584.1:229630911-229644487 GCA_028627135.1 Pseudochirops cupreus
CACTATGGAGAGGTTCTGAGTAATTTCACATGTTCAGCCTGTATTTGATTTCTTGTCCTGCCAGTCGGGGTGGGTGGCGAGGGAGGAGGAGAAAGAATCTGGAATCTGGAGTTCCATAATCAAATGTTATGAATGTGTATCTATCTATGTATCTATCTATCTATCTCTATATATATGCAATTATTATTATTATTATTATTGACTACATCCAACTGGAACTTGAGATACACAGGCACTGTGGTTGGGAGATCCATCCTGTCCTACCGAAAAGCGACATAGGAGAGAATAGACTGGGGGAGGGGGGACACACTGCGATGGCTGTTTTGGGGCAGTGGGTGGGGGAAAGAGGGGGAGAAAATATGTAACTCAAAATCTTTTGGTAATGAATGATGCAAACTAAAGAATAACTTGCTCATGGTCAGTTATTTATTGTCTCTGTGATTTGTCCTTTGACCCACTTGTTTTTTGAGACAATGTTATTTAGCCTTCATTAAATTCTGCAGCTTTAGCGTTTTATGACAAAAAAAAAGTCATTAGGATCAAGAGATCATAGAAGTGGGAAAAGGACCCATACGTACAAAAATATTTATTGCAGCTTGTGGTAGCAAAAAACTGGAAATTTAGAGGATGCCCATCAATTGGGAAATGGCTAAACAAGTTGTGGTATATGAATGTAATGGAATACTATTGTGCTATAAGAAATGGGAAGGAGATGGACTTCATATGTACCTGGCTTATACAAATTGATGCTAAGTGAGAAGAGCAGAACCAGGAAAAATTTGTACACGATCACAGACACATAGTATGTGTGGTGACCAGCTTTGATAACCTGGACTCTTCTCAGCAACGCAGAGCTATAAAACAACTCTATAAGTCTCAGGATGGAAGGAGATACCTACATTCAGAGAAAGATCTAGAAAGAGCCGAGTTTAAATGGAGACTGAAGCAATCTACACGCTATCGTTCTTTTTCATATTCGGTTTTCTTTCTTTTTTTCCCATTGTTCACTCCATTGGTTACAACCCTTCTGTATGACCAGACTAATGTCCAATGTGCAAGTATTTGCAGATCCTATATATGATTGCACACTGCCATGGGGGGGGGGAGGAGGAGGAAGGAAGGGGAAAAAACTTGAAACTCAAGGGATTGTGGAACTGAATCTTGTAAACTAAAAGTAAATAAACAAGTCAATGAAAAAAAAAAAGGAAATCTTCCCCACTTCTATTGGCAAAGCCAGCATACCAGAGTAAAGTAAACACAATGGCCAAGCTCTCCCCATATTCCCCTCCAAACCACTTTAAAATAACATCTCAAACTAAATTCTAGAGTTGCAGAGTCCACAACAGATCACAATGAGTCATTTTCCAGGCTGAGACAATAAGGTCAGAAGGAAAGGTCTATGAGAACAGGTTGGAGACTGATCAGAGGCTATATGCATGCCAAACCAATGGTGAGAATTGATGGTAATAACAGCAGCAGCATCAATTCTCTCCTCAAGCCAGAGAGGGCAAGGTCATTGGGCAACTAGTCAGAAAGATGTTATAGGAGATCCATGTTAGCACTGGGACCAGCCACTCTTTGGCAACTCCGGTGCCTATACTCATTTCTGGGTATCATTTCAAGAAAAATATGAAGCACTTTCAGTCACAAGAGAGCAGGAGTCCTGAGGAGCAGTATCACTCTTGGTTAGAAGGGATCAGGGATGATGAGTGATAGTATTGTTTACAATCCCAAGGGAGCCAGGACCATGAGGAGCAGTATCACTTGAGAATGCAAGGGACCAAGATCCCATCCTGGTTAAGGACCATAGCTCAGACAAGAAGAGTTGTGACCACACTTCTTCCCAGGTCACACTATCTCAGAAGCAATGAAAAATGTCATAGCCCTATGACCAGCTATGAAAAGAGGAATACAAAAATGCCAGAAGCTTTGAATAGTGATACCTCCCTGCCCCCACCCCATGACAGGAACAGAGTCCAACTTTAAGATAAATTTCAGAGTCAAGAAATAGGTTGGGAAAATGAACAAATAGCCAAAAAATCTGACTATAAATATCTACTATGATGACAGGGAAGATCAAGACATAATCTCAGAAAATGATGATGTCAAAATACCTTCAAGCCAAGTGTCAAAGGAAAAAAATGAATTATATATAAGCCCAACAAAAATTTTGGGAAGAGCTAAAAAATATTTTCAGATTAAAATAAGAGTAGGAGAACAAAAGTTTGGCAAAAAAAAATAAATAAGAGCAAGAGACAAATTATGAAAAGACAATTAATAACTTGGGAAAAGAGGCACTAAAAATACTGAAGAAAATGACACCTTAAAAACAGAATTGACCAAATTGGGGGTGAGGGAGGAGTACAAAACTTCACTAATGAAAAGAACTCTTTAAAAAACAGATTTGTCAGGGTGGCTAGGTGGTGCAGGAAATAGAGTACTGGCCCTGGAATCAGGAGGACCTCAGTTCAAATGTGGCCTCAGCCACTTAACGCTTACTAGCCATGTGACCTTGGGCAAGTCACTTAACCCCAACTGCCCTGCCTCCTCCATCCAAAAAGCAAGACAAAACCAAAACAAAACAATACAGATATGGCTAAGTGGGGAAAAGGGTGCACAAGCTTACTGAAGAAAGCATTTCTTAAAAATTAGAACTGGGCAAGTGGAAGTTAATGACTCCATAAATATCAAGAAAAAACAAAACAGAGATGAAAGAATAAAACGTTAGATGAAAATGTGAACTATTTTATTAGAAAAAACAAATTACTGGGAAAATAAATTAAGGAGAGATCATTTAAAATTGTTGGACTACCTAAAAGTTATGATCAAAGAAAGAGCAGGTATCAATCCTAAGATTGAACTTGATCTATGTAAGCTTAGAGTTTAGGGAGGTAGAAAATGAATTATAGCTTTATAAGGCAAAAAAGTTCCTTTTTAAAGCACCAAGAAATAAACATCTGTACTATAAAGGTTTAGTATATGAGGTCATTTAAGGAGGGAAAAATTCTGTTAGGCATGGGTATCAAGAAAAATACTTAACAGAAGGAGACACCTGAATTGAATCTTTAAGAAAACTAAAGATTCATGGAGGTGAAGGTGAGGACAAAATTGACAAAATTGATGAAAGCACAGAAATAAGAGTTGGAATGCTTAGATGGGGAAACAGCCAACAATCCACTTTAGATACCAAAGCTTAAAGAAGAATAATATGAAATAAAACTACAAAAACACATTGGAATTGGTGGACAATAAAGCCTTTTAATGACCATGACATACTTCAGGGATTGCCAGAGAAATAAAGACAAAGGCAAGCTCCATTGCACATGTGGCCAGAGAAGCACACAGAGGAAAGCTAACTGGTATATGCCCATAAATGACTTAGGCTATATAGACATGTTTGTGGGGGAGAAAAGGGAATGACGAGAAGCTATAGTTGTTTTTTTTTTTTTTTTAATTTGTAGAACTCCATTCAGAGGCCCTATTTCTTTGATTGGATCTCTAAATAAATATATTTATTTTTAAACAATGTACTTGTAAGGGAAATAAATGACAATACACTATGCAGTAAGATAATAAAGGCCTTAGATTTTGGGGTATGGACAATAACTCAGAGAAATGAGAAATGAAACATAATAATAACATTTATTGAGTGTCTACTAGCTACCAAGCATCATGCTGGACATTGCGAACACAAAGACAAAATTATATAACCCTTGCTTGGTGGGACCTTACACCAAGTGTTGCGTTAAAATAGGTTCAAACTATATGCAAAGTTATGTACAATAACTTTGGGGGAAGAGCACTAAAATATAGGTGGGGGTGACACTTAAGTTTTCCTTTGAAGGAAGGTAGGCATTCTATTAGGTGGGCAAGAGGTGGAAGAACATTCTAAGATTGGGAAGGGTAGTCTATGCAAAATGGGGGAAATTGGAAATGGAAAATCATATTTGTCTTGTCTAAACATTTTTGTTGGAATGTAGAAGATAGATGACTTAGTCTTTAAAACCCACCCAAAATGTAACCATACATATCTTGTCATATGAGAACTTCTGATTCAAGGATTACACATATTTTCTGGGTGGCACAGATATCTATTTGGCCTGAAATTATAATAGGAGGACAATCATGGTAGTAAAAAGGGAGCATGGAAAACCCTGAAAAATAGGTACCTCCATGTTATCTACTTGCTTGCCTGCTTGTCCTAAATGAAACCAAACATGATTTCATGTTGTTTCCATCCACCGCTGCCTACTGGTATTACAACTGCAAAACTTGATAGTCTGCAGATTTTGTGCTTCCTACCTACAAGTACCTTTGAAGACTGACAGTCATCAATAAATGAGCCTGTCTTAAAAATATTTGCCAACTCAAACATCTTCCACAAGAAACTTTTATTGATTCATTTCCAAACTCTCATTGTCATTTTTTGGGTTTAGAAATTTAAATACTCTCCTCTAATTTTGCCTCACAAAGTCAACAAATCAATTTCCATCTTGTGCTTTGTTTAATAGTTTATGATAGATTAGTAAGTAGAGAAGTTGGCTTTTTGTCTCAGCAATCAGGGGGGTTGCTCGTGGTAAATAAAGGTAGGGAATTCTTAGCTTTTTTGTAGCTAAAAGGAATATTTGTTTTCCTTATTCCTTCTAATTCCCATATTTTATGGAGTTTCAACTGCTTATAATTTGCTTTCAGTCCAAGTAGTAAAACAATCACACACCTTAAATTTTTGATGCCATATGTATGTATGTGAAATATATATATATATATATATATATATGTATGTATAATATATGCATACATACATATATATCAGTATGTGGAAAGGATAGCATCCATTTTAAGATCTAGCAACATTAGAATTTAATATAAATTCTTTTGCCTTATCACTTAGTTTTTTACTCTGGCATTTTTCCCTAGAAGTATTGCAGGTGCTAACTTATTGTCTAGGGGCTCATTCTATGAATGTTACTTTCTAGAAATGGATGACTTACATTTTTCTCTGACAACTTGACTCCTAGTCTCACTGTATATTAAGGAATACTGCACGGGCTCCCTCTATATTTCTAGTTTACTTCAATATCATATATAAAATTATTCTAGAGATGAAGTAGTTGTCAAGATTTCATCTAGGAGTCACTCTGAAAATGTTTCTGATCAAGTTATAGGGAGATAAAAAAGAAAGATTCTAGTAAAAACATTTAGTTAATGCAAACCCATTGCTAACATAATAGAATTGAGAGAGAGAGAGAGAAAAAAAGAGAGAGAGACGGAGTTTATGTATCTGCTCCCCAGGATAGAAGTAAAGCTTTCAGAGCAGGTTCATTTTCAGACAAATAGGCACTGAGATCATGGGTTTCAAACCTGGATCTGCTACTTATTACTTCTATAACCATGGACCTCTGGTACTCAGATCCTCATCTGTAAAATAAGGGGATAGACTAGGTAACTTTGAAGATCCTTGCCACCTCTACATTTATGATCACCTGGTAGCTCTGAGTGGAGTAGAGTCCTATTAATGGAGGATCTCTCACATATGCAGTTTTTTGTTTTGTTTTGTTTTGTTTTTGTTTTTGGGGAGGTGAAAGTACTGATTTTAATTTATTTATTTTTAGTTTTTGACATTCATTTCCATAAGATTTTGAGTTACAATTTTTCTCTCCCAGTCTTTCTCCTATCCTCCACCCCCATAAAGCAAGCCTACTGAATACCCCTTCCCCCAATCTGTTCTCTCTTATATCCTCCATCTTAACCCCCTAACTTTCTAGTAGGGCAAGATGGGTTTCTATACCCCAGTACCTGTATATCTTATTTACCAGTTGCAAGTAAAAAAACCAATTTTTAAACATTTGTTTTTAAAACTTTGAGTTCCAGATTTTTTCCCCTTCTTCCCTCCTCACCTGCCCCCACTGGGAAGATAAGCAATTCAATATAGGTTGTAAATGTGTAGTTACCCAAATCATTTCCATAGTTATTATATTGTGAAAGACTAACTATATTTCCCTCCATCCTGTTCCACCCCCCACTTATTCTAATTTTCTCCTTTGACCATATCCCTTTTCAAAAATGTTTGCTTCTAAGTATCCTCTCCCCCATTCTGCCCTCCTTTCTATTATCCCCTCTCTTATCCTCTACCCCCCCCCCCATTTTGCTGTAGGATAAGATATCCAGTTGAGTGTGTATGTAATTCCTTACTTAAGCCAAATTCAACGAGAGTAAGGTTGTCGCATTCCCTTTCACCTTCCTGCACTGCCTTTCCATTGTAACGGTTTTCTCTTGCCTCTTTTATATGAGATAATTTACCTTGATCTATCACTCCCTTTCTTCTTCTCCCAATAAATTCCTCTCTCACTTCTTAATTTTATTTTTTAGATATCATCCCTTCATATTCAATTCATCTTGTGCCTTCTCTCTTTGTGTACATGAACATACAAATGCTCCCAGAATGGAGAGACCTTTGTCCCAAATCGCTGGAATTTTCACAGCTGTCAGAGCTATTAGGAGGGTGCCCTCTCTAAAGCCCGCACACATCCTGGCACAGTGGCCACATACCCCAGGACTACCACCCAAGACCAAAATCCAGATAAAAGTAGGTTAAAGTAAAAGCAATTACACTCTGAATTGTCGTTTGGTCCCCCTACAATCTACAGGCCAGGACCTCTGAAAGCAGCCATGTGGCACAGTAACCACACTTCCACCCCTTCTCACCCTGGAGGCAGGGGCTTGACCATGCTCTTCTATCCACCCCTGTTCCAACAGAGTTCCACACTGACCTTTTGCTTTGTCTTTGGTGTTTATGGGTTGAGAAGTCTGTAAACCACCACAGCTGCTGGTTATTCATTGTCCTAAACTCTGCTCTGGCCACTGCTGGTCAGGGCTGCCCTGGGGCTAGAACTGCAACTCCCAGGGGGACTGTGCTTGGCTCCCTGCACACTATGATAGAGCTTTCTTGTCAGCCTCCCGGGCTGCCTTTAGTGGGACATTTATTTCTCTCTGTTACTTTGTGGGTTCTGTAGCTCTAAAGTTTGTTTACAGTTATTTTTTTTTATATGTGTTGGAATTGATTTGTGTGGGAACTCAAGCCAAGTTTGTGCTTCTGCTCCACCATCTTGGCTCCCCCTCCCCCCATTTGGCTTTTCTAAGGTGTTGTTCTCCTCATTAGCTTTTTGGACCTCTTTCACCATTTGTATTAGTCTATTTTTGAGGTGTTATTATCTTCAGTATTTTGGGGGGGGTCTCCTTTAACAGGCTGTTAATTCATTTTTCATTATTTTATTCCTTCACTCTCATTTCTCTTCCCAATTTTTCTTCTACTTCTCTTACTTGATTTTCAAAATCCTTTTTCAGCTCTTCCATGGCCTGTGACCCATTCATATTTTTCTTGGAGACTTTTTATATAGCAGTTTTGATTTTGTTGTCTTCTTCTATTTGTATATATTGTTCTTCTTGTCACCAATGTGAGATTTTATAGTCTGAGTTTTTAAATATTCTTTACTCATCTTCCCAGTCAAATACTTGGTTTTCTAACTCCCTTTCAAGGCAGGTCTCTGCTTTCATTGGGTGTGAGGGTAGGGGTGGCTGCATTGTCCCATACTTCTGGGGTTTTGTTTCAGCCCCTGGATCCCCCACTGTCTGTGGGACCAGAGCACCAGAAGCAGCTGCCACTACTTCTCCTGCTGCTGCCACCACCACTGCCACCTATTCCATCCCAGGCCTGGGGCCAGACCACTTGCTCCTCTTTCATGCAGGTCCCACAAAGTTCTCCCACTAAACTTCCATGCTTTTCTTGGCATTTGTGGGTTTAGAGGTTTGTAAATCACCACAGCTGTCAGTGATTTAGTTCCCTGAGGCCTGCTACAGCCTTTTCACACCCAGTGTAGCCCACGCTAGACTATGCTTTGCTCCCAGTCCAATGTGATATACCCTTCCTGTGGGTCTTGCAGGCTTTGGGGCTGAAGATGTCTTTCACTCTGTTATTTTATGGATTCTGCAGCTTTAGAATTTCTTTGGACTCATTTATATAGGTATTTGGAAAGGATTGGGCGCCAACTCAAGTAAGTCCCTGATTTTACTCTGCCATCTTGATCTCCCTCAACATTAAGTTTTCTTACAGCTTTAAGTCTGTGATCCTTCATAATAATTCATTAAATTAATAAATGCCTCTCAGTTTCAGATTCCTCATTTTTAAAAAGATATTTATTATATTTCACAGGATATATCAAGTGACAGTGTAGATATATAAATTCTGAACCTATAATTTTTACTATTATATTCAGCAATTCTCCTATTTATGGACATTCATTTGTTTCCATTATTTTTGGGATCATGGAACTTTAAATTGAATAATCTAAGGATATGAGAGTTAGAAGGGTCCCCAGAAGCCATCTACTCTAAACATGTACCTGAAGAAAAATCATTCATACAATAATAACTATTGATACAGACTGCTTCAATATTCCTTGTGAAGAGGCACCTGATAGCTCTCAAGTCAGGTTTTTTTTTTTAACCTTTGTACAATTATGATTTTAGGAGAAAGTAATACTTGAGTAACTTATTTCTTAAATAATAACATTAATTAATTAAACATTTTAATATCAGCATCTAAGAAAATAGACTTTAATTTGCTACCAATGTTCTCCTCCATTACATAAATCATTGTTTGAACAGAGAAGGAAATGCAAATATTTAAGGCTATTTAGGTATCTAAATATATGTTATAAAGGCATCTAAGGCAAAGTGTATCTCTAAACAAAAGAGCATTTTTTTATAATGCAAAGAAGAGGCAGCTAATATACAAGTGCAATGCCTGAACATTTTTCTTAAATTATCAAGTCAGCTAATATTGTGGAGCACCTTGAGTTGAGGGGATTTGCCTGAAACAGAAAGATACTAGGAATCCCTTAGGAAGGATGCTTCAATTGGGCTTCTGAAAATATTTTGATTTCTTTGTTTGAATTCTATGGCACATCATAGCCCATTACTACACACTTAAAATACTCTTTGAAAGCTGGAGCTAGTAATTTAGATAACATATCATAACAAGTGTTGCAAAGCCTGAGAATATTAAATGCATATGCAAATTTATACTCATGAATATGAATTGTATCTGAAGTTACAGATGTAGTCAAAACATCATCAAACTAAATAGGCATTTTTATTATATAAATTATTAGAGTCTAGTAGGACAAATTAAAATTGGCTAACTAGTCTCATGTTTCTAGTTTCCAGGAAAACTATATTCCCTGTGTTAAGATTCTCCCCTCCCCCTTTGACATCTGGAAGAATTTACAATTTTATAGCAGTAGCAAAATATATGCTACATATTCAGGCTTAAAATGATATTTAGAATTATATTCGTTTTTAACCACAATGAAGACACTGATTCTTTTTTTTTAATTTTCCACTTCAATCAAGTGGTGCCCTTGGCTATTATGAGGGATTCCTGGAGAAGATTCTTGCAGTGAAAAACATTTGAAGTCATTGACCCTGATCTCCCAGAGCTTTTTCACTCACATCTGTTTTATGCTTTAGTTGATATTAATAATCAGAGGGTTGTTGAACAAGGTTACTCATGTTATTATATCTTTCAAGATATCTGCATAATTTTGACCTATACATATAAGAAATATGTTTTCAGAAGACAGTATTTAATGTAGCATTTTCCCCTACCAAATAAAATACCCAGTCCTTCCTACAATAGTATAAATTTACCTGAAAACATGCAAATAGAGACAACATAAACTTAAAACTCCTACAGCTGTGGACAATCAGATTATTAATTTCGTCTACCTTCCAGGAAGACTTGATCCTTATATCTGGTATGATTATTTTCTCCCCCTCTCTCCTGCCATGTTTCTTTTTCCTCTTTTCTTAACTCTTGATAGTCTAGCTTCTAACTTCATCATTCAACTGAAACTGAAACATTCAATCGATCTTTACAAAGTTACCAGTAAGTGATTTCTTTATTGCCAAATCTATTGGCCTTTTCTCAGTCCCTATTCTTCTTGATTGTTCTATATCCTTTGACACTGTCAATTGTCTTCTCTTGAGTACCCTAAACACTTATCCACAGCTTTCCAAACTTTTCCACTTGCTGTAATCGATGGTTCCAAGTATGGATGGTGTAGTGCTGGCTGATGGAGCACCTATGTTTTCTTGGTGTTAATTGTCAGGTCAAAATTAGCCCAAGCAACAAAGAACTGATTCATACTTTGTTGCATTTCAGTTTCAGGCTGCATTGAGTACACAATCATCCACACACAGAAAATCATGGACCAACATTCCCTCCACTTTGGTCTTGGCCTGTAGCCTTTTCAAGTTGAAGAATTTACCATCAGTAACAGTGTCATCAGTGACATTGCTACCACACTACCTAAACTAGTGTATGTCCTCATTACCCAATACCTGAACTATTATTATATCCTACTGGTTGGCCTCCCTGACTCAAATATTCTCCCACTCTGGAAAAATATGCAATCTTCCTAAACTTCAGATCTGTCTTTATCATCCCTCTATCCATAACCACCTTTGTCATGTTTAAAACTCTTTATAACTAGTCCTTCTACCATTCTTCTTAGAAATACATTTCCCTCATACACTGTATCATCTAGTGACTGGCTTTCTCATTGTTATATGCAGAAGACACTACATATCCCAACTCTGTTCTTTTTTTTTTTTAATCTGCCTTTTTTTTTTGATAATTCTTTTCCAACTAACCTCCATGCAATGCCTCACTTCCCTGACTTCCATGTTATCAAAATTCTCATATGTCCAAGTTGATTTATTTGTCCTTCTTCCTCTTAGTGTTTTTCCCTTGAAATTATCTCATGTTTATGAATAATGTATCTTTTTTCTAATATAAATAGCCCTTTGCTTTGTATTTTTCCCTTTAGTTTCTATGCTTCTCAAGAGCAAAGAGTATTTTCTTTTCACCTTTTTAATCTCAGCTATTAGAATAGTGTCTTCCTGGCACATAGTAGGTATTTCAACAGTGCTTATTGACTTGAATCCTATCTCGTTCCCTCTTCATCCACAATGCTGACATATATCAGAGGTAAATGACCCCTTCCTCTTCCTCTTTGTGACCCTCGTTTCATTCCTTGCAGAGAATGACTTACCTCAACTTTTTCTTAGCATCTTTTCACTTTCCTTCCTTCCACTACCTGTGATCTCACTTCATCATTTATTATTGCTTAGCCTTTTCTTACACTTCATTCTAGCAGCACTTCCTGAGCATAACCAAAATGACAGTCTCCACATATTCTATGCATTTACAATCTATTTTGTCTCCTTTCTCTTTTTTATGAAGCAGAATATGTCTCCCAGAAGGGGCCCAAAGAATTGTACATTTGCACTTACATAAAGTACTAACAGTTCCAAAGGATATGGCTCTGTAGGATCTTGTCTGAAACCCTGATATTCCGAACTACTTAACTATTAAATTTTGAAAATTATATGATTTTATACATATATAGAGAGATATGTATGAATGTTTTTTCTCCATCACCACATATTTGAATTCCTCCCCACCTTCTCAAAGGAAATTATTCTTGCCTGGATTGTCTAGATTGCCCAATAAATGCTTAAAAGTAGAACCAGACAGTAAGAGGCTCTCAGGATTATTTTACCATCTAAATGCCAACTAGTCACTTTATCTAAAGTACTTGAATTCAAAAATGTTCTTCCTTATCTGCCTCAAAAGGGGCAAAACAGTTATCTTATAGATATAGAGTAATTACAGCTAAATATACATGCCAAAGAAAAACGCTGTCAAGGTAAACTCCTTACCATCTAATGAACTCCAATACACAGAGTGTTCATTTAGTGAGTCTCTCCCACCAGTCACAATGTTCCCCAAAGTAAAGAAAAACTCAATCCATAGATGTGTGGTAAGTCCCATATTGGGATTCCTCACTTCTAAAGAAGTTCATTATAGGGGGGTGGAGTCAAGATGGCAGCATAGAAGCAGAACTCCCCAGCTCTGCCCATAACCACCTCAAATAACTATAAAATATGACAATAAACAAATTTTAGAGGTCCAGAACCCACAAAAATACAGAGGAACAAAGCTCCCACTGAAGGCATCCCAGCAGGAGGGACAGGAAGGGTTCATCGCAACATGCTGCGAGCCAAGATCAGTTGCACCTGTAGCCCCAGGGCGGCAAGGGCAGCTGCAGCTGGGGCATTTGAAAGATTACATCACCAGCAGCTGTGGCAGTTTCCAGAATTGCCAACACATAAGAACCAAGGACAAAGTAAAAGATCAGTGAAACTCAACTAAATTTGGGGAAGAGAAGCAAGTAGGGCCACTGGCCCTGAGGGCAAGAAAGCAACAGAAGTGGTGGTCCTGCAGCCACCTCCACATGGCTGCTTCAAAGTTCACGGGCTGCACGTTGCAGGCAGGCCAAGTGATCATTCAGAAGCTAAGTGCTCTTGCCTTAATCTGCCTATATGGCGATCATGGTGTTGGATGGTCATTCTGAGGTGCGTGACCAGTGAACCAAAGCTGCTGGGGCTGCAGACACAGCAGCCTCCTAATAGCCTTGACAGCTGCAAAAACACAAGGGATTTGGGACAATGTTCTCCCCTCTGGAAGTAGAGTTCCATAGAGCTAAAAAGTCAAGTAATTGACTGGCAACATGAGCAGGCAAAGGAAGCAAAGTGAACACAGCAATTAAACTTTAGATTCATTTTTTGGGGAAAAAAAAGATTAAAGCATTAATCAGGAGGAAGACAACACACTCAGAACTCCTGCACCAAAGGCTTCCAAGAAAAATGTATAATGGCTACAAGCTATAGAGCAGTTTAACAAGGATTTTGTAAACCAAATAAGAGAAGTGGAGGAAAAATTGGGAAGAGAAATGAGAATAATGCAAGAAAATCATGATAAGAGAGTCAACAACCTGATGGAAGAAAATAACACCTTAAGAATAGACTAACTCAAATGGCAAAGGAGGCTCAAAAAGGCTGAGGAGGAGAAGAATGCCTTAAATAGTTGAATTTGCCAGAAGGAAAAATAATCTCAAAGGCTCACCAAAGAGAATAATTCCTTCAGAATTGGAGTGGAACAAATGGAAACAAATGACTTTATGAGAAATCAAGATACCATTAAACAGATCCAAGCAAATGAAAAAATAGAAGGCAATATGAAATATTGTAACGATACTGGGATTTGAAGATCTTCCATGCCCCTTGAGCTTCCTGATGTAGCAGGAAGGGGTGGAGCAAGAGAACGCCGGAACCAAGCTAGTCTCCGTGCGGTGCTGACTGGAAGCGGCAGCAGAGGCAGTGGCTGCGGTTGTGAACTCCTTTTGCTTTGAGCAGGGCAGAATCTCTGCTAAGGACTCCTGCTGAGGGCTGACTGGGGCAGGAACTGCCAGGGGCCGGAGCTGCTGGGACCAAGCTGCCTGGACGCTGAGCAGTTGCGTGCGTGAGGAGAGGAGGATCTTTGCCTGAGGTAGCCTGTCCTGTTTGAAGGCTTGAGGATGTGGGTGTTTACTATTTTGACCACATGTGCTAACTTCATCACTACTGGGTTGGCTTTGACTTTCTGGTTTTGGGACTCAGTTTTCTGGTATTT
>CM053584.1:229644987-229700723 GCA_028627135.1 Pseudochirops cupreus
AGAATCTGGAGTTCCATAATCAAATGTTATGAATGTGTATCTATCTGTCTATCTTTGTATGTATATGTGTGTATATATATATATATATATATATATATATGTGTGTGTGTGTGTGTATGTGTGTATACATATATATATATGCAATTATTATTATTATTATTGACCACATCCAGCTGGAACTTGAGATACACAGGCACTGCAGTTGGGAGATCCATCCTGCCCTACCAAAAAGTGACATAGGAGAGAATAGACTGGGGGAGGGGGGAAATACTGGGATGGCTGTTTTGGGGTGGTGGGCGGGGGAAAGACGGGGAGAAAAGATGTAACTCAAAAAAATTTAATAAAGAATTTAATTAAAAAAAATGTTAAAAAAAAAAAACTGGGGATGTTGTTGGGAATTAAAGGTCATCAGAAAGTCAACGGACAGAGTTGAGGAGAGAGAGAGTATTCCAGAGAGGAAGAGAGAGAAAATTCCCAGAATGAAGAGATGGTATATATTTTTTTTGCAGCAGCAGCAGCAAGAAGCCAGGATCACAGAATCAATGAGCATGTTACAGGGAAAAAAGTATACAAAGACTGGGAGATTAGGAGGATACTAGGTCGTAAGTAGCTTTGAATGACAAATAGAGGGTTTTGTATTTCATCCCAGAGGTGATAGGGAGACACTAGAATATATTGAATAGTGGGATTATATGAATAGAGCTGAGTTTTAGGAAAATCACTGTGGTGGCTGAATGGAGTGAAGAGAGATTTTAGGCAGAAAGATACACTAGCTGGCTATTGAAATAGTGCTGGCATAAGGTGATGTGGGCATATGTGAATTGAGCAAGTCATTGCCCCTTCTTGGATCTCAGTGCTCTCCCCTGTATGTGTCTTGAACCTGTCTTGGACCATCTAATTTCCCTTCCTTTTCTGCAATAAAGAGAGCTGTGCATAAGAGTCTTCTCTCCTTGGAATTCAAGAACAAGTCAGAACCCTTCTGATCTCCCTTCTTAAAGGCACAGACATATGTAACCAGGTTTCTGAACAACACATCCATCAGCATTAAGTATTTTGACTTAGCTATATATTCTTAACTATAATTTCTTCTTTCAGTAGTACTTTAGTAATGAGAAAGGTTTATCAAGTTATTGAGATGATAGCATCATCAACTCCTGAGACAGACATATATATGTATATATATATATATATATATATATATATATATATATATGCATGTATGTAAGTATATGTACACACACATATATACACATATACAAATATACACATACATGCATATACACATACACATACACACACTCACACACACATGTGTCTATGTGTGTGTGTGTATGTATATATATATGTGTGTGTGTGTGTGTGTGTGTGTGTGTGTGTGTGTGTGTGTTCTCTCTCAACCACCTCCCCCCCCTTCTATCTGACACTACACTGATGCAGGACTTCATTTTTCCACACCTGAACTATTGCAATAGCCTTCTATTTACTCTCTCTGCCTAAAATCTCTCCACTCCAGTCCATCCTCAACTCTGTTTTCAAAGTGATCTTCCTAAAATACAGGTTAGACCATGTTGCACCTGTACATACTCAATAAACTGCATTGTGACCCTAATATCACCAGGATAAAAAAAATCTGTTTGGCTTAAAAGTCATTAAAATGTGCACCTCCACCCTTATTTTTCCAGTCTTCTTATACCTTACACCTCATCAAGTACTCTTCAAATCTTAAATCCATTCATACTGGGCATATTATTGTTTCTCAAACAAGACATTTTGTCTCCTGACTCTGGGAATTGTACATAAATACACATACATATACATGCATTTCTTTGTATATACGTGTACGAGGATATAGATAGATAGAGATAGAGATAGAGATAGATATACACATGTATGAGTATGTCTATATGTATATACACACATACATGCGCAAGTGGTATAGATAAATGTGCATATATAGTTTATATAATATATACATATAAAATGAAGTGTTATGAGTTTATACTACACGCATATGTATGTGTATATACTTTAGAGTATATATTGTTTAGTGAACTCTACTATATGTAGTATATGTTGCATAAAGTATAGCACACATGTATAATATATATATAGTATATATTGTTTACTACATATATGTGTATATAAGATAATATGTATGCATGTCTGTGCATATGTCTGTAAGGTACATTAGAAGTTATTCAGCATAACATCTTAATTTTACAAGTTTGTTGGGTTATTTGAGGGTATAACAAGAAAGTCTTGAAGAATATTTTAAATTTCCTTAATATGATGGTAGGAGTGAATCAGACCTTAAGGGGCACAATCTGATGGCTATTATTCTTGTTTTTGTAGACAGCAAGAAATACAAAAATAACTCAAATTAAGAGTGAATAATGGAGGCAGGCCTCGGATACCCAGTGTGGTGGTGCAACCCACCAGGCAGGCCCCAAAGACCTGCGGCCCTCTGAAAGGCCATCCTTGGACATGGCCTGCTGACCCACCAACCACAAGAGCCACTCCTAGGCACACCACAGTGTGGGGACAAACTGAGCTGGGTAAGAAACAAAGGAAGGGCCCACAGCAGGGGCAGCAGCTACCTCTGGGACTACTCATTCACAGCCTGGAAATTTAAATAGCCCCTAGCTGAACCTACAGGGACCAAGATGACAGACTGAATCTCAGCAGCTCTAATTCCTCCCCCCAACCCAAAAAAACCGAAGTAATTATTGCCCCAGAGGAAAATTTTAAGTAGTAAAGGCTTAGGAACCCTGGAGGAAGGGTGTGGCTAAGGTACTGCCTCAAAATGGGAAGAAAGCAGGCTACAAAAACAAAGACAAAGACTCTGGAATCCTGTTAAGGTGAGAGGGAGGAATCAAACTCAGAAGGAGAGAGTATTGACTCCATACCCGCAGCTGAAGCCTTAACAAGGACTATGACCTGGTCTCAGGCACAGAAAGCATTCCTAGATCAGCTCAAAAAGAACTTTGAAATCCAGCTTAGAGGGGTAGAAGATAAAATCAACAACTCCTACCAAAACAAAATTATGAAATTAGAAAAATATTACAATGAAGAGAACAGCTCCTTAAAAAGTAAAATGTGTGAGCTAAAAATGAAATCTGAGCGTATGGAAAAGGAGCTTCAAAAACTGAGGAGAGTAATTCACTAAAAACTAGAATCAACTAAATTGAAGCCAATGACTCTATGAGGAACCAAGAATCAGTCAAACAAAACATCAAGACTGAAAAATTAGAACAAGAGGTGAAATATCTCAATGGAAAAATAACTGACCTGGAAAACAGGAGAGAGAATCTGAGAATCATTGGTCTACCAGAAAACCATGATGAAAAAATGAGCCTGGACAATATCTTCCAAGAACTCATCAAGGAAAACTGCCCTGAGATCCTAGAACCAGAGGATACAATAGAAATCGAGAGAATCCACCAGATACCTCCTGAAAGAGATCCCAAACTGAAAAGTCCGCAAAACGTAGTGGCCAAACTCCAGAACTATCAGGTAAAGGAGAAAATACTACAAGCAGCCAGAAAGAAACAATTTAGATATTGTGGAAACACAGTGAGGATCACACAGGATCTGGCAGCCTCAGTGTTGAAAGATCAGAGGAACTAGAATATGATTTTTTGCAAGGCAAAAGAGCTCAGGCTACAATCAAGGATCCCTTGTCCAGCAAGACTGAGCATAAACTACCAGGCAAGGAGATGGTCATTCAGTGACATAACAGAATTCCAGACCTTCCTGATGAAAAAGCCAGAGCTCAATGGAAAATTCAACCTCCAACTACAAGACCCAGGAGAGATATAGAAAGGTAAATAAGGAAACACACACACACACACAGACACACACACACGCACACACACATACACATAACTTGTTATTTAACAAGAGCAAACTATTGACATCCCTATATGGGAAGCTGATACCTGTTAATATCGTGAACTCTATACCTATAGCAACATCTAAAAGGGAAACAGACAAACAGAGGGTGTGGGTATTCACTATGTAAAATGATGATAAAAATCCTTATTAAGGGACTGTAATAGAAGAAGAGGAAAGAATGAAGCAGAAAAGGGTAAATTATGCTACACAAAGAGATATAAAAACAATATAGAGGAGGGAAAGTAGGGAGGAAGATGAGAACTATATGAGCTTTTCCTTCACTGGTTCTGTTGCAAGGAGGGAATAATACAACTGGTTAAAGATAAGACTCCATCAAGAAGAGACATAAAACTTATAATAGAGGGAAAGAGGGGAGGGAGAGGAGCACTGCATGAGATCTATTCTCGTCAGTCTTGGTCTGAGGAAGAAATAACATACAGCATTGAATATAACAACTGATCATATCCTACAAGCAATAGGAGGGGGGAAGAGACAAGAAAGGGAGGGGGCTTAGAAGGGAGGGAAGAAGTAGTAAGGGAGAAGGGTAAGAAAAGGGAGGGGGCAGATAAGAAGGGAATACTGAGGGAGGCAGTGGTCAAAAGGAAAACTCTTAAGAAGGAGAAGGGAGAAGGGGAAAAACAAAAGCATAAAAAGGGGAGGAAATAGGATGGAGGGAAAGACACAGACAGTACATTAAATTGAAAAGTTTCTGTACAGACAAAGCCAATGTAACCAAGATTAAAAGGGAAGTGGGAAAATGGGAAAGAATTTTTATAACCAGTGTCTCATTTCTAAAGTATACAATTTCTATTCCTACAATACTATTTCTAAAGGCCTCATTTCTAAAATATACAAGGAATTATGTAAAATCTATAAGAATGCAAGTCATTCCCCAATTGATAAATGGTCAAAAGATATGAACAGGTAATTCTCAGAGGCAGAAGTAAAAGATATCTATAAGCGTATGAAAATATGCTCTAAATCCCTATTGATTAGAGAAATGCAAATCAAAACAACTCTGAGGTACCACATCTCACCAGCCAGATTGGCTAAGATGACAAAACAGGAAAATGACAAATGCTGGACAGGACGTGGAAAAATTGGAACACCAATGAATTGTTGTTGGAGCTGTGAACTGATACAACCATTCTAGAGAGCAATCTGGAACTATGCCCAAAGAGTTATAAATAATTGCATACCCTTTGATGCAGTAAAACCACTTCTGGCATCGTATCCCAAAGAGATCACAAAAGTGGGAGGAAAACCCATATGTACAAAAATATTTATTATAGCTCTCTTTGTGGTGGCAAAAAAACTGGAAACTAAGGGGATGCCCATCAATTGCGGAATGACTAAACAAGTTGTGGTATATGAATGTAATGGAATACTATTGTGCTATAAGAAATGGGGATGAGATGGACTTCATATTTACCTGGAGAGGCTTATATAAACTGATGCTAAGTGAGAAGAGCAGAACCAGGAGAAATGTGTACACAATCACAGACACATTGTATGTGTGATGACCAATCTTGATAAACTGGACTCTTCTCAGCAATGCACAGCTATAAGACAACTCTACGACTCTCAGGATGGAAGGAGATACCTACATTTAGAGAAAGAACTAGAAAGAACAGAGTTTAAATGGAGACTGAAGCAACCTACATGCTATTGCTCTTTTCCATGTTTGGTTTTGTTTCCTTTTTCCCATTGTTCACTCCATTGGTTACAACCCTTCTATGCAACCAGACTAATATCCAACGTGAAAGTATTTGCAGATTCTATACTTGACTGCATGCCTCCATGGTTTGGGGTGGGGGAGGAGATGGAGGGGAGAAAATTTGATACTCAAAGCACTCTGGAAATGAATCTTGTAAACTAAAAGTAAATAAACAAATCAATTTAAAAATTAAAAAAGAGTGAATAATGACTAACATCCTTAATAAACAATGATAGAGGACATAAATGAAAATTTACTAAATTCATGTATTCTGGTTATTTATCTCATATACTAAGTAAATTTCATCCTCTTCAGTCTTTGAAGTAGTTAAAACTTAAGTAACATAAGCCAATCATGCATTTTGACATACTGAAAGAGTATTGTACAAGGAGTGAAACTATCATTTTCCTGTTCCAACCTCTATAGATTACTGTGTGACATTTAAGCATATCTCTAAACCTCTATTTCTTCCCCTGTAAAATGAGGATAATAATCCTAGCTTACTGCAGAATAGTTGTGAAGAGCAAATCCAGTAATGTATATTAAAAATTATAAACTATAGGAAGTCATAAAAATAAATATCATTTCTGTCTAAATTAACTTGTCTCTTAGATCAACTGAAGATTTGACATCTTAAAAATTAATTTATTAAATGCTTGCCCTTCAATATCTAAACCTAGTATAAAATGCTAAATTGATAATTAATTTATGAAATTATGAAATGGGGGCTGGCATGCCTATTTCTCTGGGTACCTGCCAGAAAGATCATGATTGGCAGTGGAAAATGGGGCAGTAATCATACTTTATTAAGGTACAGAGGTAAGTGATGAAAAGTAAGGAAGGAAACAAGGGCAGATGGTCTGGCTTGGTAATGGAGATGATGAAAGGAGGCAGTGTGAAGAAGAGGACTAGGAAGACAGAGAATACCACTTGTGTAACCATGGATTATAATTGGGAGCACTTAGCATCATAGAGCCAATGGAAATGGAAACATGCTCAGTTGGACAGAACTTTGAGGTCACATTCTATAGGGTGTTTGAGGGAACAGAGCTAACTTATATAGACAACTTTGAAGTTAATTCGTTAACACATCCAAATCATCTCAAATTTATATATGCAGGCATATTTGAATTGAACAAGTAATTTCCCCTTCCTGGATCTCAGTGCTCTCCCCTGTATGTGTCTTGCACCTATCCTGGACCACCTAATTTCCCTTCCTTTTCTGCAACTAACTTTCAAAGTCATCATCTCACAGTCTACAACACCTTTTTGAGGTTCTGCTGGTCTGCAACTGTGGAAGTCTGGATTTTGTTGTTGTTGTTGTTGGAGGATTTTGAAATCTTAGGACCAGAAAATGTGACAAACAGCATCTACATGACTTCCCCTGATTTGGCACATAATAGCAGGATGTGAATTTTGGTCATTATGCTCCTTTGCTCTTTGGGATGTTTTGTACATAACTTCATGGTTGCTCTTTGAGACATCTCATCCTAATGCCCCTTTATAATGGTTATCTGTAAATTTACTATGCTATGTAGAAGGGGAGAGTAGTCAGGGGAGTGGAACAAGATACAGTTTTAAAACAAATGAAATATGGATTTTGTCCTTGGGTGATTTCAAAGGGAA
Organism: Pseudochirops cupreus; assembly: GCA_028627135.1. Lineage (NCBI taxonomy): Eukaryota > Metazoa > Chordata > Mammalia > Diprotodontia > Pseudocheiridae > Pseudochirops > Pseudochirops cupreus. Next base: position 229,652,225 of record CM053584.1, read on the forward strand.
AAAATATTGAAAACCTCTGATTCAATTGGTGCACAACTTTATGTTGCTAATAAGATGCCTTCACTTTTTCCTAGGAAACCCAATGAATGAGAAGATGGATATTCTCTGAAAAATTCAGTGAATAAAAACATGGATCACTAAGACAATAAGTACGGAATTCCTATATATATGACAATTAATTTAAAAAGAAAAGTAAAACCTAGGGGAAAACATGACTCACTAAAAATTAAACACTGAATAAAAATAAACTGACCATCTCTCTGCTGCCTTGATGTTCTTATGGAGATATCTTTTTTTAATATTTACAGATTGAGCTCCATTATTGGTCAAGTGACAGAGAAATACAGTGCTAAAACTGCATTCCCTAATATACATTTTTGTCCACTTAGGAAACAGATTAATAAGAGAATGAATACGAAATCATTGCTTTTATGAAGATAGGGATGGATGTGAGAATTATTCAATAGCATACACTATATTCCAAACCAAAAGATAATACAAGAAAGTTGTTCTTCAATCATAATCACTACAGAAGAAATTTGATATATTATGCAATATTTATCATCATTTTATTTCATTTTTATTTCATTAGAGTGGTCTACCTTTAACTGTGTCCTCCCAGGTGTCTGAGATTGTTTCTTTGTCCCTTGTGAACTACCCAATTACAGGAAAGAAGCAAATTAATAATCTCATAGAGTTTGAGAGCTAAACTGGTACTTTAAGATCATTCAGTCCTTGTGTTTATTTCACAGAGGAGTAAGCTGAGGCTCAAATTTGCAAAGAAATTTAACAAATAAGAGGTAGCTATTTCTAATCTTGCTCTTGCTGCTACTATTCTAATCACTGTCCAATTTCACATACATAGAATTCTGAGTTAGAATCCAAACTTAAATCTTCTGCCTCCAAATCACAAAATTCAGAATTTTAGATTAATCAATCAACAAGCATTTATGCAACTCCAACTTCATGCCAAACGTCATGGTAGATAAATGAGATACAAATACAAAAGTGCAGTTGTACTTCTTGACACTGAGGGGCTTAAATTTTACTGTACTGGGGGAACTCCAAGTTAGATAGAATACCACAGAAGACCATCACATTCAGTTCATACTAGAAAAAAAAATCTCTGATATAGCATATTGGACAAACTGTCCAGACATTTCTTGAAGACCTCCAATGAAGGTGAGTCAACTACATCCCAAAGAAACCTGCTTTACTTTGATTTGTCTCTAATTTTGCTAAGTTTTTTTTTTCCTTAATCAAGCCAAAATTTGCCTCTTAAATTTTCTACTCATTTATCCTGGTTCTGAAAGTGAAAGAAAAATAAACTCCTTCAACATATCACCTTTTCAATCAATCAGCATATCAGTCAACAAATACTTACTAAACTCCTAATTTGTACAAACCACCAGGCTTCAAATAATTGAAGTATTATGTCTCATATGAGGCATCTCTTTTTCATCTCCTTCAACTGAGTCTAGATGTGATGATGTAAAAATTACAGAAACAACATGTAATGTTCATGTAGTGCTTCAAAAAATTTAAGTATATCTACATATAACATTCCATTTGAATGTTACAACAACTCTATGAGCCTCTATGAGAGTCTTTTAGTATGCCCATTTTATACATGAGAAACTAAGGTTGAGAGAGATTAAGTGATTCATCCAGGGTCACACAATTTGTAAATATCAGAGGCAGTATTTGAGATCAATTCTTCCCAAATCCAGTTTTAGCAAGCCATCCATTATACTACCTAGATGAGAAGAAAATAAAGTGAATTTTGTGAAATAAAGCATTATCCAAAATAAGATATAGATGAGGGAGATCTGTGAGTACAAACTATTTTATAGCATGCAAATACACAGCACTCACTGCAACAAATACTCAAAGGCACTCTTCAGAGAACATGCTTATAAATGGTTTGTGAAGTCAGAATAGAGAATGCAATAAGAAAGTAAGATCTTAAACTGAATCCTCAGAAACAAGATGAAGTGAGAGGTATATGTACTTGGAAGAATGATCTTTTCCTTGGATCACCTGAGAATCACATTTTGTGCATGAAATGGAAATCTTTTACAGAAAAGATGAGAGCGAGTTTTTTTCTGACTGATAATCTAAACTGAAATTACCACACTAAAGGAATGAAAAGAAGAAAAATGCATACATTAGTTCCTAAACAGACATAATAATAACAGTAGAAGGTACTGGATAAGAGTATCACTGGAAGAATGAGATCTGCAATCACATACCCTATAGAGAAGGCTGCTGTTTAAGGTATAATTACTGCTCACATACCATAACTAATGACTGCTGGCTAATCATTTTAAGCATTATTTACTTTCTCTTTCCATAGAAAAACTAACCAATTTCAGATTGCTATCAAAATAATTCATAGTTTTTTCTATTAATTACAGGATTGCATTTGTGTCCTGATGGATAAGGGCATATCACTATTTGCTTTGCAGAACCTGGTTTATGGGTGTGAAACTTCCCATTGTGGGGGGAAAGGGGGGGTGAAGGCAATATGGCGGCATAGGAGCAGCAAGAAATCACAGCTCCAACACAGCCACATCAAATACCCAAAAAATATGACTCTAAACAAATTCTAGGGCTCTAAAATGCACACAGATATATTTCCTGCTGAAGGCAGCTTGGCTTAAAGCAACCATTTCAACTCTGAGAGCAGAAACCAGCCCAGCCTGAAACAGTGGCTTTTGCCCTGGGGGCAGCTGGACAAGCCAAGCCCTGTCACAGCTGGAGCTTCAGAAGAGTGGATCTGAGACAGCTGTGGCAATATCCAGAATTATCAAGCCATAAGAAAAAAGGACTCAGGTTAGTGGAACTTGGCTAAAAACCGAGGAAGAAAAGCGGGTTTGGCCAAGCTGCCTCCAGGGCAAAGAAGCAGGAAGTGGAGGTTTTGCACCCACCTCCACATAGCCCCTTCAGAGTTTCTGGCCAGCAGACAGCAGGGGAGCCAAGCTATTGTTCAGAGGCCAAGTGCTGTCATGTTGAGCGGCCTAGATCTGGATTGTGGTCTTGGGTGGTGGTCCTGAAGTTTTTTTTTTTCAGTGAGCCAGAGCTGGGGAGGGACGCAGCAGCCTCTTAAAAGCCCTGGCAGCTGTGAAAACCCCAGCAATTTGGGACAGAGCTGTTCTGTCTGGAATCAGAGTTCCACAGAATTAAAAAAAAAAACATTGAAAGGCGACCATGAATAAGCATAGGAAGCAAAGTAAGAACAGCAGCCAAACCCTAGATTCCTTCTTCAGGGAAAAGAAGGAACAAAGCAGGGAAAGGGAGGAAAACAACACAGTCAGAACTCCCACACCAAAACCTTCCAAGAAATATGAAGATTGCCAAAAAGCTAGAGATAGGCTGAAGAAAGATTTTCAAAACCAAATGAGAGAAGAGGAAGAAAAACTGGGAAGAGAAATAAGAATTATGCAAGAAAATCATGAAAAGAGGGTCAACAACCTGACTGAAGAAATTAACACCTTAAAAAATAGATTAACTCAAATGACAAAATAGGCCCAAAAAGCCAATGAGGAGAATAAAGCCTTAAAAAGTGGACTTTGCCAGATGGAAAAAAAATTTCAAAAAGCATTCTGAAGAGAATAACTCCTTCAGAATTAGAGTGGAGCAAATGGAAGCAAATGACTTTATCAGAAATCAAGATACTATCAAACAGATCCAAACAAATGAAAAAAATAGAAGACAATGTGAAATGTCTCCTTGAAAAAAACCACTGACCTGGAAAACAGATCCAGAAGAGACAATCTAAAAATTATTGGACTAGCCAAAAGCCATGATCAAAAAAAGAACTTAGAAAGAAAGCATCCTTCAAGAATTTCTCAAGGAAAATTGCCCTGATATTTTAGAACCAGAGGGCAAAGTAGAACTTGAAAGAATCCACCAATCACCTCTTGAAAAAGATCCCCAAAAGAAAACTGCTAGAAATGTTATAGCCAGGTTCCGGATTCCACAGACCAAGGAGAAGGTATTGCAAGCTACCAGGAAGAAACAATTTGAATATTGTGGAAACACAATTAGGATAACCCAGTATCTAGCAACTTCTACACTAAGGGATCAAAGTGCCTGGAATATGATATTCCGGAGATCAAGGGAGCTAGGATTAAAACCAAGAATCACCTACCCAGCCAAATTCAGTATAGTGTTCCAGGGGAAAATATGGTCATTCAGTGAGGTGGAGGACTTTCAAACATTCTTACTGAAAAAAACCACAACTGAAAAGAAAGTTTGACACTCCAACACAAGTAGCATGAGAAGGTAACCATGGAAAAGAAATCATAAGGAACTTATCAAGGTTGAACTATTTACATGACAACATGGAAAAGTGACAATTGTAACTGATGAAACTTTTCTCAGTATGAGGATACGTGAAGGCAATACAAATATATACATATATATATATATATGTATACATATATATGTATGATATATATACATATATACATACACATATATTTATATAAGAGGGTTTATATAAGCACATATCTGAGTATGTATATATATATGAACACATAGAGGGCATAAGATCAATTGAATAGGAAAGGACAATACACTAAAAGGTGAAATACTGAGGTGAGAGAGGATTAGATTGAGAGGAAACAGGGAGAGGCAGAATGGGGTTGAGCATCTCCTTGAAGAGACAAAGGATAATTGTTACAATAGAGGGGGAGAACAGGAAGGCAAAAGGGAAAGAATCAACCTTACTCTCACTGAACTTGGCTTAGGGAAGAAATGACATAAATTCTAAACTGGGCATCTTGCCACACAGGAGAATAGGGGGAATGGGGATGAGAGGTAGGATGAGGGAGTGGAGGGCAGGCTGGGGGGTAGGGTTGATGGAAGTGCACACATCTGTGGAGGGACAGGGATAGGGCAGAGAGTGGAACGGGGGAGGGGGGGATGCGGATAGGAAGGAGGGACATGTAATCAGTCTCTCACAATGTGCCCACTGTGGAGAGGTTCTTTGTAATTACACATATACAGCCTGTATTTGATGGCTTGTTCTCCCAATGGGGGTGGCTGACAAGGGAGGAAGCGACAGAATCTAGAATTTAAAGCTCTATAATCAAATGTTAAAAATATATACGTATATATATATATGTATATATATACATATATATACAATTATTATTACCATTATTATTAACTACATCCAACTGGAACTTAAGATTCACAGGCACTGTGGAAGGGAGATCCATCCTGCCCTATCGGAAAGTCAGAGGAGTGATGCGGGAGGACATAGGAGAGATTAGATTGGAGGAAGGGTTATACAAGGGGATGGCTGTTTTGGGGGGGGGGTAGGGGAAAGATTTGCAGAAAATTTGTAACTCAAATTCTCATGGAAATGAATGATATAAAATAAAATAAGTAAAATAAAATATTAAAAAAATAAACTTCCCATTGCCAAGTCCTTTCTACATTATTTTGCTTTAAAAAACTAAAAACAGGTTTTGTAAATTGGAAAAGCAATTACAAAATTACAAATAATGGTATTGGGACACAAAGTGAGGAAGTAGAACATATTCTTTTTTAATTTTAATGGATCAGAGTTGTGTTTTCCTTTCTCTTTTGGGGAATTCGGAGGGACTTTCAGACTTTTCATATCAAACATCAAAGGTTCTCTTTTTGAAAAGTCAATGGATACATAGGAAAAGACAGACTTTCCTTTCCCCTTCCTCTTTTTTCCTTCATTTTTCCTGTCATGCCTGTGAGATGATTTAAATAATGTTTTTTTCTTTTCCTTATGATTTCTATTTTAGGTCTTATGTTGGGATGCATGTGTAGAGCTATAAGGAATCACAGATGTCTTCAACTCCAAATTTTTCTTTTTCTTAGTCGAAGAAACTGAGTATCAGTAGGTTAAGTGACTTGTCAACATTCACATAGATAATAAGTGATATAGTTAGAACCTGAGCCCAGGACTTCTGATTTTAAATCTAGTTATATTTCTACAATACTTCTCTTCATCATCTCTTATCACACTATCCACTGCCTAAATAATTACCATTGAAATGCCATCTTCTGTCCAAAAGTCATGACCTGATAAACTTAATGCACAGTACCATCTTAATCATCCTTTTTCACGCTTATTTTTCCCTTTTCCTCCATCATTCTCCTCCCACTCTCCTGGTGCCTATCAATAAAATCTCTACACCATTTCTTTTTTTTTTCCTTTTTCCAAAAAGAGTGCTTGAAAGTGAAATAAGATGCGGTTTTGAAAAATAGTTTTAAGGATAACGTACATCGCCCAGTTTTCCCATTTCTTTGTATTTCTAGAACCTGGTGCTGGGTTGAGCTCACAGTAATTACCCAAGAAATAGGTATTGCTTGATTAATAGTAGGGGTTCCTTTACCTATGTATCTACCTATTCATCTTTGCCTAATCTGTGCAATCTTCATTTATGTCTTTCCAAAAATTCACAAGATATCTAACCAATATTTTTTTAGACTGTTATATTTTCTCTTGGCATTTTTTTTTAATATCAATGTAACATGCCAGAAGTAGAGCAGTTGGTTTTGCTCTCATTATGTCACTGGTATGCCTATTTATTTTCTCATTATATACCTTTCATTGTTGTAAGGTTTCTCTAATCCTTACACTTCTTTTTAACTCTTCATTTGTGATATATTGCATCCTACTCCTGGCAATCATTTGCATCTCCAATATACTCTGTGTAATCTTCAGTTTTGATTATTCAGAGATTTGGGGTCTCCATGACTTATAGTCAGAAAATACCTTTAAAGGAATTTCAATGGTAAAAAAAAAAATGGGTCTTTGGTCGAGGGTCTCAATGACAGTCATTATAAATACTGTTTATTAAAAAGTCACTACAAATGTAATCATACCACATATGAAGTCCTTCAAATGAGATAATATCATAAGAAATAGAAATGATCTCCTCAACCCATAAATGTCAAAGAGAAAGTGAAAGGTCAGTTGAGAACTCTGTTGGAAAGGAGGAGCATGGTCCAACTCCTACCCATATGGCAAGAAGTAGCAGAGTAGTGGCTGCTGGAGCTACTTGCCAGTGAGGGTGCCTCCAGAGCTCCTGGCCTGCAGATCACATGGGGGACCAAGCAACCATTCAGAGGGTAATTGCTCTTGTTTTAACCTGCTTGGATCTGGATCACTGTCTTGGGTGGAGGTGCTGGGGTGTGTGGTCAGTGGGCCAGAACTTGTAGGAGCTGCAGAGAAGGCATCCTCCTAATAATTCTGGCAGCTGCAAAAACCCTAGTGATTTGGGACAATGTTCTCCTCTCTGGAAGTAGAGTTCTACTGTAGCAAAAAGCTCAAATTTAAGTGATTTACAGGCAATATGGGCAAGCAGAGGAAGCAATGGGAGGAAGACAGTGAAGTCAAAACTCCAGAATCAAAAGCCTCCAAGAAAAATATGAACTGGTTACAGGCCATGGAGGACCTCAAGAAGGATTTTGAAAATCAAGTAAGAGAAGTGGAGGAAAAATTGGGAAGAGAAATGAAAATGATGCAAGAAAATAATGAAAAGTGAGTCAACAACCTGAATGAAGAAAATAACAGCTTAAAAATAGATTAACTTAAATGACAAACAAGGTCCAAAAAGCCATAAGGAAAAATATGCCTTAAAAAGCAGAATTTGCCAGATGGATGAGGAATTTCAAAAGCTCACTGAAGAGAATAATTCCTTCAAAGTTAGATTGGTGCAAATGGAATCTAATGACTTTATGAGAAATCAAAATACTATGAAATAGTTCCAAACAAATGAAAAAATAGAAGGCAATGTGAAATATATCATTGGAAAAACCACTGACCTGGTGAATAGATCCAGGAGAAATCATTTAAAAATTATTGGACTACCTGAAAACCATGATCAAAAAAAGAACCTAGAAATTATCCTTCCAGAAATTCTCAAGGAAAATTTCCCTGATGTTTAAGAACCAGAGGGCAAAATAGAAATTGAAAGAATTCACTGATCACCTCTTGAAAAAGATCCCTAAAAGAAAACTCCAAGGAATATCATAGACAAATTCCAGAGTTCCCAGGTCAAGAAAATATTACAAGCAGACAGGAAGGAAATATTTTACTATTGTGGAAACACAATCAACCTAACACAAGATCTAGCAGCTTCTATATTAAGGAATTGAAGGGCTTAGAATATGATATTTTCAAGGTCAAAGCAGCTGGGATTAAAACCAAGAATAACCTATGCAGCAAAACTGTATATAATGTTTCAGGGGAAAATATCATCATTTAATGAAATAGAGGACTTTCAAGGATTCTTGATGAAAAAACCAAAGTTGAATAGAAAATTTCATGTTCAAATACAAGAAGCAACAGAATCATGAGAAGGTAAAGTGGAAAAAGAAATAATAAGGAACTTCTTAAATTTGAACTATTTTCATTCCTACAAAGAAAAATGATAATTGTGACTCATGAGACTTTTCTCAGTATGAAGATGGTTTAAGGGATTATATATGCATGTTTGTATACATATATGTTTATATAGAAGGGTATATGGGCATATAAATACATATGTGAGTGTGTGTATATATATATATGTGTGTATTTGTATACATAGACAGGGGGCACAGGATCAGTTGAATAGGAAGAGATGACATCTGAAAAATAAAATCAAGAGGTGAGAGTGGAAGATAATGAGAGGAGATAGTGAGAGACAGAATATGGTAAATTATCTCATGTAAAAGAGGCAAGAAAAACTCTTACAACATAGAGGAAGAACAGGAAGCCAAAAAGGAATGGGTCAACCTTACTCTCATTGAATTTGGCTTCAGGAAGGAATAACATACACACTAAATTGGGTATTGTACCCTACAGGAAAGTATGGGAGAAGGGGACAAGAGGAAGGATTATAGAAGGGAGAGCAGATTGGGGGGGGGGAAGGTAGTTAGAAGTACACACTTTTGAAAAGGGATAGGATCAAAGGAGAAAATGGGGGGCGGGATAGGATGGAGGGAAATATAGTTAGTCTTTCACAATATACCTTCTGTGGAAATGGTTTGTGTAACTAAATATGCACAACCTATATTGAATTGCTTATCTTCCCAATACAGATGGTTGACGAGAGAAGAAGGAAAAGAATCTGGAAATTGAAATCAATGCTAAAAATTATTATTATTATTATTAATAATTTTATATGCAATGGAGAAATAAAATATATAGACACTGGGATAGAGAAATCCTTCTTGCCCTATTAGAAAGTCAGAGGGGTGATAGGAGAGGATAGAAGAGAGAGCAGACTGGGCGAAGGGGTATTCAGTAGGAGTGCTACTTTGGGGTAGTGGTAGGGGAAAGATGGAGTGTAAATTTGTAACTCAAAACCTTGTGGAAATGAATGTTTAAAACTGAAAATTTTAAAAAAAATGGAAATGATCAAAACATAAGATTTTTAAGGTTAAGCTCAAGATTTAGGGACTTTACACAAACAAAATAAATGAAATTTGCACATATTCAAAATAAATGTATAAAATACATGCTAGGAGAGCTTGTTAATGGAACCAAGATTACCTGAACTTGTCACTTTCTAAAATTGGGAAAGAGGGTATAATTTATCAAGATTAATGTTTCATTAAGATAGGTCTAGTATTTATTGGTAACAGAACACCAGGACACATAATATATCCATAGTTATAAATGTACACTTTCCAAAATGTATATTTTAAATCCTTAGGTCATTGAAGCTACTAAAATCAATACACTAAGTATTAGTGTGCAAGCTTCAAATTCTCTTCCATATTCCCAGTAGGTTCTTGTTTTCTTTTGTTCTCTTCTTTTAGGAAGAACCAACTGTCAACCAAATGAAAATTATAGTAGATACTTTGAGCTCATATCTTCACTGTCTCTTACGGCAGCATAAAAAATGAACTGACAACTCTAATTTTTATAGCTTATTAGCAAGACATGTACTAGTTACTAACTTTCATTTTCAGGAATTGAAAACCTTCAGTCCAAATGCATCAACATGCTAATGCTATTCCATACACATATTCAATTATCTTCCATTTCACTCACAGGTTCACTACAAATAAAAGATGATGTTTCCCACTAAGTAGTGGACAGAGGGACAAGGAGTTCACATTCATATTTTCAGATATCATGGCCACCATTTTGTGAATAACCTGTTTTGGCTACATCTTTTCTTTCACTCCTGAGTTGTTTTCGAGGAACAAGGCTTTCTAAATGAGAGTAGTTCTGTTTGCAGCTTGGCACTGTTACTTTATTTATTTTATTTTTTAATCTTAGAAAATTCACAAGATGCTTAACAATAATTGAAGCATATAGCTGAGACATTCATGCTTTAAATTAGCTACAACTTTATTATGCCTTCTTTAGGTTTTTAAATTTTTTTTTCAGGAAACTATACTAGGTTTTCACTGATAGTATCAGAGGGATTTGTTGTATATGTGGACATCAATATAAGCTATTGCTTTGGAATACTCACATTTATCTCTTGTCATTTGATGTTTGCCTCATTATTATGATTATCACATATCTATATTAGAGGGTTCAAGAAGAAATTATATCTAATATCATTAAATTCTGCCTGAAGATTATGGAAGCAAACCATTTCTTTCCTAAAAAGACATTCTTGTCAGGATGTTGCACAATACACACTTCTTTTCCTATAGACATTACTTGGTAAACCTCTATAAAAGCATAAAATAAATCAAAAATATAAAAGCACCAAAACAAATCAATTTGGTGCTTTAATCATTTTTTTTCCTTTTTCCAATATGTGTTGGGAGTGCACAAAAATTTAATTTTGGGGAAGAAGAAATATTTACTCTCCAACTTGCACTTCAGATTATAGTGCACATTCATCGGTATTGCTTTAGATCCCTCACTCTGATTCTAGCCTCTGCTCTGGTTTCACTTTTTTTCAGGCTGATGTTTCGAGCAGATTCAAAAGTATATATTGCAGGTTTAGACTCAATAACTCATTTTTGGTCAAGTAAAGAAAAAGAATGTTTCACTCCCATTGTCTATCTAGACTCTACCAGCTTCCTGAGGATAAGGGTATAATTGATAATAATAAATGTTTACATTATATTTTAAGATTACACAACATTTTGAATACATCATCTTATTGCATCTTCAAAAAAAACAAAAACACTGTAAGGGAGACACCAATCTAGCACGACCAAGTGGGGAAAAAAAAATCTACATAGCTGCTAACCAAGCTATGATTCTCCAACGGCAATCCTAGGGGACTGGAGGATCACCAGACTTTAACATATGAACTTTTATTATATTTTTCCAGAGCCTCAGGAAATGCCATGCATCTTACCCCTGCATTCAATGTTTTTGGACCTTGGACTTCTCTTTGGTGTATTTTCTTCCTTCCAACCAAAACTTGAGTGTAGACTTCTGAGAACATGGGTGGTCTTGATTTTTCTGTTTATAGAGCTTAGCATATTAAGGGTCAAATAAAATGTTTTGCATTCATTCATATTCAGTGGCTATTGGGAAAAAAAATCAAATGATAAATTCATCATGATGTTTGGAAAGAACACAAATTGGAAACAGTGAATCCAAATTTGAATCTTAGAAATGTTTTTACTTACCTATGGAAAATTGGTTACTTGATTCACTTCTTTGGACTTCAATCTCTTAATCTCTTTTTAAAAAGTCTTCAAACAATATGTTCTCTAAAAGTTCATCTTCCTTGTAATACATATTCCAGGATACACAATAAATTCAATTATAGCTTCATAACTTTATTATAATTTATGATTAATTTTTCAATTGCTTTTGTCTCCTAAACTTTTAGGGTAATTGTTTATCCCATTTGATTGTGTCTTATTGGTGGAACTAAGCAGGTGGAACAGAGAAAGTTCTCAATTGAACTCTCCCAAAATTCCCCTCTAAACAACTTTAAAATAAGGTCATAAATAGAATTCTGGAATGGCAGACCCAACAAAGTGTAAGAGAGGGTCATTATTTTAGCCCATGACAAAATAGGTCAGTGTAATGATACTGGGATTTGAAGATCTTCCATGCCCCTTGAACTTGATACGTAGAAGTAAGGTTTGGAGCAAGAGAAAGCTAGAACCAAGCTAGTGTCCCTGCCGTGGTGACTGGAAGCAGTGGCAGCAGTAATGGCTGGGGTTGCAGCCCAAACTGCTTTTTCTCTGAGCCTGCCAGAATCTCTGCTAAGTACTCCTGCTGAAGACTGCCAGGGATGGGAACTGCCGGGGCCGGAGCTGCTGGGAGCAAGCTGCCTAGACACTGAGAAGTTGTCATGAATGAGGAGAGGAGAATCTTTGCTGAGGTAGTCTGTCCTGTTTTGAAGGCTTGAGAATGTGGGTGTTTACTATATTAACTACATGTGCCAACTTCATAACTACTGTGTTGGCCTTGACTTTCTACTTTTGGGACTCAGTTTTCTGGTATTTGAATAAATGCTCTACCTATATTTCCCATGCAGAGAGCCTGTTACATTTTGTAATTAATAACCATATCAGCATACTTATAGTTACTGCAGGCATTGTGACTACTGCATTGCTGATACATTTGGCAATGAGGGCGGGATCACAAAATGTCAGGCTTCTATTTGGTAACACGAGGGCTGTTGAGGGAGAAATGGCTATCCCAGGATGGGAGGATTTGCCTTATTCCTCTCTAGCCAGAGAATGGGCCAAAAGCACAGGGCCCTGTGAAAACTAGGAACCAAGGCTGCAAAGGGGAGACTGCAGAGATTCGAAAAGATGCTTGCAAGGAATATCCATAAAACCAGGCAAAGAATTGGCAGGAGTGTGCAGGAGAGGCTGGGTCAGGCTAACAATTTATCGCCTTATGTGAAAAAGTAGAGGTAAGCTGCTGGAGGAAAAAGCTCAGATGGCTAGGGAATCAGCTGGTTTGCCTGACAATTCTTCTGTACCACAACATTCAGAAGAGCAAACTGCAGGGTCTCAGGTGGAAGAGTAAGCTACTGCTCATGTGGCTAAAAGGAAGCAAAAAAACTAGCAGAAGGATTGTGCATGCAGCTTCAGTACAAGCTGGGTAGAGTTGTTCAGACAGCTGCCAGGAGAATGTGTGTGAGGAGAATGGAACAGGGTTAGCTGAGGAGTCTTCTAATGTAGAAGCTCTCCCCATACAAAGAAGAAGACAGGAGAACTGCCAGGGCCAAACAGAGTCCAGGGAGATAAGTGAGCATTTCACTCAATAGGAGATTACTGATATATTGAGTAGATTCACCCAGTGAATGGGAGAGTCTTTAGTGTCTTGGATGGTAAGAATCATGGATGAAGGTGCTGGAGGAATAACAGTGGACACTGTGGAATGCTTAAAATTCATAAGGATCAGTCAGAATCCTTTTGTACACCAAGTTTTTAGGGATCACCATACTCAAGGAGGAATCCACAGAACTAATCTGTTAGATTTAGCTGCAGAGGGATGCAAAAAGCAATATTCTACTGACTCTATGTGGCCTGATAGAGACAGACCCTGGTACTCACTTAGAGACTATATGACAAAGCTAAAGGAGGAGGTAATGAAAACTGCTATCATGCTTGGAGGTGCAAATACATATCATGATACCACCTTAGGAGTTACTCAGAGGAATACTGTAGTGAAGACAGCTCCTCCTGCTTACAAGCACCTAATTTTCACTGTATTAATTGGGGAAGTAGGGCATACTCTTTTGGATGTGCTGGATAAGATTTTATATTAAGTGACTTAGGGGAATGGGGAAGAGACAAATTTCCTCGAGAGAGAAGAGTAAATAGCCAGAGGATTCAAAGACAAAATGGATTGACAAGAAGGGAACTATTTACTGCTCTACTGAGAGCAGGGGTGGATTTTAGATGAATGATGGTATTCCAAATGAAAAGCTACATAAGATGTACCAAGAAAAAGTATTTAACATTAGAATGAATAGGGAAGCAAGAACCACCCCTGCAGGTACTCCTGAATATCCAAGTTTGCCACACCTTCAGGGAGAATCTGAATCATTGTATCCAAGTTTGCCCTACCTTCAAGGAGAATAGGAAATAGGACAAACCCTAGCCCAGATTAAAGAAATATACCCGGGAGATCACAGATCCCATATTTGTTTAACAAGATATTGGATGAACGGATCAAATACTATAACTAGAGCATTGCTCAATACAGGGACTGAGGCCACACTTATCTATGGAAACCCTTATAAGTTTAAACATAGATCTCCTATTACCAGCACAGGAACTGGAGGGGCTGAAATATCAGCCAGACAAATTAAAATAACAATGAAAATTGGGCAGTTACCTAAGATGGAATATACTGTGGTTGTTGTACCCATTCCTGAATACATCATTGGAATAGATATATTGAGAGGCATGACTCTGAATTTACCTAAAGGAAGATATCAATTTGCTATAAGGAAGATAGGAATTAGTACAGTTTTAGTGGGAAAAATAAAAATAGATGCAATCACTTTACCTGAACCTTCTGAAGTAATTACTTTTAAGGCAGTATCATGTGCCAGATGGGCAAGTTGAAATTACCACTACTATAAAGGAATATGTTGAAGCAGAAGTGTTAGTCACTACAACCACATGTTGAAATAATCCTGTCTGGCCAGTACAAAAATCAGATGGGTAATGGAGAATGACTGTGGATTATAGACAATTGAATAAGGTGACTCCTCCTTTGTATGCTGCTGTTCCAGATACTGTCACCTTAATAGAAAGGATCCAGAAATATGATGGGACTTGGTATGCAGTTATTGATTTGGCGAATACCTTCTTCACCATCCCAATAGACCCTAACCAATGGGATCAGTTCACTTTCACTTGACAGGGTAGACAATATACTTTCACCTGCTTACCACAAGGATACCTGCATAGCCCCAATAGTTGTCACAGGATTATGGATGAACAGTTGGATGAATTGAAGCTATCTAGTGTACAACTTACCCACTATATTGATGATATCATGATATAGGGAAAAGATGCAAAAGAAGTTGAAAGGGGTCCGACCCTGCTAATTGAGCATATGAAAAGTGAAGGGTGGGGAATTAACCCTGCAAAGGTTCAAGGACCAGCTCAAAATGTAAAATTTGGGGGTATAAAATGGAACAAGTGACTACAAGAGATTCTTCCATAAGCCTGACAAAAGATTCAGGATTTTCCCAGCCGTACTAATAAGAAGGAGGCCCAAAGATTCATAGGATTGTTTGGATACCAAAGGCACCACATTCCTCATTTGGAACAGATTTTGAAACCTTTATATAAGTCACTCAGAAGAGATATGAATTTGATTGGGGACTTGAGTAGAGTAAAGCTTTTGAAGAAGCCAAGGCTGCCATACAATCGGCCCTAGATTTATGGTCAATGCAAAATGGTCCAGTGGAATAACAAGTGACTGTACAAGATGATTATGCAAACTGGAATTTATGGCAAAAACAACAGAGCCAAAATGTACTCTTGGGATTTTGGTGTAGGAAACTCCCTTCATTTGGATTTTAGTATATACCTTTTGAAAAGCAATTGTTAGCTGCATATTGGACTTTGGTGACTCTGGGCCATGAATTGATATTAAGACCTAGAATGCTGATTATGACCTGGGTAATGAATACCCCAGCTTCTCACAGAATTGGACATGCCCAAGAGACTAGTATAATCAAATCAAAGTGGTATATACAAAATAGAGCAAAAACAAAGTCTCTGCTCTACATGAATCTGTGGCAAACATAGAAATTGAGAGGAATGACATACCCCCTGAGCCAAAGCAATGGTTGGTACAGTCCTCTGTTAAATGGAATGAGGCATATGATGGATTAACTGAAAGATGAAAGAGACATGCATGGTTTACTGATGAAACAGCAAAATATTTGGGCCAAAAAAGACATTGGAAAGCAATAGCTTATATGCCATGTACTAGAAGGACTTTGGAAAGTACTGGGATAGGTGGAAGTAGTCAATATGCTGAACTTATGGCAGTACATCAAGCTATCAAAATAGAACAAGGAGGACAGTGTCACTTATTCACTGATTCATGGATGGTAGCTAATGGGTTAGGTTTATGGATGCCCATGTGGAAAAATCAAAATTGGGAAATTCATGGCAAACAAGTCTGGGGCAAAGAATTATGGGAAGATATCTGGAACATATCTTTGGTCACTGACTTGTCAGTTTTTCATGTAGATGCTCATGTGGCCCTCACCATGCCAGAATGTCAGTACAATGCTCATGTTGATCAACTGGCAAAGATTGTTGCTGAACATATTGTACCTACTTTGACAACAACTAATATTCTGGTATTAGCAAAATAGGTCCGCCAAACAGCTGGCCATTTGGGGGTGCAGGCCACACACTGGTGGACACAAGATCAGTGAGTGAGAGTGGAATGCAGTCCAGCACAGGATGTGTCAAACATGGCTCCAGCTAACAAGCAGCAGACTTTGGTAGCCACTGAATCAGCAGTGGCTGCTTCCAGAGCTCTGAGCACATAGAGGGTAAGAGAGTCAAACAAGTGATCAGAGGGAGATCACAGGGGCTATTTGTTAGCACTGAGGCAGAACTCTGTTGTTTTGTCCATACTCAGATTCAGGTCACAGCCCTGGGTGGCAGCCCCAGTGTGAGGAGTAAAACTAATGTATCAGACCTTATGGCAGCAGTGGAGCAGGGAGCTTTCTCACAGTGGCAGGGCAGAATAGAGTGTTTGTATTCACTCACAGACAGGAACACAGGTCAGGAGAGTAGTAAACATCTCTCCTTCAATCAAACTATATTGGAAGAACTGAAAACATATAGGTCCCTAAAAGTATCTCTGAAAATAGCTACACAAAACCCCTGGAGCTCAGGCCAGTGAACCCTCTACCTGGAAAACAAAACCCTACTTTAATAAAGTTAAAAGGAAAGTTATAAGCTCAGAAAGTGACCAAAGAATGGGAAAAAACAAAAACAAACCTTTGCCTATGGAAAGTTACTATGGTGACAATGAAAAATCAAAGCACACACTCAGAAGAAGACAACAAATTCAAAGTTCCAACATCCAAAGCTTCCAAGAAAAATATGAATAGGTCTCAGACTATGCGAGAGCTCAAAAAGGATTTTGAAAATCAAGTAAAAAAGATAAAGGAGAGGGCAGAAAGAGTAAGATGGCAGAGTAAAAGCAGGGACTTGCTTGAGATTTCCCCCAAACTCCTCCAATTACCTATAAAAAATGACCCAAACAAATTCTAGAGCAGCACAATCCATGAAATGACAGAGCAAAACAAATTTCCAGCCTAAGACAACCTGGAAGGTTGACAGGAAAGGTTTGTTGCACCAGTCTGAGAGAAGAGCTATGTGGGCCATGCCAGCAGAGACAGAGCTTGAACAGGCCTCAAGCAACTGAATCTCTGTCAGCTATGGAAGTTTCCAGACTACTCAACCCCCAAAGGCCAAAGATAACTTGCAAAATCAGTAGGAAAGAACTATAGGACCTGGGTGAGAGAAGAGTACAGTCTAATCCCAGCCCCAGGGCAGGTAAAAAAGTTTGGTCAGGGCAATGGAAGAATCAGCAGCTGCTCCCAAACCATGAATGGTGTGGTGATAGAGCAGGTAATGGGAGGGTGATTGAAGGGATCTCTTTGCTGATACTGAGGCAAGATTCTCTTGCTTTACTCATGGTTCAATTTGGGTCATAGTCCTGAGTAGAGGTCCTGGGATGATGAGGTGAGCTGGCATGGAGGAGTTTGTGGTAGAGAGGGAAACTTCCTTGAAGTTCCAAGGCAGAAAAGAGTGCTTATGGTCAGTCACAGACCAGAACACAGGCCAGGAGAGGAGTAAACACTTCTCCTTTTATCATGCCACTTTTGAAGAACTGAAAATTTACAGGTCCCTAGAACTATCTCTGTAAACAGCTGTACAAAACCCTTGAAGCTTGGAACTGTATATCCCCACTACATAAACACTGAAAGCAGAACCCTACCTTAATAAAGAGTTAAAAAGTTAAGTAATTGGCTGGGAAAATGAGCAAACGATGTTAAAACGCTCAGCCTATTGAATCATACTTTGGTGACAAAGAAGATCAAAATATTTAACCAGGAGAGACAACAAAGTCAAGATTCCTACAAACAAAGCCTCCAAGAAAAATATGAATTGGCCACAGGTCATGGAAAAACTCAAAAAAGATTTGGAAAATCAAGTACGAAAAGCAGAGGAAAAATTAGGAAGAGTAATAAGAATGGTGTAAGAAAATTATGGAAAAAAAATGAGTTGACAGCTTGCAAAAAGACACACACACACATGCACACACACACACACACACACACACACACACACACACACACACACACACAAAATACTGAAGAAAATAAGACCTTAAAAAATAGACTAGAATTCAAACACAGGTGGGCTGGCCTGAATGAAGCCCCACAATTGCCTCCTTGGAATTTCTCTTCCTTTTATCTCCAGTCCACCATGGCCTCACAGATTGGTGACCCAGCTGCTGTCAGAGCCACCACCATTCCCCATAAGGGGGCCAAGCCTGGGGCAGCCACAACCTGTGGGTCCTTGGGCAAAAGGTTACAGCAGGAATTGATGACCCTAATGATGTCTGAGGACAAAGGGATTTCTGCCTTCCTAGAGTCAGACAATCATTTCAAGTGGATTGTGACCATCCATGGGGCAGCTGGGATACTATATGAAGATCTAAGGTACAAACTGTCTCTGGAGCTCCCCAGTGGCTACCCCTAAAATGCTTCCACTGTGAAATTTTTCACACTTTGTTACCATCCCAATATAGACACCCAAGGCAATATCTGTTTGGACATCCACAAAGACAAGTGGTTAGCTCTGTATGATGTCAGGACCATCCTGCTATCTATCCAGAGCCTGCCAGGAGAATCAAACTTTGAAAACCCATTGAACACACATAATGTTGAACTTTTGATAAACCCCACAGACTTTGAAAAGTACCTGCTGGAAACATACACGAAGCAGGTGACGAGGCAAGAGCCCTGACCCTGACTGCCCAGCCTACCTTCCTTCATCTCATGTGTATGCATATGAGTGTTTGTCTATTGTTTTCCCTTCCTTATAACCTGTCTTCCTCTTTCCTCTTCTGTATAGGACTCTGTATAGAAAACAAGACTGTTTTCTTTTTTTCTTAAACTCTAGTCCAGCCCTGAACATTAATGAATAAAGAAACTGTTTTGTTGTTTAAAAGAAAATAGACTAATTCAAATGGGAAAAGAGGTCCAGAAAAATCAATGAGGAAAAGAATGTTATAAAAAGCAGAATTGGCCAAATGGAAAAGGAGGTCCAAGAGCTCATTGAAGAAAACAATTCTTTAAAATTAGAATGGAACAAATGGAAGCTAATTATTTCATTAGAAATGAATTTATTAGAAATAAAGAAACAATAAAACAAAACCAAAAGAATAAAAAAGAAGACAATGTGAAATATCTCATTGGAAAAACAACGCTCCTGGAAAATAGGTATCAGAAAGCTAATTTTAAAATTACTGGACTACTTGAAAGCCATGATCAAAAAAAGAGCCTACAAATCATCTCTCAAGAAATTTTCATAGAAAACTGTCCTTATATTCTAGAACCAGAAGGTAAAATATAAATTGAAAGAACTCACCAAACCTTCTGAAAGAGATCCCAAAATGAAAAGCACCAGGAATATTATAGTCAAATTCTGAAGGTCAAGGAGAAAATATTGAAAGCAGTCAGAATGAAACAATTCAAGTACCATGGACCCACAATCAGGATAATGCAGGATTTAGCAGCTTCTACCTTAAAGGATGAGAGGACTTGGAATACGGTATTCTAGAGGGCAAAAGAGGTAGAATTACAACAAAGAATCACCTATGCAGCAAAACTAAGTATGGCCCTTCAGGGGAGGAAATGGACATTCAATGAGAAAGAGCACTTTCAAGCATTCTTGATGAAAAGATCAGGGCTGAATAAAAAATTTGACCTTCAAATTCATGACTCAAAGAAACATAGAAAAAGGTAAAGAGGAAATGGCAATCATAAGGTACTTAATAAGTTTAAACTGTTTACATTCCTATATGGGAAGATGATATTTGTTACTCATAAGACCTTTCTCATTATTATGGTATTTAGAAAGAATATATATAGACAAAATGAATAGGTTTTCATTGAATATGAAAGGATGATAGCTAAAAAATAAAAGTAAGGGGTGAGAGAAGGGAATGCACTAGTAGAGAGATAAAGGGAAAGGTAGAATGGGGTAAATTATCTCACATAAAAGAAGCAAGAAAAAGATTTTGCAATGGAAGGGTAGGGTCAGGTAAGTGAGGAAGAGTGACAGAATGTTACTTTCATAAGAATTGGCTCAAAGACGGAATAGCATATGTACTCAATTGGGTATAGGAATCTCTCTTACCCTATAGGAAAGAAGGAAGAGAAAAGAGGATGTGAGTGGTAAAAGTGTGCCAAATTAGGGGAGTAGGCAGTCAGAACAAAAACATTTTTGAAGAGACAAAAGATGAAAGGAGAGAGAGAATAGAATAGAGTAGGGGGATAGGATAGAGGGAAATATAGTTAGCCATAATAAATGAAAAAAAATGAAGCAAGTTTCTCTGATAAAGGCTTCATTTCTTTTCTTTTAATTTACATATATTTATTTACTTTTAGTTTACAAAATGGAGGACTTTCAAGTATTCTTGATGAAAAGACCAGAGCTGAACAGAAAATTTAACTTTCAAATATGAGAAGCAAGCAAAACATGAGAGGGTAAACAGGAAAAAGAAATCATAAGAAACTTATTAAAGATGAACTATTTACATTCCTACATAGAAAAGCAATAATTGTAACTCATGTGACTTTTCTCAGTATGAATGTAGTTGAAGGGAAAATATGTGCATATATGTGTATACATTCATATATACATATGTATAGCAGGATATATGTGTGTGCATGTGTATATGTGTGTACATGTATTCATAGAGAAAGGGCACAGGATGAGTTGAATAGGAAGGAATGATATCTGAAAAATAAAATTAAGAGGTGAGAGATGAATATATTGGGAGAAGGAGAAAGTTAGAGATAGAACAGGGTAAATTATCTCACACAAAAGAGGCAAAAGACAACTGCCACAATGGAGGGGAAGAGAAGAAAGGTAAAAGGGAATGAGTCATCCTTTCTCTCATTGGATTTGGCTTAAGAGAGGAATATCATACACACTCAATTGAGTATTTTACCCTACAGGAAAGTAGGGAGAAGGGGACAAGAGGGAGGATGATAGAAGAGGGGGCAGATTGGGGGAGGGGGTAATTAGAAGCAAATACTTTTGAAAAGGGAGAGGGTCAAAGGAGAATACAAAACAAATGGAGAGGGACAGGATGGGGGGAAATATGGTTAGTCTTTCATAATATAGCTACTATGGAAATGTTTTGCATAGCCACACATGTACAACTTATATTGAATTGCTTGTCTTCCCAGTGGGGGTGTGTGGGGAGGGAAGAAGGGAACGAATCTGGAAATCAAAGTTTACAAAACAAAAGTTAAAAATTGTTTCTTACATGCAACTGGGAAATAAGATATACAGGCAATGGGGTATAGAAATCCATCTTGCCCTACAAGGAAGCAAGGGGAGGGTATGGGAGTGGAAGTAACACAGAACAGATTGGAAGAAGGGATGTTCAGTATGCTTGCTCTATTGGGCTGGGGTGGGTAGGGGAGAGACAGGAGAAAATCTGTAACTCAAAATCCTGTGGAAGTGAATGTTGAAAACTGAATAAATAAATAAATAAATTTATTATTTTTTTAAAAAGACAATTACCAAAAAAATTAGCAGCTATGAAAAAGATGTGGAAGGCTTGGAAAATGATATTCTAAAAGGTAAAGGAGTTAGGACTACAACCAAGAATAACATTTGCTACAAAACTGAGCGTAATACTTCAGAGGAAGTATTTAATTTAATGAAATATAGAACTTTCAAACATTCTCGAAGAACAGAGAAGAATACAAAATTTGCCTATCAAAGAAGATTCAAGGTGAGCATGAAACTCAAAACACAAGTATGAAAGAGAAATAATAAAGGACTCTAAAATAAACTGTTGGCCTTTCCATGTGTGGGGATGATAAATGTATCTTCTGAGAATGTTATCATTATTAGGATAGTAAGAAGGGTTCTATATAGAAGGAGGGTATAGGATTTAATTGATTTCAATGAAATTATATTTTAAAAGTGGAGTAGGAAGAAAAGGGTGCATGGGATTAGGGGGAAGGGAGAGGTAGAGTGAGGAATATTATTTCACATCAAAGAGGTACACATGGAAGAGCTTTCATAGTGGAGAGGGAAATGGTGAAGATGGGGGCAGGCAACACCTAAACCATCTAAATCAATTCAAAGAGGGAAAACATAGATATATACTCAGTAATAGAAGTCAATCTTAGCTAACGGAATTAGAATGGAAAGAGGAGTGATAAAAGGAAGAGCAAATAAAAAAGGAAGTCATTAGAATCAAAACAGACTTCAGAGGAGTGAAAGGATAGTTTTAATATGTCATATTTTATGACTTCAGATGTCTATTGAATATTTGCTTATTGAATTAAAGTAGATTGAACTGTTTTAGCATTGAGCAAGTCTTGGGTTGTTGAAGGTGCCATGAAGAAACTTCACAGGATTTTTTTAAGAATGCTATATAACATCTCTGGAGTATTGCATTTATCTATATCTTCAAAAAAAGTGTTCAAAAAATTTCATTATAGGAGTCTGTGGAGCTCTTTGTTATGAAACTAATGGCATTGATTTTGAATTTTTACATTGGATTTCACAATATAATCTTATGTATGTGAAGTAAAGGTGTTTTTTTTTTTCTGATACTTCAGCTGAATATTATTTTTAATGTAGCCTAAAGCATGGAAGAACTGTTGCTGGCCACATAGACATAATAAAGGTGGATATTTCAAATAAAATATTGAAGTGGAAGGAAATGCTTGCCATACATAATGCCATATATTACCTGTCTTTTCTTTATTCTTTTTATCTTTGCTTTCATTGATTTTTATCAACTGCCCATGGGATCTTAGGGGTTAAGGAAAATGAAGAAACCTCTGACTCATAAAGTCTTTTACATTCTGATAAAGGTGACCTCAGAAGTTATTTTGAAGGGACACAGAAACATTTAAGGAATTATGAACATTTAGGCAAATTTTCTGACACTAAGTAAAATAGAGGTTTTTGGGCATGGAAACTGATCCTAGTAAACAGAGGTAACAATTTAAAAATCAGACTAAAATTCTTCTTAGTTGGCTAGCTGTTGTTGGTCATTCAAAAAAATAAAAAATTAATATTAGAGTTTAAGACTATTTTGGATAGAAAATATTTTGTTTTTTCTCCTCTCCTTATGGTGCCTAAAGGGTCTGTCTCACAGTCACTGAAATTGTTGAACCTTAAACTTCCATATTCCAAGCTAAATCTCGTTAAGGGAAAGAGGTATCAGCTCAGCTGAGAGCTTCAAATCAAAGACCATAAACTAAGAACAGAAAGGAACTTTACAATCACATGAACAGTGGAATAAGACCTAGAAATGAAAAGACCAGGAGAGCTCTGACCCCCTAACTATGTGACCAGCAGAATATTATCCAGTAGTATGTGATACACTTTCAGAAAATAATGGTAAACGTACAGCAGAAGTGTCAAATTCATGGCCCTTATGACATGAAGCCAAACCCAAAATGAGTGAACAAAATAAATAAAATGCAATGAAACATAGATAATGTTAATTTGTGCTTTTCTAATTCGATATGTAGCACACAGTGATCCATTTTATTTGAGTCTGGAATCATTTACCCTACCTTTAGTAACCATCTGCACTACATAAAGCCTCTCCTCTGCTAGTTAATCTTCTTTTGGTCTTTCCCTGTCTCCTAGGCAAATTCATTCCTTTTGTATGCTTAAACTGATGACATAGTGACAACGTTTTTATAACTCATTCCCATCCTTAGGAGGTTATTGAGAAAGCATTATACTATTATAGTGACCAGAATTTCTCTTAAGCCAGAGAATAGCAAAACTCATCAAACTATGTACTGGGTGATACAGACAAGTGCAACCAGTTCTCAGATCCATAGGATTCTGTTTTATGTGATCAATTTTCAGACAGACAAGTTTCTCACAAAAAAGCAGTATGTATAGCATTCACAACTTCCACCCTGCCCCCAACCCAGCTCTTTTGTACCTCTCAAAACTGAGAAGGCATTAGTGAGAAGGAATCACTGAAAAGTTTTCTTTGCCTTAAACAGTCTATACTTCTCCACAAGATTTTGTCAGAGAAACTACATAACTTCAGAAGTTCACTTTGTTCTTTTTCTTAACCCAAAAGTTCTGTTTCTTCCCCTTTCAGGAATTAAACTGTTCATGAATAAAACAAGCTGTATACTACTTATGAAATCACTAAAAAATTAAAATCATTATACAAATGTATGAACTTGTTTATTAGATAATTTTCCCTTCATAGGTTTCCCTTTCTTATCCTCCTATATCAGTAAAAAACTTTTTAATTGGAACTGATGTAGGCTTTTGCTTTGTAATTTTCTAATACATTTGTCATATAATATTAAAACTAAGATTGAATGTATATCACTTAACCACATATTCATCTATAAATTTTATGAAGGCAAGGCCTTCTTTTAGTTAAGGTTCATACATCCTCAAATTCCTTACATACTGTTCTGCATTCAGACACTTTATTATAAATGTTCATTCAGTTGAATTTCCAATACATTTCTCTATATATGTTTTGAATTTATGTACACATGTAAATGCATGGCAGCAAATGTAGTACATAAAGAACAGGTGTCTGAGTCAGGGAGATTTTGACATAAGTATTCCCTCTGATATAAATTAGCCTCTTGAGCACAGAAAATTTATTTCAATTTTTAGTATCCTGGGACTAAGTCCCAAGTGTCTTAGACTAAGACTATAAGTTATAGACAAGTTTCCATACTGAATCAGAGAAAAGAGTTTTACACCAGGAGTTCTCACATACTGATGATACAATGACTTCAAACATCTTTTCATCATCATCACCATCACAATAACAATGCAAATATAACCAGAATGAAAGCGGGGTGACTAAACAATCCCCATTATACTTTAAATAGTTGGTTTTAAACAGTTATCTCATATGTCATAAGAATAATATGCAATCTTGTAATTTTTTCTTCCACTTGTTGAACTCATAATGCTAGTTGGTTCATGCTGCCATTATAATTGCTAGGACACTTACCATGAAAGACACAGACACAGGTCTTAAATAGGAATTGAATTATAAAATAAGCAATCTTGCCAAAATCTTCCTACCTGCTGATTTATGTGCCACTTAAAGTAAACACTTATCAATAAAACTCATTATTTTACTGCTTTTGAGATCAACATTTACAGTCTCACTTTGGAGCTTCTTCACCTGCTCTCAATGGCAAACATCTGCTAATTCCACACTTTGAACAACCCCTCACTTTGTGAGCTTTGAAGTTGCTCAATACCAGCACTTCAGCATTCAGAGATGCTTCTTACAGGCACTAATCACTGAGAGCACAAACAAATATTAAAATTGACACCTCCAAGTGAATCTGAGTAGAAACAAGAAAAAACCTCAGGGAAGGTCTATCAAACTGAGGGATTTCTCTAAGAGTAAGCAAGCAATACAAGAATAAATAAAAGATATGAGAAGCATAACTGAAATCAAAAGAGAAACAAAGGTAAACAAAGGGGAGCTAACAAGAATTATTGCAAAAATGTATTTTATATCTCTGAGAAATAATACAGTCCATAATGGAGAATAAAATAATTTTTCCTATCATGTTTCATTATTGACTCAATGCTATATCTTGATTTCATTTTAAAAAAGTAAAAATATTGAAACTCAAATGAACCAAATATTTTTTTTAATTGGCCTCTTAACCACCGTATAACTCACTACTTTGTTCTCACTATGTATACTTTCTAGTTAAATTAACATAAAAACTGCTGGGAATTTCCACCAGCTCCATTAAATCACTAATTCAACACCTGGTATCTTCCCATATGCAGTGGGAAGAGTTTGAAGGGACATAATGACTCAGGGGAAGGTTTGTCACTTTGATGTCTGTAGTTAACATCCAGAAGGAGTCCCTAGTGAATTAAGTTCATTACCAGATGAAAGTAACATGGAGGAATATGAGGAAAAACACTGATAGTTCATTACTTCACAGTGTTGGAAAGCAAGTCCAACAATCAAAATGGTACTGAGGTGTTGGTTGATGGTCAGAGCAGAGGACCAGTAAATGTATAATCCACCTATTCCATACCCTTTCCTTTAAGTATTCACTTCCATGTCTTGGAAAGAATGAAGAGACTATGAGAACTACACCAGATTGCTTCCATAGCTATCTCCTGTGTTTCTTTAAAAGTTTTTTTAATGCTTTATTTTAATTACTATTTGACATTATTCATAATTTTTTTAAGATATATCTAAATGGATCTCTATAGGCACAACCAGAATACTGAAATCAAAGACTTACTGAATCAAAATGTAATTGGTAAAATAGAACATGTCTTTTTTTTTTTTTAGCAATTCACCAGCATTGGGAGTTCCTGAGATTTTTAAAGAATGAAATATTGAATTCTATTTTTTAGTAGCAGTACCCAAGAGAATACAAAATAGAAGGAGTTAAGGCTAAGAAATTCACTCCAGAGTTTATTCAGACTCTGACTCTAATACCAAGTCTTACTTCAGAAAATAAGGCAAGAAAAATGAACAAACAAAACTGTATGCTACCGTGATAAATTATTATAAAGATGTTCAAAATATAAACCGAAATCAGAGTTAATATTAAAAACCACACAGCTTGAGAAGTTCAGTTAGAATTATTGACAAAATGAATCAAGATTTTAACAATTAGAAGTTGAAAACTGATTTTTATCAATGAAATGAGATTGTGAGAAGAAAATTAGGAAAGATGAGATGAATGGTGGAGAAAAATAGGAAAGAAAATAAAAGTGATGTAATAAAATTATGAAAAGATGATTAATATCTTGGTAAAAGTGTCACAAAAATTGTACTGAAGAAAATGACATTTTTAAAAATTACCTTAATGGTAAAAGAGGGACAAAAATTCACAGAATAAAAGAACTCCTAAAAAAAGTCAAATTGACCAAATATGAAAAGAGGTATAAAATTTCACTAAAGAACATAAATCCTTAAAAATCAAAATTGGACAAGTGAAAGGTAATGATTACATAAGAAAATAAAACAAAGACAAAAGAATGAAAGAAATAGAAAATGTGAAGAATCTCATCAGAAAAATAACTGATTTAGGAAATTGATCAGAGAGAAAATTTAAGAATTATTAAACTACATTAGAAGCCGTGATATAAAAGAGCCTAAGTATCAAATTTCCAGAAATTATAGAAGAAAATTGCCCTTAGAGAGAGGGTAAAATAGAAATTGGAAAAAAAATCTATGGCCTGGGGATGGGGGTAGGGATAGAGCCAAGATGGCAGAGTAAAAACAGGTACTAATTCTTCTTCTTCTTCTTCTTCTCCTTCTTCTTCTTCTTCTCCTTCTTCTTCTTCTTCTTCTTCTTCTTCTTCTTCTTCTTCTTCTTCTTCTTCTTCTTCTTCTTCTTCTTCTTTTTATAAATTGACTTGTTTATTTACTTTTAGTTTACAAGATTAAGTTCCACAATCCCTTGAGTTTCAAATTTTCTCTCCTCCCCCCTGCCCCCATGGCTGATTGCAGTCAAGTATAGGATCTGCAAATACTTTCACATTGGACATTAGTCTGGTTATATAGAAGGATTGTAACCAATGGAATAAAGAATGGGATACAGGAAACAAAACCAAACACGAAAAAGAAAGAGAGCAGGTAATTTGCTTCAGTCTCCATTTAAACTCTGATCTTTCTAGATCTTTCTCTGCATGTATACATCTCCTTCCATCCTGAGACCTTTAGAATTGTCTTTTAATCTTGCATTGCTGAGAAGAGTCCAATTTATCAAAGTTAGTTGTCACATATATATTGTGTCTGTCATTATGTAAAAATTTCTCCTGATTCTGCTCTTCTCACTTAGCATCAGTTTGTATAAGCCTCTCCAGGTAAATATAAAGTCTATCGGCTCCTCATTGCTTATAGAACAATATTATTCCATTACATTCATATTCCACAACTTGTTTAGCCATTCCCCAAATGATGGGCATCTCCTTAATTTCCATTTTTTGCCACCACGAAGAGAGCTGCAATAAATATTTTTGTACATATGGGTCTTCCTCCCACTTCTATGGTCTCTTTGGGAGAAAACCCTAGAAGGGGTATTACTGGGTCAAAGGCAATTATTTATAGCCCTTTGGGCATAGTTCCAGATTGCTCTCCAGAATGGTTGAATCAGTTCACAACTCCACCAACAATGCATTAGTGTTCCAATTTTTCCACATCCTCTCTAGAATTTGTCATTTTCCTGTTTTGTCATCTTAACCAATCTGACTGGTGAGATGTGGTACCTCAAAATTGTTTTGATTTGCATTTCTCAAATCAAGAGTGATTTAGAGCATTTTTTCATATGCTTATAGATCTCTTTAATTTCTACCTCTGAAAATTGCCTGTTCATATCCTTTGACCATTTATCAATTGGGGAATGACTTGTATTCTTATAGATTTGATGCAATTCCCTGTATATTTTAGAAATGAGGCCTTTATCAGGGACATTCATAAAAATTCTTCCACAGTTTCCCACTTCCCTCTTAATCTTGGTCACACTGGCTTTGTATGTACAGAAACTTTTCAATTTAATGTAATCAAGTTCATCCATTTTGCATTTTATAATGCTCTCTAACACTTCTTTGGTCATAAAGTCTTCCCTACTCCATAAATCTGACAGGTAAACTATTCCTAAGCAGGTAGTTGTTTAAGCTCTCCCCCAGACCCCTCCAAATGCCTACTAAAATGACTCTAAAAAAATTACACAGCAACAAAGCCCACAAAATGACAGAGTGAAACAAATTTCCCATGTAAGACATCCTGGAAGTTTGACAGGAAAGGTCTGTTGCTCCAGTCTGAGAGAAGAGCAGTCCTGAGTGGGTCATGCCAGCACAGACAGAGTTAGAGCAGGCCTTAGGGAATTGAATCACTGGCAGCTTTTGTGGTTTCCAGAATTCTAAACCCAAAAAGCCAAAGACAATTTAGAAGGTCAGCAGGAAAATCTGACAGACCTGGGTGAGAGAGGAGCAAGGTCTAGCCCTAGCCCCAACTCCAGTCCCAGGAAGTTGACTGTGGTGGCAGAGGTAGTCACTGCTTCTGAACTCTCAGCCCACAGATGGTGGGGGTAGTGAGCAGCTAATCAAAGGGGGATTACAAGGATCTTTTTACTGGCACTGAAGAAGGATTCTCTTGTTTTGCCCTTGCACCAATCTGGGTCTCAGTCGTCAGTGGTGGTCGTGGGGTGAGGAGGAACACTGGAATAGAGGAGCTTGTGGAGGCAGTGGATAGAAAATCCTCTTCAGAGTTCCAAGGCAGAAAAGAGTGATTGTGGTCACTCAAAGACCAGAAAAGGAATGAAGACCTTAAATTTGATCATATAACCTTGGAAGAACAGAAAATTTCCAGGCCCCTGGAAACAGCTTTGAAAACAGCTGCACAAAACTTCTGAAATTTGAGAAAACAGAGCCTCCATATTGGAAGCAAAGATCTACCTTAATGAAAAGCTAAAAAGCCATGTAATTGGCTGGGAAAATGAGCAAATAGCAGGATCTAAAAACAGACTGTAGAATCTTACTTTGGTGACAAAGAATATCAAAACACAGAACCAGAAGAAGACAATAAAGTCAAAGTTCCTACATAAAAAGCCTCCAAGAAAAATATGAATTGGTCACAGGCCATGGAAAAACTCAAAAAGGATTTTGAAATTCAAGTAATGGTAGAGGAAAAAAAGGGAAAAAAAATGAGGGTGATGGAGGAAAATCATGAAAAATGAGTCAGTAGCCTGCTAAAGGAAACACAAAAAAATGAAGAAAATAGCACCTTAAAAAATAGACTAATCCAAATAACAAAAGAGGTCCAAAAAGTCAATGAGGAGAAGAGTGCCTTAAGAAGCAGAGCTGGTCAAATGGAGAAGGAGGTACAATATTGCTGAAGAAAATAATTTTTTTTAAAATTAGAATGGAGCAAATGGAAGCTAATGACTTTATGAGAAATCAAGAAATTATAAAATAAAACCAAAATAATGAAAAAAATGAAGACAATGTGAAATATCTCATTGGAAAAACCACCGAACTGGAAAATAGATCTAGGAGAGATAATTTAAATATTATTGGACTACCTGAATACCATGAGGCTAGACCTCATCTTTCAAGAAATTATGATGATGTTCTAGAACCAGAGAGTAAAATAAAAATTGAAAGAATCAATTGATCACCTCCTGGAAGAGATCCCAAAAGGAAAATTCCTAGGAATATTGTAGCCAAATTCCAGAGTTCTCATATTAAAGAGAAAATATTGCAAGGAGCAAGAAAGAAACAATTCAAGTACTGTAGAAACGCAATCATCATAACAAAAGATTTAATAGCTTCTACATTAAGGGATCAGAGGGTTTACAATTTGACATCCTGAAGTTCAAAGGAGCTAGGATAAAAACCAAGAATTACCTGCCCAGCAAAACTGAGTTGAGAGGAGGGGAGGATGGGAATTCAATGAAATAGAGGAATTTCAAGCATTCTTGATGAAAAGACCCCAGCTGAATAGAAAATCTGACTTTCAAATGCAAGACTCAAGAGAAACAGGAAAAGAGAAATAGGAATGTGAAATCATAAGAGACTTATTAAAGTTGAAATGTTTACATTCCTACATGGAACAATGATATTTGTAACTCATGAGACCTTTTTATACTATTAGGGTAGTTGGAGGCAATATGTGTGCCTGTGAGTGTGTCTATGTGTCTGTGTGTCTCTGTGTGTGTGGGGGAGAGAGAGAGGGAGAAAGAGAGAGAGACAGAGACAGACAGAAAGACACAGAGAGTTGGCACAGGATGAGTTAAGTATGAAGGGATGATATCTAAAAAATAAAATTAAGAGATGAGAAAGGAATATCCTGGGAGAAGGAGAAAGGGAGAGGTAGAATGTGGTAAAATTATATCACATAAAAGAGGCAAGAAAAAGCTTTTACAGTGGAGGGGAAGAAGGGGGAGGTGAGAGTTAATGAGTGAACCTTCCGATTTGGTGTATATCTAGTTTCAGTCAAACTTCTTTCCAGCTTTTTCAGGAATGTTTGTCAAATAGTGATTTCTTGTCCCAGAATCTTGGATCTTTGGGTTAATTATACATTAGATTACTATGCTCATTTATTACGGTGTCTTGTATACCTAATCTATTCTAATGATTCATCACTCTATTTCTTAGCAAGGATCATATAAATTTGAAAATTGTTATTTTATACTAAAGTTTGAGATCTAATACTCCTAACAGACCTTTCTTCATATTTTTTTTTCATTGATTTCCTCTATATCCTTGACCTTTTGCTCTTCCACATGAATTGACATTATTTTTTCTAGGTCTCTTTAATAATTCTTTTGTAGTTTTATTGGTATGACCCTTAATAAGTTCATTTACGTGCAACTGTCATTTTTGTTATATTAATTTGGTCCACCCACAAACAATTAATATTTCTCCAACTCTTTAAATCTGACCTTATTTGTGTGAAAAAGGTGTTTTGTAATTGTGTTCATATAGTTCCTGGGTCTGTCTTGGCAGACAGACCACCAAGCATTTTATACTATCTGCAATTATTTTAAATGAATTTTCTCTTTCTATCTCTTGCAGCTAGACTTTATTAGTCATATGTAGAAATGTTGATGACATATGTGAGTTGATTTTATACCCTGCAATTTTGATGAAAATATTATTTTAACTAGATTTCCAGTTGATTTTCTGGAGATCTCTAGATATCATCATATTATGGAAGGAATATTAGAGTGACAAAAACCACAAAAGGACAGGGTGAAGAAACATTCCAGTCCAAGATAACTTAGAAGAGCTGCAGGAGATCTTTTCTGTCAACTTCTTAAGTTGTCTTGTCTGGAAAATTGTTTCACCTGACCTTTTGTTGGTTTTGCCACTCCAGAATTCAATTTGAAACATTATTTTATCGTTGTTTGGAAAGGAATTTGAGAGAGTTTGGCAAAACATTTCTCTACTCTACCATCCCAGCTATACTCCCAACCACTAATAGTCTCTAAAATGTCAAACCTCATGCTTCTTGAGCTTTCTTTCATTTTTCACAGAGTAAATATCACTCTTCTCTTTGATATTCTCATCTCTCTAAATTTTCACAACTCTACTCTCTACTGACTGTTCCTTCTTAATCTTTTCCTAGATCTTCATTCAAGTCATAACTTTTAACTTTGGGTGTCCCATAAGACTCCATCCTAGTCCTTCTTTTCTTCTCATATTACATTATTTTCATTGGTGAAATCATCAGCTCCCATAAATTAAATTATAATCTCTTTGCAGATTAATTCCAAATATATTTGTTCATCTCTAACCCCTTATATGAACTTATCTCTATTTACCTATCAAACACTTTGGCAGATTATTTTATAGATACCTTAAACTCAACTGTATACACAATTTTCCTTTAAGACTCTTTCTACTCTCTTTTTAAATTCTCTTTTACTATAAAAGATATCAACTTCCTCCTAGTGACCCAGACTGGAAACTAAGGTATCATGGTAGATACCTTACTCCCTCTACACCCATATCCAATTGGTTAATATGTTCTGTTACTTCTTCTTTTCTCTAACATTCCTGTAACTCTTGTATTCTCACACCTTCTACTTGCACTTTTATAATAACCTGGTGGTCAATTTGCCTGAATCAAATCTCTTGTCAGTACAGTCTATCCTCCATTCAGTTATCAAATTCAACTTCATGTACCACAAGTCTGACCACAATACCTCTTTATTCCATCAACTTGAAGATCAAAGATATAATACTCTTTTTGCCTCTTAAAGTCCTCTACCACTTGACTCTTCATGACTCTCCAACCTTCTTATACCTACACCTTATTGAGTACTTTTTGACAAGACACTCCTTCTTTCAAGATTAGGAATATTCACTTGCTATCCCTTATGCATTTAACTGTATCTCTCATCACTCCACCTCCTAGTTTAACTGGCTTCCTTCATTTTTCAGCTAAAGTGCCACCCTATTACAAACACCCTTCCCAATTCCCCTTTATGTTAGTACCTTTCCTCTGCTGATTATTCCCAAATTATCATTATAGAACTTGCTTGTACATAGATTTTTGAATGTTGTCTCCCCATTTGTCTGTGAACTACTTTTGCCTTTCTTTGTCTCCCTAGCAATCAGATAGACCCTGGAAGATAGAAGGCATTTAATAAATGTGACTTGACAGACTGTAGAAATTTTGAAATACAAACATAGGAATCAAGAGACACATAAACAGGTAAATATGAGTGAATTATTAGAAGAGACTAAATAGAATATAAACCTTTGCATTTTAAAAAGAACAGATGACGCAAATGTCCATTCGGACTGTTAAAAAACGTCATTGATTATAGAGGAAGTTAAATAACATACAGGATCTGGGAGTGGTTTCTTTTGAGGATATTTAAAAGGAAAGAAAAAGGAAAAGGGGAAAAAAACTACACTTGGTATAGGACAAAGAGAGAAGGGAGGGAGAGAGTCTTACATATGACAAACAAAAAGGGAAGGGTGCAGAACTGTGCAACACCTGAATTTCACTGTCATCTGAACTTGCCAAAAGGAGAATAGTAAATACAAAAATAATGCACAACTTATTATTGGTTGTAAAAATATACTTCAATTTACAGGGTAACAGAAGGAAATGAGGAATGAAAGAATAAGAGGAAGTATAGATTCAGAGAGTCACTAGTTATTAGCAAAACACACTTTAACCACAGAAGTTGGAAGATGAAGAGGAGTTTAAAGTCATGTTGATGGAATGAGAAAAGGAGCAAGAGAGCAGAAGCAGATTATATCAAATACAGAGCATTGCTGCTGAGCAAAATTCTTATATGTCACCACTCTTTTTAAAAAGAATAGGCAAGAAGTAAAGGGAGAAAAAATTTAAAAAAAAAACACATGTTTAGTGTTACTAATAATGATGAACTTGCTCCTAAAATAGAGAGTATAGGAGTACTAGTTTAGAAAGCAAAACTTTGCAATGTATTTCATTACAAGTATGATATTGTTGATGCTAGCCTCACTATCTAGGGGTCAGTCAGCAAACCAATGAGCATTTCTTAAGTGCCCACTACATGCCAGGCACTGTGCTTGCCAAAGCACAGTGATCACTTATCCACAAAAGGATTCTCTAGTAAGGTGTGTGAGTTGGGGAATTTATTTTATCCACCATAAAAGCAAGCCCACACACATTGTATTACCAATTTTAGGAGATCTCTGACTAGTATGTTAATTAAATTTGATCAATAAAAATTCCACTTACTTTGAAGAAGGAGATATTTACTTCAAATATATAAGCAAGAACATGTCCCCCCAATCCCTACATCTTGTTGCCATGATCCCTTACTATTCTTCCTCATCCCTGGGAAGTAAAGCGGGGTTAGGTTTTTGTTTTAGCTCAATTTCTAAATGTTATTAGCCTCACAAAATTGAACTTCAAGTTCCTATAGCACTAGCAATCATAGATTTTTGATCGGCTAAGGTTTATTGTTGGGCATCTTGCAGCACTTGGACTAGATTTCTGGTTTTCTGGATTCCCCCTGTCTCAAGCTTGGGTTGGAAAGTCCACTCACTATAGTGAGAATTGAAAAGAACAAAGAAAATGGCCAAAACCCCAAACTCATTTTTGAGAGCATATGGCTACAGTGCCAATGCAATTTACATCACCCAGGATTACAATCCAGACTGTGACTATTAATATTGCATGATGTTTGATTGCAAAATATAAGAAATTGTCCATATAGAGGACAGAACTGAAGCATTTACTTAGACATCAGAAAACCAAATGCCAAAACCAGCAAGCTGATTCCACCATAGTACCAAAGATATTAAGAAGCCATAATAACACTGAGAGCCCCAGCATCCTTCAGCCTTCCCACAAACCAATACAAGATCATATTTACTCACAAACCTCTCTATCTCCATGCCTGAGCCTCCTCTCTCTCCCAGTGTCTCTCTGGGCTCTGGCTACCAGCTTTGTGTGGGCTCTGCTTCCCTTCAGCAAATTATTCTCATCACAGTCTCCATGTAACTACCTTCAGCCTATCAGTGGCAGAGTTTTTCTTCACAGCAGGGAAGCTTCCTGTGCTATCTGCTGCACCCTTCTGCAAATTCCCTCTGTCCCAGGCTCCATGGGATTACATTCAACCTATTAGTGGGCAGAGTTTACTTAGAAAGCAGAAGAGGTCTTTAAACTCCATCATAGGTTTATTAAGGGACAGGGAAGATCTTCAAAATCCCATTCTCATTACATTTGGCCCCAAGATCTTTTGTGTCCCTTACATAACAAAAATACCTTAACAATAAATGAGAGTTTAGGGATAACTGGTGGAAAAACTATTGTCAACACAACTTTGAAACAATATAATGAGGATACTAGAAAAACCTTGCACATAAAAAAAAATAGCTTAGGGTGGGGGCTTGGGCACAAGGAACCCATCCTTTCCCCTTTGAACAAACAGGGCTCAAAATCTTAGTGTAAGGGGTAAAGGTCTCTTCTCCAAAGCTATTTCAAACTGAAATTGGACATAGAGATGTCCCTGTCCCAAGACGTCCCATTCAAGAGCTCAGTTTTTTATCTGCCATCTGGAGCCTGGTCAATGTGAGGTCCAGGACATGCCATTTGAAAGGTCAATTCATTTTTTAAATTAAATTTTATGTTTATTTTAGGTTACATCATTCATTTCAACAAGATTCTGAGTCACAAATTTTCTCCCTGTATTACCCCTAGCCACCACTCCAAAACAACAACCCCACTGTTTGCTGTCTCCTATACACTCCCCTATTCCTCCTCCCACTTTCCAGTAGGGCAAGATGGATTTCCCTACCCCAGGGCCTGTATATCTTGTTTCCCAGTTGCATGTAAATATAATAATAATATTTTTTTAAACATTTGAACTCCAGATTCTCTTTTCCTCCATCGTCACCCACCATTACTGGCAAGATAAGTAATTCAATATAGGTTGTTCATGTGTAGATACACAAAACACTCCCATAGTGGATATATTGTGAAACACTGACTATATTTCTCTCTATCCTATCCCGCCCCCCACTTGTTCTATTCTCTACTTTGACCCTGTCCTTTTTCAAAAGTGTGTGCTTCTTACCAATCAATCTACCCAAAAATTACTTTTTGGAACTAGAAAAAATAGTAACAAAATTCATTTGGAAGAACAAAAAGTCCAGAATATCAAGGCAATTAATGAAAAGAATTGCAAGGCAAGGTGACCTAGCTGTACCAGATTTTAATCTATATTATAAAGCAGCAGTCATCAAAACTGCTTGGTACTGGCTAATGGTTAGAGAAGTGGATCAATGCAATAGATTGGGTACAAAAGAATCAATAGTCAATCATTATAGTGATATACTGTTTGATAGTCCCAAAGACCCCAGTTTCTGGGATAAGAACTCACTATTTGACAAAAACTGCTGCGAAAATTGGAATATAGTATGGCAGAAACTGGGCATAGACCATCATCTAATGCCATACACCAAAGTCAAGTCTAAATGGGTGCAGGATCTAGGTATAAAGGCTAATACTGTAAATAATCTGGGGAAGCAAGGAATAGTTTACTTGTCAGATTTGTGGAATAGGAAGGACTTTATGACCAAAGAAGACTTGGAGAGCATTATAAAATGCAACGCACTGCTAAAAGACAACTCTACAAGCCTCAGGATGGAAGGAGATATCTACATTCAGAGAAAGATCTAGAAAGACTAGAGTTTAAAGGGAGACTGAAGCAATACATGCTATTGTTCTTTTTCATGTTTGGTTTTGCTTCTTTCTTCCCAGTGATCACTCATTGGTTACAACCCTTCTATGCAACCAAACTATTGTACAATGTGAAGGTATTTGCAGATCCTATACATGATTGCACACCACCATGTGGGGGGAGGAATAAAGGGGAGAAAATTTTTAAAAAATTGTATGCTTCTAACTACCCTCCCCTCCAACCTGTCCTCCCCTCCATCATCCCGCTCTCATACCCTCCCCTCTACTCTCCTCTAGGGCAAGATGCCCAATTTAGTGTGTATGCCATTCCCTTTTTAAGCCAAATTCAATGAGAGTAAGGTTGACCCATTCTCTTTTGCCTTCCTTTTCTTCCTCTGCATTGTAACAGTTATGCCTTGCCTCTTCTAGATGAGATAATTTCCCCCATTCTATCTCTTCCCATCTCCTCTCATTACATTCTTCTCTCACCTCCCAATTTCACCTTTTAAATATCATCCCTTCGTATTCAGCTGAGCCTGTGTCTTCTGTCTATGTATGCCTGTACCCATATACACACACACACACATATGTATTCATATGAACATATATCCCCCTATATAGACATATATATGTATACATACATACATATACATAAGTCTATCTGTCTATCTGTCTATACACACACACACAGACACACACACATTTATATTTCCTCCAGGTATCCTCATACTGAGAAAATTTCATAAGTGACTATTACCATTTTTCCATGTAGGCATGTAAGTAGTTCAATTTTGATAAGTTCGTAATGATTCCTTTTCCCTGTTTACCTTCTCATGCTTTTCTTGCTTCTTGTATTCAACTCTGTTTTTTTTTTCATCAAGAATGCTTGAAAGTCCTCTCTTTCATTGAATGACCATATTTTCCCCTGAAACATTATACTCAGTTTCGCTGGAAAGGTGATTCTTGGTTTTAATCCCAGCTCTTTTGACCTCCAGAATAACATATTCCAAGCCCTTTGATTCCTCAGTGTAAAAGCTGCCAGATCCTGTGTTATTCTGATTGTGTTTTCACAATATTCAAATTATTTCTTCTTGGCTGCCTGTAATATTTTCTCCTTGATCTGGGAACTCTGGCACCTGGCTATAATATTCCTACTAGTTTCCTTTTGGGGATCTTTTTCAAGAGATGATCAGTGAATTCTTTCAACCTCTATTTTGCCCTCTGGTTCTAAAATATCACAGCAATTTTCCCTGAGAATTTCTTGAAGGATGATTTCTAGGTTTTTTTTTTTATTATGGCTTTCAGGTACTCCAATAATTTTTAAATTACCTCTCCCAGATCTATTTTACAGGTCAGTAGTTTTTCCAAGGAGATATTTCACATTGCCTTCTATTTTTCCATTTGTTTGGATCTGTTTAATAGTATCTTGATTTCTCATAAAGTCATTAGCTTCCATTTGTCCCAATCTAATTCTGAAGGAATTATTCTCTTCAGAGAGCTTTTGAAATTCTTTTTTCCATCTGGCAAATTCGACTTTTTAAGGTATTTTTCTCCTCATTGGATTTTTGGCCCTCCTTTGCTATATGAGTTAGTCTATTTTTTAAGGTGTTATTTTCTTCAGTCAGGTTGTTGACTCTCTTTTCTTGATTTTCTTGCATCATTCTCATTTTTATTCCCAATTTTTTCTTCTCTTCTCTTATTTGATTTTCAAAATCCTTCCTGAGCACCTTCATGATCCATAATCAATTAATATTTTTTCTTGGAAGCTTTTGGTGCAGGAGTTCTGACTCCATTTTCTTTCTTCCATTCCATGCTTTGATTCTTTTTGTCCCAAAAAAAGAATCTAAAATTGTATTGCTTTCTTTGCTTGCTCATGTTGCCATTCAATTACTTGACTTTTGTGCTCTTTGCCACAGTAGAATTCTACTTCCAGAGGGGAGAGCTTTGTCCCAAATCACTGGGGATTTTGCAGCTGCCAGAGCTATTAGGATTGTGCCATTTTTGCAGCCCCCACAAACTGGAATCTGGTCACACACCTCAGGACCACCACCCAAGTCTGTGATCCAGATCCAAGCGCATTAGAGCAAGAGCATTTACCCTCTGAATGATCATTTGGTCCTCCTATGATCTGTAAGTCAAGAGCTCTGAAGCAGCCATGTGGACACAGCTGCAGTGTCACCATACCTCCACCACTTTGAGCTCTGGAGCAGGGGCTGGACCTGCTCCTTTATCCCTCCTAGTTTCAACAGACTTCTATACTGACCTCTCACTTTTTCTTTGGCATTTATGCATTGATAATTCTGGAAACCACCACTGCTGCTGGTGATCTACTCTCACAAAGTTTGCTGCAGCTGCTGGTTGGGGCCATCCTGGGAAAAAAACCACAAGCTCACTCAGGACTCAGCTCCCAGCATGCTGCCATGCACCCTCCCTGTCCACCTGCCAGGCTTCCTTCAGTGGGAGATTTGTTTCTCTCTGTCACTTTGTGGGTTTTGTAACTCTAAAATTTGTCTAGAGTCATATTTTATAGTTATTTGATGTGGTTATGTGGGGGGAGCCACTGAGTTATCCTGCTTTTATGCTGCCATCTTGGCCCCACCTGCAGGGAGTGAGTCACAGGTTAATTCTTTAGCTGCCATTTGGTGCTTGGTCAATACCAGGTACTGAGGTGGCACATCACAGTCATGGACAGTGGGTGGCATCCTCCTTAAGTGATCAGGCATCTGCAGGTGGAGCCAGCAGGAAACAAATCTCACAAAGAATTTTAACAGACAGAAGCCAAAAAGAAACAAATATAGGATCAGCCATGCCTCTGGAGTTCATGAAGTGACTATCATAGCCTCTTTCATGGCCAAATATGTGAGTTAAGGATACAATTTGACAGTCGTCCTCTCTTGAGTAAACAATACCTACATTATTATCTTTATCATGTGCAATAATCTCTGCAACCTTTGGAACATCCTCTACCAAAGCATACCCACCATCTCTTCTGTAATATATACTCTTAGTGAATTGCCAGAGGTGATGAGAGTTTAAGGCTTTGAGGATCAATAAATGTCAATGGTGAGACCTTGAATTTAGATCTCCTTTACACAGAGCCAGAATTCTCACCACTATGATAGGATGCTTCTCATGACCTTCCTAATATGTGATGCCCACAACTGAAGGCAACATTTCACCTGTGGTCTGAGCAGAGAAAAATAGAGCTATTCAAGGTCCTAAACTACAACCAGAGGAAATAAGGAACTCTGGATTTGGTATTTGAAAAGGGTAGGAGAAACAAGGGAGTTTTTTTTTCTTTCCATACAAGGTGGTATTTCTGATAGTCCCCTGGCCCATTGAGTCTGGGAGGATATATTAATACATTTATACTTTTGAGGGGCTGCATTTAATTTCATGGAAAAAATATTTTTCCTGACTACAAAAGGCAACTTCAGGACTGTTTATGTGCAGAACAAGCTATAGGACCTTACTCCCATTTTCAGCCTTGGGAAGCCATATGGAAGCAATCACTGTCAGTTAAGGCTGATGAACCCAAATACTCCCATGGTCTCTGTTCATAAGATATCTGGAAGTTTTCCTGAATGCCTTGTGGTCACTTTCTCTTAGACATGTAAATCCCAGAGTTACCTTTCAGTGCCCATGTATGAGACTAGTGAATCATTACCATCTAGGAGTCACTAAGAGACAGAGCAGCCCATTGGGTAGAGAACTGACCTCAGAATCTGCTCAAGTCCTGCCTTTGAGACATATTGGCTCTATGACACTGGACAACTCACAATCTCTCACGATGAACATTCCCTCATCAAATTCCATAATTCTCTAAGCTTACAAATTACAGACAAATAAACAAAGACAGAAACAATAGCACAGTCAAAGAAATGGGTCAGCAAATGATGTTCAGGAGGCAGCAAGGAGTCTAATTTGGCTAAATAAGTGCCTAGGCATGTGGTCTCTATCAAGTGGAAGGATTTTTCCGTTGATGAAATTTCTGTTCTTCCTTCCTTTTAACCCCCTCCCACACAAAAAAGAAGTATTTGATTCTGCTGGGTTAAGTAACACATAGGAAGACTTAATCCCTGGTTTTAGACAAAAGAGGAGAAAACCGACAGATAGAAATATATTCTAGTAAGCATTGTTTTAAAAGAAAATTCCTTATTACAGTGACCTATACGAGAAGGACAATAGAGCATTTAGTAATTTTTCAATTATCACATTGTTATTGACCAAGAGTAATGAACATCAAAACTTAATATATGTGTATTAAATGACATATATCCAAATACTTAATAGAAGAGTTCAGGAGTTGCAAGGAGAGAAAAAAAATCATATACTTGATCTGTTTCAGTTCTTCATGCTATTTTCATCCTATTTGCTATGTTATTACTACATTGCTTTCCTTATATAGCATATTAGAAATGATCATATTAGAATTCAGATATGGAGGAATTCATATTCTACTTTAAAGCACAAAAAAAAAAAACCCAGATAAACTCAAAGTAAATGGTATTTGTTTAAGGATTGAGGAAAATAAAATTCCCAGTGCCACAAATTAAATGGTTAAACTGTTAACAAATAAAATAAAAATAAAAGAAATTATCAGAATGAATTTAACCCAATTTTATGTCAAGAAACTGACAAGATACAATATTCACTCCTATTGAAAATACTAGAAAATATAAGAATAAGTGGGCTCTTTCATAATGAGAAAGTAATATCTTTCGTATATGAAAGAAAAAGAACAGGACAGAGAGAGAGAGAGAGAGAGAGAGAGAGATTATGAGATTATGCAGGGAACTGAGAAAAATTATTTTGAATTGAATTAACAAGAAGAGTCAAGTAGTTTTTCCTTACAACAAGGAATATTCTGTAAAGACCATTTAGCCAGTTCTTCAATGAAATCTTTGGGATTTTTTTTTTATGCCCGAAGATTCATGTAAAGTATAGATATTTTATGAGGTTAATTGGTATTCCAATTATTATGAGTTGACCCTAGGTCCTTAAGGACTATTCAGATGTATTTCCCTCTTTGACAGATCCTACAAAAATTTTTTAAAGTGAGGTCCCAGTAAATTTGTTCCTTCTAAACAAAATGTAGAGAGGCTTATCAATATTTATTTAGCCACCAAAGGATGATTTTGTTCAGTTATAACAATTCATGAAGTCCCTGAATGGCACAGCAACATTGTAATTTTTAGCACTAAAAGGAGCAGCCAAACTGATGAATTTATAGCCCTTATCTCAGAAAAAAATCCGCTCTTTTTTGAAAAGTCTTATTATGTACTCACAAATTCAGGTAAATCCTACGCTTATATGCCAACCATAAATAACGATGTCAACTCTCTAATAACAAACTCTATGATCTAGCATAATTTCAAAGATTATATACATCTGCACATTTCAATACTTTAAAAAAAAATAACACATTCTATAAATATGATATTATCATTAGTATTACTATTATCTGTAGCTTAATTTAAAACTACAATTGTATACAATAAAGATGTTAATAAATGGAACAAACTAAGAGTTCAAAATGAATGTCAATCAAATTTTGGTATAAAAAATACTGTTGGAATCTCTCAATACTTTGCTTTGTTATATATTAACACCTTCTAAAAGAACATATTATTTTGTTAGAAGTTTCAAGGGCATGCTGAAGGAGAATAAAATTATCAATCATTGCTACAGTTTATTCTTGCATTTATATTTATTTTGAATAAAGGTAATATTTTGGGGGGGAGCATAAAGAACTGTACATCATAGTAATGCATACTTCGTGAAGAATTTGCCCTTCATGCTATGACTGGACTCTCTCAGACCCGGTGTGCAGTCTTTTTATCTGCTTGAAAGTGGAGCTGCAGTACTCAGCAAACACAGTTATCCATGCTTAAAATATATTTTCAATTTTGCATTTTTGGGTAGCAGGGAAAAAAATAAAAACAATTCATCTGTTAAAAAAGAATAACTTCCATAATAATTGCTCCTGGAATCTGCTGATTTTATCTACATATGTCTCCCCAGATGGTAAAGTGGTGAAATAGAACCAAGAACACCTTGAGGCAGTTGTTGCTATTAGTCCCTGGAGGATGTGAAACTTGGAAGCATACTGTCCCGTAATATTCACCTATCTCTCAAGGCAAAAATGAGATTTTCTACCTACTGTCTGCAAACTGATAAAGGAATTAACTTCAACTTTTCATTTAAGAAAAACAAGACTTTTGATTTTTGCTTTTTGTGTTAATAAAGTGGTGTCACCTGTGATCATTAATAAATAGCTGATTCAATAAAATTTTAAGAGTTATTTTTTAAGTTTCTACTCTACTGTCACGTAATAGCTATTTAATAAATGCTTATTGGTTTGACTTCATGGAACAGCATTGGGCATTTGAGATACAAATAAGAAAGAAAACATTACATGGTCACAAGAAGCTTATATTATAATGCTTATCATTTACCATGGTCCCTCTCACTTTTTTTTTTTGCTCCAAATTACTCTTTGGGTTATATTAAACTTAAAATAATGCAATATATACATACAATTCCAAAGTATTTAAATGGAAATGCTACATTGGGAATTTATTCAGCTTTAAAAGAAACTGTAATATTCCTGTTGAACATGGAAGAATATGAATTCCATTTCAGTTAATAAAGAAATGAGTGATAACTTAAAAGCAAAAACAACAGGAAGACCTCAAGAACGTATTGATTATGAGGCAGGGAAAAGGTGATGAGTGTCACAGTCACATATATGATAACTATGAGAAGTTATTCCCTGAATACTAAGAATAATTTTCAAAATGAAGTTATTATACAACTCTAAGCAAAACCAATTCAAGTATGGGAGTAAAACCAAAAATATACAATCAATCTTGTGAAAATAAGTGCTACAAATTGACATTTAATTAAGATATAATCTCTCTAACCTGGCGTCTATTTATTGTATTGTTATATCTAACTTCTTGGTATATAATCATTGGAAATGAATTTACTACATTTGAATATCAAAATGTGAAATGTCTCATTTGTCATGGAAAGGCAAAATATTTATGTCTATTTCTCTATCCCCACACATCTATGCAAGTATAAACATATATCTGTAGAGATGTGTTGAAATTTAATCTATGTGTAATAAAACCAGTAGCATAGAAATACATTTTTTCTTACCTATACTGTTACCTAAAGTATTACCTATAGTGGAGTGCTCACTCTTCAGAAAGAAATCTAAATACAATTAATTTGCAGATTCTTAGGTGAAAGTATTAATTTCATTACTTCTCCAACAAAAATGATGTTCTTATTCACAAATTAATTTTGAAAGAAAAAAACCAAGACTGTCACTACTCTAGATGTCTGTAAATATCCAAGAGTAAATCTATATATCTTAGAAATACCAGAGATGAGAGAAAATGAATACCCTCAATGTTAAAAGCAATAAGAAGAATCAAGTCAAATATTCATTATGAACATATCCTTGCTCTTTTGGCACACACACACACA
This sequence comes from Pseudochirops cupreus, assembly GCA_028627135.1. Lineage (NCBI taxonomy): Eukaryota > Metazoa > Chordata > Mammalia > Diprotodontia > Pseudocheiridae > Pseudochirops > Pseudochirops cupreus. Next base: position 229,696,602 of record CM053584.1, read on the forward strand.
CACACACATACACACACACTCACACAAATATATCATTATATATATACACATGTGCATACATTACATTCAAACATGTATATGCCAGTATATGTCACATATGTGAATACACAAATGAAAATGTTCATGTGTATATGCATACTTATATATACATATATGCACATTATAAATATACATATACACACATTCAATGTGACATTTTAAACCATTTTTGATGAAACACTATGTGATATAATGTAGATTCACTTCTATTGATTCCACCGATTCTTATTAGGACAAAATGTCCTAGGGTGGAGCCAAGATGCCAGAGTAAAAGCAGGTACTAGGTTGAATTCTCCCCCAAGCCCCTCCAAATACCCATAAACATAATTCTAAACAAATTTTATAGGAACAGAACCCACAAAATGAGAGACAGAAACTGATTTCCAGCCAAAGACAATCTGGAAGGTCAACAGGAAATGTCTGTTCCAACAGTCTGAGAGAAGAGCACAGTCCAGTTACAGAACATACCAACACAAACCATGCACCAGGAAACTTGGAGAAGGCCTGAGGAGACTGAATCACTGGGAGCTGTGGCAGTTTGCAGACATCTCAACCCACAAACAAGGGAGACAACTTAGAAGATCAGTAGAAAAGGAACTTGGTGAGAGAAGAAGATGGTTTGTTCCCAGCCCTGGGATGGTGGCACTGGCAGAAGCAGCAGCAATGGCTGCTTCAAGAGCTCTTGACTCACAGATGGTGGGGGGGATCCAGCAGCTGATAAGAGGGGAATGGTAGGAATCTCTTTCCTGGCACTGAGAAGGTATTCTCTTGCTATGTCTGTTCTTGCATCTGGGTCAAAGTCCAGAGTGGTGGTCCTGGGGGAAGAAGGAGAGCTGACATGCAAATTTTGTGGTGAGAGGTTAAAGGTAATCCTCCTTACAGTTCCAAGACCAAAAGGAGTACTTGTGGTCACTCATAGATGAGAGCACAGACCAGGAGAGGAGTAAACACCTCTCCCTTGATCATAGCACCTTGAAAGAAATGAAAATTTAAAGGTCCTTATAAACAGCTCTGAAAATAGCTGTACAAAACCCCTGAAGCTTGTAGCAGTACACCTTCCACACTGGAAGCAGAGTTTAACTTTAACAAAGAGTTTAAAAGTCAAGTAATTGGAATATGAATTGCTTGCAGGCCATGGAAGAGCTCAAAAAGGATTTTGAAAATCAAGTAAGAGAAGTAGAGGAAAAATTGGGAAGAGAAATGAGAATGAAGCAAGAAAATGATGAAAAATGAGTCAACAGCTTACTAATGGAAACCCCAAAAAGCTGAAGAAAAAAACACCTTAAAAGGTAGAATAACTCAAATGACAAAAGAGGTCCAAAAAACAAAAAAGAAAAAGAATGCCTTAAAAAGTCAAACTGGCCAAATGGAAAAGGAGGTACAAAATACCCCTGAGGAAAATAATTCCTTCAACATTAGAATGGAACAAATGGAAGCAAATGGCTTTATGAGAAGTCAAGATATAAACCAGAACCAAAAGAATGAAGACAAAAATAGAAGACAATGTGAAATATCTCACTGGAAAAACCACTGACCTGGAAAATAGATCCAAGAGAGATAGTTCAAAAATTATTGAACTACCAGAAAGTCATGATAAAAAAAAAAGAGCCTAGACATCATCTTTCAAGAAATTGTTATGGAAAACTGTCCTGATAGTCTAGAAAAAGAGAGTAAAATTGAAATTGAAAGAATCCACCAATAGTCTCCTGAAAGTGATCCCTAAAAGAAAACTCCTAGGAATATTATAGCCAAATTCCAGAGTTTTCAGGTCATGGAGAACATATTTCAAGCAGTCAGAAAACAATTCAATTGTGAAAATATAATCAGGATAACAAAAGATTTAGCAGCTTCTGCATTATGGGATCAGAGGATTTGGAATATGATATTGTGGAGGTCAAAGGAGCTAGGATTAAAACCAAGAATGACCTACCCAACAAAACTTTTCCACTTAAGAACTTGTTGACTCATAAACACAGTTAAACCATGAATACAGTACTATGAGGTATACAATATTTTCCACTGCAAATAATCCTATCAACACAGTAATGGAAATATCACTAACCCACTGTTACTGATGAGGAACCTGAAGGTAACAGATATAAGCAACTTGGGCAAGATTATATAGAAAGTATGTTGTAAAACACAGGTTTTTTGATTCATTACCTACTGCTTTATCTCAAATAACAGGGCGCCAGAAAAACAAATGATGTTCTGAAAATGTTTTTATTTTTTATTTCAAATAATCCTTCAGGGAGAAATAAAATGGACATTAAATGAAATAAAGAATTTTCAAGAATTTTTTATGAAAAGAACAGAGCTGAACAGAAAATTTGACTGTGTGTGTACATATATATATATGTACATATATGTGTGTATGTATGTGTATATACACATATGTATATGCATGTACACATATGCAGATGTATTCATGTATGTGTGCATGTGTGTATTTATGTATGCATGCATGTGTATACGTGTATACATGTATACAGGTATTCATGCATGTGTATATGAATGCACAAAAATATGTGTATGCATGTCTGTGTGCATGTTTGTATATGCATGTATATACATATATGTCTGTCTATGTATCTATATACACATACACATGTGCACATGTGCATGTATATACATGTACATGATATGCATATATACATACATATGTATATTGTGTATGTGTGGACATGTGTGCATAGATGTGTATTCTGTATGTATATGCATATATGTGTTTGTGTGTACACATACATACACACACATAGACAGAGGGCACAGGGTGAGTTCAATACAAAGAGGTGATATCTGAAAAATAAATCTAAGAGGTGAGAGAGGAACGTGCTAGGAAAAGGAGAAAGGATGAGGAAGAATGGAGTAAATTATCTCACATAAAATAAGCAAGAAAAGCTTGTATATTGGAGGGGAGGAGGATGAAGGCAAGAAGGAATGAGTGAACCTTATTCTCATTAGATTTGGCTTAAGGAGGGAATAACATACACACTCAATTGGGTAAAGACATTTATCTTACCATACAAGAAAGAAGGGGAAAAGGAAATAAGAGATAGGGAGATGACAGAAGGGAGAGTAGATTGGGGGATGGGGTAATCAGAAGCAAATATTTTTGAGGAGGAACAGTGTCACAGGAAAGAATAGAGTAAATGGCAGGGTGGGATCAGATGGAGGGAAATATAGTTAGTCTTTTATAACATGAGTATCATGGAAGTGTATCGCATGAATACATATGTATAACTTATACAAAATTGTTTGCCTTTTCAATCAGGGTGGGTGGGGAGGGAGGAAGGGAGAGAATTTGCAACGCAAAGTTTTTTTTTTTCTTTATGAGAAAGAAGCTTTTTATTTTGGTTCTTAATGTTTTGTTTTTTTGTTTTGTTTTGTTTTTGGTTTATTTTATGACTTGTTTATTTACTTTTAATTTACAAGATTCAGTTCCACATTCACTTGAGTTTCAGATTTTCTCCCCTCCCTCCCCGCCCCCCATGGTGGCATGCAATCATGTATAGGATCTGCAAATACTTTCACATTGTACAATAGTTTGGTTATATAGAAGGGTTGTAACCAATGAGTGATCGCTGGGGAGGAAAAAAAAAACACATGAAAGAGAACAATAGCATGTTTTGCTTCAGTCTCCATTTAAACTATAGACTTTCTATATCTTTCTCTGAGTTTAGATATCTCCTTCTATCCTGAGGCTTTTAGAGTTGTCTTTAGCTGTGCATTGTTGAAGATAGTCCAGTTTATAAGGGTTGGTCATCATATGTACGATGTGTCTGTGATTGTGTACAGGTTTTGCCTGGTTCTGCTCTTCTCACTTAGCATCAGTCCGTATAAGCCTCTCCAGGTAATTGTGAAGTCCATCTCCTTCCCATTTCTTATAGCACAATAGTATTCCATCACATTCATATACCATAGCTTGTTCAGCCATTCCCCAATTGATGGGCATCCCCTTTATTTCCAGTTCTTTGCAACCACAAAGAGAGCTGCAATAAATATTTTTGTGCATATGGGACCTTTTCCCACTTCTGTGATCTCTTTGGGATATAATCCCAACAGTGGTATTGCTGGGTCAAA
>CM053584.1:229701223-229717786 GCA_028627135.1 Pseudochirops cupreus
TCCTCATACTGAGAAAAGTTTCATCAGTTAGAATTGTCACTTTTCCATGTTGTCATGTAAATAGTTCATCTTTGATAAGTTCCTTATGATTTCCTTTCCGTGTTTATCTTCTCATGCTTCTTGTGTTGGAGTGTCAAACTTTCTTTTCAGTTCTGGTTTTTTCAGCAAGAATGTTTGAAAGTCCTCTACCTCACTGAATGACCATTTTTTCCCCTGTAACACTATACTCAGTTTTGCTGGGTAGGTGATTCTTGTTTTTAATCCAAGCTCCCTTGATCTCCGGAATATCATATTCCAGGCCCTTTGATCCCTAAATGAAGAAGCTGCTAGATCCTGGGTTATCCTAATTGTGTTTCCACAATATTCAAATTGTTTCTTCCTGGCAGCTTGCAATACCTTCTCCTTGGTCTGGGGATTCCAGAACCTGACTATATTATTTCTAGGAGTTTTCTTTTTGGGGATCTTTTTCAAGAGGTGATCAGTGAATTCATTCAAGTTCTATTTTTCCCTCTGGTTCTAAAATTTCTGGGCAATTTTCCTTGAGAATTTCTTGAAAGATGCTTTCTAAGTTCTTTTTTTTGATCATGGCTTTCAGGTAGTCCAATAATTTTTAAGTTGTCTGTCCTGGATCTGTTTTCCAGGTCAGTGTTTTTTTCAAGGGGATATTTCACATTGCCTTCTAATCTTTCATTTGTTTGGTTCTGTTTGATACTATCTTGATTTCTCATAAAGTCATTTGCTTCCATTTGTTGCATTCTAATTTTGAAGGAATTATTCTCTTCTGAATGCTTTTGAGATTCTTTGTCCATCTGGCAAAGTTGACTTTTTAAGGCATTCTTCTCCTCATTGGCTTTTGGGGTCTCCTTTGTCATTTGAGTTAATCTACTTTTTAAGGTGTTAATTTCTTCATTCAAGTTGCTGACTCTCTTTTCATGATTTTCTTGCATCATTCTTATTTCTCTTCCCAATTTCTCTTCCACTTCTCTCATTTCATTTTCAAAATCCTTCTTCAGCTGATCTCTAGCTTTAAGGCAATCTTCATGTTTATTGGAAGCTTTTGGTATGGGAGCTCCAACTGTGCTGACCTCATTCCGCTCCCTGCCTTGATCCTTCTTTTCCCCAAAGAAGGAATCTAGGGCTTGGTTGCTGTTCTTACTTTGCTTCTTATGCTTATTCTTATTCATGTTTGGTCAGTCTGTGATTTTTTTTTTTATCTATGTGGAACTCTGCTTCCAGAGGGGAAAGCTCTGTCCCAAATTGCTGGAGTTTTCCTAGCTGCTGGAACTTTTATGAGGCTCCTGGGACCCTCCCTAACTGTGGCTCACTGAAAAAAAAAAAAACAACCCAGGACCAATGTCCAAAATTGCAATCCAGATCCAGGCCGCTCAATGAGAAAGCACTTGGCCTCTGAACGATGGCTTGGTCCCCCTGCAGTCTGCAGGCCAAGAGCTCTGAAGTGGCAGTGTGGAGGCATGTGCAAAACCTCCACTTCTGTGGCCTCGTTGCCCTGGAGGCATTTTGGCCAGATCCGCTTTTCTTCCCTGATTTTGCTGAGCTCCACTAACCTAATTCTGGATACTGCCACAGCTGCCGCAGATCCGCTCTCCCAAAGGTGCAGCCGGGGCTTGGCTCCTCTTGTCCAGCCACCTCTGGGGCAGAGCCACAGTTTCAGGCTAGGCTGGTTTCATATTTCAGGGCTGAGATGGTTCCTCATAGCTGAGCTAACTTTAGTGGAAAGTATATTTGTGTGCGTTTTGGAGTTCTAGAATATGTTTAGAGTCATATTTTATGGGTATTTTGGGGTGGCTATGTGAGAGCTGCGATATGTTGCTGCTCTTATGCTGCCCTCTTGGCTCCACCCCCGGGTACCATTTCTAGTAGAATAAAGATAACAGTAGTGAAAATGGGCATCCCTGATTTACCCCTATCTTTAGTGGGAAGGTTCCTAGCTTATACCCATTACAGATAATGGTAGATGATGGTTTTAGATACCCACTACTTATTATTTTAAGAAATTTCAATTTATTGCTCTATTTTCTAGTGTTTTTTTTAAATAGGAATGATAATTGTATTTTATCAGTGTTGTTTTTCTTCCTCTATTGATTTAATGATATGATTTTTGTTGGTTTTGTTATTAATAAGGCAATTTATGCTAATAATTTTCCTAATGTTGAATTAAATCTGTACTCCCAGAATAAATCAGACCTAGGCATAATGTATGAACTTTGCGATATATTGCTGTAATCTCCTTCCTAGTATTTTAGTTAAATTTTAGCATTAATATCAATTACAGAAATTGCCTTTTAGTTTTCTTTATCTGTCTTCATTCTTCCTGGTTTAGGTTTCAGCACCATATTTGTGTCATAAAAGGAATTTTGTGGAATTTCTTTGCCACTTTTTAAAAATAAATCATATACTATTAAAAATCTTCTTTAATTATGTGACAGAATTCACCTGTAAATCAGTCTGGTTCAGTGTTTTTTGTTTGTTTGTTTTTTTGTTGTTATTTTTTTTTTTGTTAAGCCACAGTTATTTAATTATTCTATTGCTTCTTCTGTTAATTGAAACATTAGATTTTTGCATATATTTATCCATTTCACTTAGCTTATCAGATTTATTTTCATATAATAGTTCAAAATAGCTGCTAAAAATGCTTTAATTTCTTCTTCATTGATGATGAATTTACCCTTTTCCTTTTTGATACTGGTAATTTGGATCTCTTCTTTTTTTAAAAAATAAAATTAACAAAGTGTTTATTATATTAATGGATTGTCATAAAACCACTTCCTAATTTTGTTTATTACTTTAATGTCTTTATTCAAAATTGATTAATCTCCTCTTTAATTTTCAGAATTTCTAAATTGATATTTAATTGTGAATTTATTTTGTTCATTTTTAGTTTTGTTGTTTTTTTTTTTAGCTGCATATCTAATTCATTGATCAGTTTTTCTTTTTTCTTTTCTATTTACATAAACTCTTAGTGATACAACTTTACCCTGAATGCTGCTTTGGCTCTAGGTTTTCACTTACTGTCATTTTCTTTGGTGAATTTATTTCTATATGCTTTTCTTTTCTTTGATTCTCTCATTCTTTAAGATTAGATGATTTAGTTTCTAAATAATTTTTATCTCTCTTGCCATAACCCTTTACTGAATGAATTTTTTACACTTCAGTACTGTTTTATTTTCCCCCAATTCCACAAATTTTTTAAAACATTTTTTATATTTGAGGGTTCTATTTCTATCTCTCCTTCCCTTCCATTCTCCCTCCCTGAGATGGTAAGTAATCAGATATGGGTTATACATGTACAACCACGTAAAACATTTCCACATTCATCATTTTGGAGGAAAGAAGGAAGGAAGAAAAGGAGGGACAGAAGGATGGAAAGAGGAAAGAAGGAAAGAAGGAAGGAAGGCATGAAGGAAGGAAGAGGAAAATAGTATGCTTCAGTCTGTACTCAGAAAACATAAATTCTTTCTCTGGAGGCAGACAGCATTTTTCATCATGAGTCCTTTTGGATTGTCTTGATAATTATACTGCTAAGAATAGCTATGTCAATCACAGTTCTTCATCCTACAATATTTCCATTATTGTGTACAATGTTTCCCTGGTTCTCCTCACTTAATTTTATATCAGTTCATGTAAGTTGAGGTTTTTCTAAAATTTCCCTACTTGTCATTTTGTTTTGTATCACAATAGTATCGCTTTACAATAATACATCACAAGTTGTTTACTCATTCATCAACTGATGGGCATCCCCTCACTTTCCCATAATCAGTCACCACAAAGGGAGCTATTATAAATATTTTTGTACAAATAGATTCTTTTCCTTTTAAAAAAAAAGTCTCTTTAGGATACAGATGATATTGGTGGGTGAAAAGGTAAGCGTAATTTTATAGCCCTTTAGACATGGTTCTAAATTTTTCTCAAGGATGGTTGGATCAATTCACATTTGCACCAAGAGTGCATTAATGTCCCAGTTACCCCATATCCACTGAAGCATTTATCATTTACTATTTTTGGCAGATTAGTCAATCTGATACATGTGGGGTGGTTCCTCAAAATTGTTTCAATTTGCATTTCTCCATTCATCAGTGATTTAGAATATTTTTATATTACTAAAGGATTTCTTCTGAAAACAGCCTGTTCATATCCTTTGACCATTTATCAATTGTGGAATGACTTGTATTTTTATAAATTTGACTGAGCTCTCCATTTTTTTTTTTTTTGAGAAATGAGGCCTTTATCAGAGATACTTGATGTAAAATTGTTGCTTCATTGTTCTGCATTCCTTCTAATTTTGGTTGCATTGGTTTCATTTGTGCAAAAAAAAAATTTTTAATTATATATAGTCAATAATTCATCTTATATTTCATAATGCTGTCTATATCTTTTTTTGGTTCTAAATTCTTCCCCTATTCATAGATCTGACAGGTAAACTATTCTATGCTCCCCTACTTTGCTTATGGTATCATGCTTTATGTGTAAATCATGTACCCATTTTGACCTTATCTTGATGTACAGTGTGAAATGTTGGTCTATAACTAAGTTCTGCCATACCATTTTCCATTTTTGCCAAAAGGTTTTGTCAAATAATGAGTTTCTGTCCCAAAAGCTTGTATGTCAGGGTATATCACACAGTAGATTACTATGGACATAGTACTACAATGTATTGTGTGCCTAATTTATTATACTAATCTGTCATTCTATTTCTTAGCAAGTACCTTATTATTTTGTTATTTACTGCTTTGTAATCCAGTTTGAGATCTGGTACAACTAAGCCACTTTCCTTCACATTTTTTTTCACTCATTCTTTTGAGATTCTTGACCACATGAATTTTATTATTTTTTTCTAGCTCTATAATATCGTTGCTGTTAGTTGTATGCTACTGTATAAGTAGATAAATTTAAACTCATTCAGTTCTTTACCTTTACTCTGTGTTTCTAGTAAATAAAGTGTGCTGAAGGGTGGAGCAGAGCCCACAGGAGAAGCTGGCTTTGAGGGAAGCTTGGACTTAGACTATATATGACTAGCTTAAAGTGTGTTTCTAGTAAATAACATGTTGTAGGATTCTTATTTTAATCCTTTCTGCTAACTGCTTCCTTTCTATAGATGTGGTAATCACATTCACATTCCCACTAATGATTTTTTTTCTCTTTATTTCCCTTCATTCTATGTTTTTACTTCTGATGCTTCTATCTCTTTTTTTTCAGTCTGTCCCTTTTCAGAAGTATTTTGCATCTGACTACTACCTCATCCAATCTGCACTCTGTTCTCTCATCTCTTTCCATTCTATTATTTCCCTCCTCTCCTACTGCTCTGTAGGGTAAGATAGATTTCTCTCTTCAAGTAAGTGTGTATGCCATTCCCTGTTTGAGCTCCTTCCAAAGAGAATAAGCTTCAAGCATTGCCCACCATCTCTCATATTCCTCTCCACCATCAAAGTTCTGTCACGTGTCTTTTACACAAGATAGTTTACCCCATCCTACCTCTCTCTTTCCTCTTCTTCTAGTGCATATTGCTTACTAACCCTTTGTTTTCATTAATTTTTTTGATGAGCATCTCATCCTTGGCAACTCATAACCAAGGCCTCTGTCTATATGTACAGTCTTTGTAAATGCCTTAATGGTATCTATTTCTTAGGAGTTACAGTTATTATTTTCCCATGTAAAGATGTAAACAATTTAACCTTACTGAATCCTTTATGATTTCTTTTGCCTGTTTACCTTTTTATGCATCTCTTGAGTCTTACATTTGAAAGTTAAATTTTCTGGTCTTTTCATCAAAAATGCTTGAGAGTTCTCTATTCCATTAAATATCCATTTTCTCCCTGAAATATTATATTCAGACTCATTGGACAGGTGATTTTTTATTGTAATCCTACCTCCTTTGTACTCCAAAGTATCATATTCCACATATTCCAAGCCCTCTAATTCTTTAAGGTAGAAACAGATAAATCCTAAGTCATTCCTTTGTGTTTCCATGATACTTTTTTTTTCCTTTCTAGTCACTTGCAGTATTTTCTCCTTGATCTGGTGTAGCAGCAAGCACCCTAGCACACCCAGGATGGCTGCTACCAGAGGTTATTTGATCTACTGTTCCAAAGGGAAGAAACTCAAAAAAGGTTAACAATTTTAATTTAATTGATCAAATATATATCATTTACCTAGTTCAGGGGAAAAAGTCAGCACCCCGAACTTCAGAGAATACAAACAGAAGTTACAGGCAGACAAAAATACAGATAGAGAAAATAACATAATTCAGCAGAAAGGGCTTCTAGCTGTCTGACCATTACATCCATACCTAGTTAGCCACCAGGGAGAGATGCACCAACTTGTGGCTTTTCAAAGCTGGGGGGCTCAACAGCTGCCCAGACTCTAATCTGGCCAAATCACTTAACTCTTTCCAAAGTGAGCCCCAAAGCAAAACCTCACCTCCGAGAAATACATAGCCTTCTTCAGGGTCAGAAAACATCACAATCCCCATGACCCACTTGACTACAAAGTAATAAAAGTTGTGCCTCCCTGAAAAACAAGCTTCCCTCAAAGCCAGCTTCTCCTGTGGGCTCTGCTCCACCCTTCAGCAAACTCTTCCCACTATAGGCTCTATTTGACCACATTCAACCTGTTAGGGGGCAGAGTTTATTTTCAAATCAGGAAAGGTTCTCAAGTTCAATTTAGGCTTATTAAGGGGCAGGGAAGACCTTCAAAATTTCTATTACCATTATACCTGGCAGCTCTGGAGGTTGAATATAAAATTCATGGGAATTTTCATTTTGGGATATCTTTTAAGAGATAATCAGTGGATTCTTTCTACTTCTACTTTTCCCTCTGATCAGGAATATCAAGGTAGGTTTTCTTAAAAGTTTCTTGAAATCTAATGTCTAGACTCTTTTTTTCATGACTGTCAGGTAGTCCAATAATGCTTTAATTACCAGTCCTCAATTTGTTTCTTAGATGAGCTATTTTTGCCAAGGAGATACTTGAAATTTTCTTCTATTTTTTTTTTAAATTTTGTTTTATTATTCTGGATGTCTTATGAAGTAATTAGCTTTCATTTGCCCAATTCTAATTTTTAAAGGATTATTTTCTATATGGGCTTTTGTATCTGTTTTTTTTATTTGGAGACTTCTAACTTTTAAGGAGGTTTTTTTTTTTAGCTTTTTTTTTAGATAATTTTTGTAAATCTTCATTTTTTGGTGCTTTCTTTACCAAGCTGTTGACTCTTTTTTCATGATTCTCTTCCATTACTTGCATTTTTCCCCTCCCACCCTTTTTTTTTCTTTTTCCTCTCTTATTTGACTTTCAAAATCCTTTTTGAGTTCTTCCAGTAACTCTTTTTGGGTCTGAGATCAATTCATTGTTCCTTTTTTCAAAAATTATTTATTTATTTATTTTTAGTTTTTATCATTCGCTTCCATAAGATTTTGAATTTTGAATTTTTTCTCACACCCTGTCCTCTCCCCTCTCAAAAACAGTATGCAATCTAATATGGGCTCTACTTATAGGTTCATGTTAAACATTTTTTTTCAAATTAGTAGTGATGTAAGGAAGAGTTAGAATTAATGGGAATAAAGAAGAAACAAAATGAAACAACAAAAGAAAATGTGAGAAAATACTGTATATCCATCTGCATTCAGACTCCACAGTTCTTTCTCATTTTCAATCATTTGTCTTTGGAGTTGTCTTAGATCCTTGCATTGCTAAGAAGGGTTAATTCTGTCAAGGTCAGTCAGTGCACAATGTGACTGTTACTGTGTACTCTATTCTCCTGGTCCTTATTTCACTGTGCACCAGTTTATATAAGTGTTTCCAAGTTTTTTTTTGAAGTCCACATGCTCTTCATTTCTTATAACACAACAGTATTCCATTGCACTAATATACCACAACTTGTTCAGTCATTCCCCAATAGATGAACATCTCCTCAATTTCCAATTCTTGGACATACACACACACACACACACACACACACACACACACACATACACACACACACACAAGTTGCTATGAATACTTTTGTACATGTGGGTGCTTTTCCCATTTGTATTATCTCTTTGGGTACAGACCTAGATGTGGCATTGCTGGGTTAAAGGGTATGCACATTTGTTTTAGCCCTTTAGGAATAGTTCCAAATTGTTTTCCAGAATAGTTGGATGAGGCAGAGCTAAGATGGCAGAAAGGAAGCAGTAGCTTTTCCAAGCTCCTCCAAGAATTCTGACACTAAAAGCTAAAAAGTTAATTTGAACAGATTCAAGAGTGACAGAACCCACTGGGAGACAGAATGTGGCAGATTCCCAGCCCATGAAGGTGCTTACTTGGGTTTGGGCAGGGAGAACACAGAGTACGCAGAAGCTGCACCAGTGTGGATCTGAGAACATAGTATAGCAGACTGAGAAGAAGCCCCAGACAGGCAGCAGACTCACTCACTCCAAGGGTGATTTGCAGCAATCTTACCACAGGACAGAGGATCATCAGAGCTGGGTAAGAGAAAACACAGGGCCCGTAGCAGGGACAGCATCTTTACCTGGGAATACCAGCCCACAGCCTGGATGTTTAAAAATTACAAACCCAATCTTCCAGAAGTCAAGATGGAGGAAAAACATTTAGTTGCTCTGATCCCCTTTCCCTGACCCAGAAAAGTTCAGAGTTAACTGCACCACCCAAAGTAAAATCCTGAATTAGTGGAAACAGCCTCAGGCTTGGTGTCACTGAGGAAGAGGGAAGTGAGGAGTATTGAGTCTAAGCCCAAGAGGGTGGAGCCAGTAAACACTAACTGCAAAAGTCCAGGTGTGCTTTAGTACCATCTGGCCAATCAGTAGACAGCAGCCCTGCCCTGTCCCTGGCCTCCTGAGCTGTAGCCCAGAGACACAGAGGTGGAAATGTGAAGGAGCCAGACCACACCACCCTGATAGATTACTCTGTAAGCCTCAGGGTAACTCAGGGGAAACATTGAGAGTCCTGGCCTTGGCCTCAGTCTACACACTCAGTCGCTACACCTCACAAAGTGAACAACCAAACCTCTACTTCCCAGACTGAGAAGGTCAGTGCCTTTGCACCCCAGAAGCAGATAACCACATTAAAAATCCAGGACATAGGCAATCACAATGGGCAAGAAGGAAACTGAGAAGGTTAAGACCATCAAATCTTTTTATACTGAGCAAGAACGACCAAATTCAGAAGGCAACACGGACTCTATACTCACACTGGAGACCACAGAAGGAAATGTGAATTGGTTTCAAACCCAAAAAGCGTTCTTGGAGGACTTCAAGAAGGATTTTCAAAACAAACTTAGAGAGGTAGGAGATAAATTTAAATCTACAGTGACCAAACTGAAAAAAAATCTCACTGAAGAAAACAAATATTTAAAAAGTAAAATCGGAGAATTAGGATGAGATGTCCAAAACCTAACTGGAAAAAACCTCCCTAAAAGTGAAAACTGAACATATGGAAAAGGAGCTTCAAAAACTAATTGAGGAAAATAATTCACTAAAAATTAGAATCAGTCTAATTGAAGCTAAGGACACTATGATGCAGCAAGAGTCAGTAAAATAAAACATACAGATTGAAAAATTAGAAGAAAGTGCAAAATATCTCAGTAGAAAAACAACTGACCCAGAAAACAGATCCTAAGAGTTATCGGCCTACCAGAAAGTCATGATGAAAAAAGCAGCCTGGACAGCATCCTTCAAGAAATTGTCAAAGAAAACTGTCCTGAGATCCTAGAATCAGAATGGAAAATAGAATCAGAATGGAAAAAAAAAATTCTTTCAATAGTTATTGAAAGAATTCACTGAACTCCTCCTGAAAGAGATCCCAAATTGAAAATTCCAAGAAATATAGTAGCCAAATTCCAGAGCTATAAGGTCAAGGAGAAATTACCAAATGCAACCAAAAAGAAAAAAATTCAAATATCATGGAACTACAGTCAGGATTACACAGGATTTAGCAGCTGCTACATTAAAAGATCAGAGGGATTGGAATTTGATATTTTGTAAAGCAAAAGAGCTAGGACTGCAACCAAGGATCAACTACCCAGCAAGACAGCATAAGCTTTCAGTCAAGGAGATGGTCATTTAATGAAATAAATGCCTTCCAGACTTTCCTTATGAAAAAACCAGAGCTCAATGGAAAATTTGATCTCCACTTACAAGACCCAAGAAAGACATAGAAAGGTAAGCAAGAAAACTCACACTCACACATACACATACACACAGAGATGTTCATACATGCACATAACTTGGGACTCAGTAAGTGCAAACTGCTTACATCCCTATATGAGAAGTGGATACCTGTCAATATTAAAATTTGTATAAGTATTGAGACATTTAAAAGGAATGTACATGAATAGAGGGTGTGGGTATAAGTGAACTAATCTGAAGATTAAAAAAAAAACCTCTATTAAGGGGAAGAAAGGTATTGTAATGGGAGAAAAGGAAAGGTTGAGGCAGAAACTGGTAAATTATGCAACAAGAAGAGGCATAAAAACCTACTAAAGTGGAGAGGAGGGAAGGAAGGAGTTGAGCATCATATGATTGTTACTCTCGTTGGTTCTGATTTAAAGAGGGATCAATATAAAGAGTTAAGTTTAGATAGTAACATGAAAAGACACAAAAACTCATAATGATAGAGGGAAAAGAGGGAAGAAGAGGAGCATTGTATGAAATTTACCAGAATTGCTTAGGGTTCAAGGAGGGAACAACATACTTTGTTAAGAATAAAAATCTATTGTGACCTACAGGCAGTAGGAGGGATAATGAAGGGTGTAAGAAGGGGGAGGGTGGTCAGAAGGGAGGGAAAGAGTAGCAAGGGGAAAGGGTAGGTAAAGAGCGGGGGACACAGGGAGGGAATACTGAGGGAGATGGTGGTCCAAAGGAAAATTCTTAAGAACGGGAAGGGAAAAGGAAGATACAAAGATAGAAACAGGGGAGGGAATAAGATGGAGGGAAAGGCACAGATAGTAATCAAAACTGTGAATGTGAATGGGATGAACTCTCCCATAAAACAGAGGTGGATAGCAGAATGGATTAAAAACCACACTCCTATAATGTGCTGTCTACAAGAAACACATTTGAAACAAGGGGATAGGAACAGGGTAAAGGTAAAAGGATCAAGGAGACTATATTATACTTCAGCAAAAGTAAAAAAAAAATAGGGGTAGCAATCCTTATCTCAGATAAAGCAAAAGCAAAAATAGATCTAATTAAAAGAGATAAGGAAGTAAACTACATCCTGCTAAAAGGCACCATCAGTAATGAAGCAATATCATTACTGAACATATATGCAAAAAGAGGTATAGCATCCAGATTCCTAGAGGAAAAGTCAAGGGAATGAGAGGAAGAAATAGAGAGCAAAACAATACTAATGGGAGACCTCAGTCACCCCATCTCTGAACTTGATAAAGGATGCAAATCGAATTTTAGAGAGGCGAGACATGAGAAGTGGATACCTGTCAATATTAAAATAATAAATAAAATAATAAAATAACTGAAAAGGAAGTAAATTACTTAAATAATCCCACCTCAGTAAAAGAAAGTGAACAAGCTATCAGAGAACTCCCTAGGAAAAAATTCCCAGGGCCAGATGGATTTACTAGTGAATTCTATTGAACATTTAAAGATCAATTGATCCCAATACTCTACACACTATTTGGGAAAATTGGTGAGGAAGGAGTCCTACCAAATTCTTCTCATGACACAAATATGGTACTGATACGTAAATCAGGGAGAGACAAAACAGTGAAAGAAAATTATAGACCACTATCCCTCATGAATATATATGCAAAAATTATAAATAAAATATTAGCAAAAAGAATACAGCATTTATCACAAGAATAATACATTTTGATCAGGTTGGATTTATTCCAGGAACGCAAGAATGGTTCAATATTAGGAAAACCATCAGTATCATTGATCATATCAACAATAAAACTGGCAGAAACCAGATGATGATCTCAATAGATGCTGAAAAAGCTTTTGACAAAATACAACATCCATTCCTACTAAAAACACTAGAAAGTATAGGAATAAGTGGAGTTTTCCTTAGAATAATAGGTACCATCTACTTAAAGCCATAAGCAAGTATTATATGTAATGGGGATAAACTAGAAGCATTTCCAATAATATCAGGGGTGAAACAAGGATGACCACTATCACCCCTCTTATTCAATCTGGTACTAGAAATGTTAGGAGTAGCAATTAGAGAAGAAAAAGAAACCAAAGGAATCAAATTAGGCAAAGAAGGGACTAAGCTCTCACTCTTTGCAGATGATATGATAATATACTTGGAGAATCCTGGAGAATCAAGTAAAAAACTTCTTGAGGGAATAAGTAAATTTAGCAAAGTTGCAGGATATAAAACAAACACACATAAATCCACAGCATTCCTATAAATCTCCAACAAGAGACAGTAAGAGAAACCCCATTTAAAGTTATTGTAGATATTATTAAATATTTGGGAATCTATCTCCCAAAACAAACCCAGTACCTTTATGAACACAACTACAAAACACTTTCCACACAAATAAAATCAGATCTCACTAATTGGAAAAACATCAATTGCTCATGGAAGGGTCTAGCTAATATAATAAAAATGTAAATTTTACCTAAATTAAATTACATATTTAGTGCCATACCAATCAATCTACCAAAAAATTACTCTATAGAACTAGAAAAAATAGTGTCAAAATTCATTTGGAAGAACAAAAGGTCCAGAATATCAAGGCAATTAACGAAAAGAAATGTTAGAGAAAGTGGCCTAGCTATACCAGATTTTAATCTGTATTATAAAGCAGCAGGCATCAAAACTGCTTGGTACTGGCTAAGGAACAGAGTAGTGGATGAATGGAATAGATTAGGTACAAAAGACTCAGCAGTCAACCATTATAGTAATATACTATTTGATAATGCCAAAGACCCCAGTTTTGGGGATAAGAACACACTATTTGACAAGAGCTGCCGGGAAAATTGGAATATAGTATGAGAGAAACTGGGCATAGACCATCATCTAACACCATACATCAAAGTCAAGTTGAAATGGGTGCATGTTCTAGGTATAAAGGCAGATAATGTAAGCAATCTGGGAGAGCAAAGGATAATTTACCTGTCAGATATATGGAGAGGGGAAGATTTCATGAAGAAACAAGAGTTAGAGAGCATTATAAAACCAAAATGGATAATTTTGATCATATTAAATTGAAAAGCTTCTGTACAAACAAAGCCAATGTTATCAAGATTAAAAGGGAAGTGGGAAATTGGGAAAGAATTTTTACAGGCAATGTCTTTGATAAAGACCTCATTTCTAAAATATACAGGAAATTAAGTCAAATCTATAAGAATACAAGTCATCCCCCAATTGATAAATGGTCAAAGAATATGAACGGGCAATTTTCAGAGGTAGAAATTAAAGATATCTATAAGCATGTGAAAAAATGCTCTAAATCACTATTGATTTGAGAAATCCAAATCAAAACAACTTTGAGGTACCACATCTCACCAGTCATATTGGCTAAGATGACAAAACAGGAAAATGACAAATACTGGAGAAGATGTGGAAAAATTGGAACACTAATGCATTGTTGGTGGAGCTATGAACTGATATAACCATTCTGGAGAGCAATCTGGAACTATGACCAAAGGTCTATAAATAATTGCATACCCTTTGACCCAGTAATACCACTTCTATGGTTGTATCCCAAAGAGAACATAAAAGTGGGAGGAAGACCCATATGTACAAAAATATTTATTGTAGCTCTCCTTGTGGTGGCAAAAAACTGGAAATTAAGGGGCTGCCCACCAATTGGGGAATGGCTAAACAGGTTGTGGTATATGAATATAATGGAATACTATTGGGCTATAAGAAATGGGGAGAAGAGGGTCTTCATGTTCACCTGGAGTGGCTTACACAAACTGATGCTAAATGAGAAGAGCAGAATCAGGAAAAAATTTGTAGACAATAACAGACACATCATATGTGTGACAACCAACTTTAATAAACTGGACTCTTGTCAGCAATGCACAATTATAAGACAACTGTACAAGTCTCAGGACGGAAGGAGATATCTACGTTTAGAGAAAGATCTAAAAAAAAACAGAGTTTAAATGGAGACTGAAGCAATACATGCTATCATTCTTTTTCATGTTTGGTTCTCTTTCTTTTTTCCCATTTTTCACTCCATTTGTTACAACCTTTCCATACAACCAGACTAATGTCCAATGTGAATGTATTTGCAGATTCTATACTTGATTGCATGCCACCATGTAGGGGTGGGGGGGTTCAGAGGAGGGAGGGGAGAAAATCTGAAACTCAAGGGATTGTGGGACTGAATCTTGTAAACTAAAAATAAATAAACAAATCAATTTTTTAAAAATATAAATAAATAAATAAGTAAAAATAATTGGATCAATTCACAACTCAACCAACAATGCATTAATCTTCCAATTTTCCCACATCTTCTCCAATATTTACCATTTTCCTGATTTGTCATGATAGCCAATTTGTTAGGAGTAATGAGGTATCTCAGAGTCCTTTTGATTTGTGTCTCTGTAGTCAATAGTGATTTAGAGTGTTTTTTCTTATCATTATGGATAGCTTTAATTTCTTCCTCTGTAAACTGCCTGTTCATATCCTTTGGGGAATGACATGTATTCTTATAAATTTGACTCAGTTATTTATATAGTTTAGAAATAAGGCCTTTATCCGAGAAAATGCATGTAAAAATTGTTTCTCAGACTTCTGTTTCCTTTCAAATTTTGGTTGCATTGACTTTGTGCAAAAACAATTCACTTTTTCTTTGAGGTTTGGCATATAGTTGTTTTGACTTTGTTTTCTTCTTTTGAATTTGTATTTTGATCTTCCATGTGACTCTAGAACCTTTTTATTTTTATTCTGAGGTTTTTATTAGTTTGCCCACTTTCCAACCAATTTCTTGATTTTTAATTTTATGTTAAAGGTGAACTATGCCCCTGGGATGGAGTAAACACTGTCCCAAGCTTTAGTTTTTTGCTTGTTTTTGCTTGTGTTGTTTTGTTTTTGTTCGTGTGGTTCTTGTTGTGGTTTTGGCCATGCTGCTATTTTCGAAGCTAGTTCTGGGGGTGAGGAGAATAACTTTTCAGTTTTTCTGTGGTGGTATCATCCAAGAAGAGGTATGATCACTGCTCTCCTGGTCTGTGCTCTGGTCTATGAGTGACCACAAAGAGTCTTTTTCATTGTGGACCTGTGACCAGGTTCCCTGTCCCCTAATCTTACGATTGCTAGTGTGCTAATGGTGCTTCTTGCCCTGGATCTGCAAGCCAGATCCCTGTATGGGCAATGTAACAGAGTACCCAGTGTCAACATAGTGTATCCACTAATCTCTGTCTGACCAGCTGTCTGGCTCCCTAACTACCTAGACGGGGAGGGGTGTCAATCTGAATTAATAAGAAAGTAGCCAATGTAACAAAATTAATGATCTGGGAATAAGAAGAAGGTCAGATTAAGTAAATTGTGTTTGACCCAGGTAAGAGCATTGTAAATCATTGTTGTTGATTCAGTGACCCCTACCTCACTCTTGCATTAAGGCTTATGCTGGCTTCACTGGAGTGATCTGCACTGGACTTTGCTCCATTCTCATTCCAGGGAGACATGTCTTTCCTGTTGACCTTTCAGGTTGTCTTTGCCTGGAAAATCGTTGTCTGTTTGTTGGCTCTGCAGCTCCAGAGTTCTTTTTGAGGCATTATTGTAAAATCATTGGGAGGGTAATTTGGGAGAGCTAAGGAAAGTTCCTGCCTTTATTCAGTCATCCTAACTCTGTCCCCTCAACTAATCATATTAGCATCTTTTTCTCTTCACCTTAAGGATATTAATTGCAAGGTGATTGAAGTAGGTTTTAAAGCCTAACTTGACTTTTCTAACTTTGATCCATATATTAGAAATGTTACCAAACAAATCACCATATTTCTTACATTTTTGCTAGAGCTTTATGGCATTATTGTGATGTCATCATTTACACTGTTCCAGATGAGTAACGGAGCTGTAATCATTATGATAGCCACAGACAAGCACCTACTGTATGCTAATAAATCATGGAGCTGTTTGTTTGGTATTTGCATAGAAATTATTCTTCAGCTGCTCAGGTCTTCAGTTGCATGAGTCCCCTTGTCCTTTGTCAGGCTTCAGAAGAACATTATCTTCAAGGTCAGGGAAAGCTTTCCTGATTGCTTTGCAGTGAGCAGCAACATCCTTACTTTAGTTAAAGACAGCAGTAAGAGCTTCTAAGCATAATTTCTAGGCTTAGATTTAATAGATTTTTTCTTTTTTTGCACTGAAAGGATTCTTGGAGATAACTCTTATAACTTCTTCACTTACCAGATGAGGTAACAGAGACTCAGAGTGATTTTTAAACAATGTGCCCACCATCTCACAAGTAGTCAATTACACACCTACATTCAGAACACAGGTATTTTGATTCCAATTCCACTGCTGTTACTGATATTACTGTGCTGCCGTTCCAACAACATTAAGTATTAGAACTACATCCAAAAAAGGTAAAAAGGAAAGGAAAAAGACACAGACATAGACACAGACACA
>CM053584.1:229718286-229739135 GCA_028627135.1 Pseudochirops cupreus
TACATACACACACACACACACACACACACACACACACACACACACACACACACACACACACACACACATATATATATATATATACACACACACACACACACACATTTGTATTCCCTTCACCTATCCTCATACTGAGAAAAGTCTTATCAGTTACAATTGTCACTTTTCCATGTTGGCATATAAATAGTTCAACTTTGATAAGTTCCTTATAATTTCTTTTCCGTATTTACCTTCTCATGCTTCTTGTGTTGGAGTGTCAAACTTTCTTTTCAGTTCTGGTTTTTTTCAGTAAGAATGTTTGAAAGTCCTCCACTTCATTGAATGACCAAATTCTCCCCTGGAACACTATACTCAATTTTGCTGGGTGGGTGATTTTGGTTTTAATCCTAGCTCCCTTGATCTCCAGAATATCATATTCCAGGCCCTTTGATCCCTTAATGTAGAAGCTGCTAGATGCTGGGTTATCGTAATTGTGTTTCCACAATATTCACATTTTTTCTTCTTGGCAACTTGTAATATTTTCTCCTTGATCTGGGAACTTTGGAACCTGGCTATAATATTTCTAGGATTTTCTTTTGGGGATCTTTTTCAAGAGGTGATCAGTGAATTCTTTCAAGTTCTATTTTGCCCTCTGGTGCTTAAATATCTGGGCAATTTTCCTTGAGAATTCCTTGAAGGATGCTTTCTAAGTTCTTTTTTTGATCATGGCTTTCAGGTAGTCCAATAATTTTTAAATTGTCTCTCCTGGATCTTTTTTCCAGGTGAATGGTTTTTTCAAAGAGATATTTCACTTTGCCTTCCAGTTTTTCATTTGTTTGGATCTGTTTGATAGTATCTTGATTTCTCATAAAGTCATTTGCTTCCATTTGCTCCACTCTAATTCTGAAGGAATTATTCTCTTCAGAAAGCTTTTGAGATTCTTTTTCCATCTGGCAAAGTCCACTTTTTAAGGCATTCTCCTCCTCATTGGCTTTTTGGGCCTCTTTTGCCATTTGAGTTAATCTGTTTTTTAAAGTGTTAATTTCTTCAATCAGGTTGTTGACTCTCTTATCATAATTTTCTTGCATCTTTCTTATTTCTCATCCCAAATTTTCCTCCACTTCTCTCATTTGGTTTTCAAAATTCCTCTTAAGCTGATCTCTAGCTTTTAGGCAGTCTTCATGTTTCTTGGAAGCTTTTGGTGCGGGAGTTCTGACTGTGTTGTCTTCCTTCCCGTTCCCTGCTTTGGTCCTTCTTTTCCCCAAAGAAGGAATTTAGAGTTTGGTTGCTGTTCTTACTTAGCTTCCTTTGCCTGCTCATGGTTGGTCAGTCAATGATTTTTTAGCTCTGTGGAACTCTGCTTCTAGAATGGAAAGCTCTGTCCCAAATTGCTGGGGTTTTCCCAGCTGATGGTGCTTTTAGGAGGCTACTGAAGCCCCCACCAGCTTTGGCTCACTGAAAACGAACGCCAGGACTACCACCCAAGACCATGATCTGGATCCAGGCCACTCAGCGCCAGAGCACTTGGCCCCTGAATGATCGCTTCGTCCCCCTGCAGTCTGCAGGCCGGGAGCTCTGAAGCAGCCAAGTGGAGGTGGCTGCAGGGCTTCTGCCTCTGCTGTTTCCTTGCCCTGGAGGCAGTTTGGCTGGACCTGCTCTTCTCCCACAATTTTAGCTGAGTTCCCCTGACCTTTCACTTAGTCCTTTTTTCTTATGGCTTGATAATTCTGGAAACTGCCACAGCTGCTGCAGATCCACTCTCCTGAAGCTCCAGCTGTGGCTTGGCCCGGCTTGTCAGGACGCCCCCAAGGCCAAGCCCTGGTTTCAGGCTGGGCTGATTTTGGCTCCCAGCGCTGAGGTGGTCCCTCCTAGCTGAGCTGCCTTCAGTGGGAAGTATATTTGTGTGTGTTTTAGACCTCTAGAATTTGTTTAGAGTCATATTTTATGGATATTTTGAGGTGGCTGTGTGGGAGCTGCCATACCTTGCTGCTCCTATGTCACCATCTTGGCTCTGCCCCTCCCCAAATTCAACTTTTTAAGGCATTCTTCTCCTAATTGGCTTTTTGGGCTTCTTTTGCCATTTGAGTTAATCTATTTTTTAAGGTGTTATTTTCTTCAGTCAGGTTGTTGACTCTCTTTTCATTATTTTCTTGCATCATTCTTATTTCTCTTCCCAATTTTTCCTCCACTTCTCTTATTTGGTTTTTAAAACCCTTCTTAAGCTGATGATCTATGGCTTTTAGGCAGTCTTCATGTTTCTTGGAAGGTTTTGGTGAGGGAGTTCTGACTGTATTGTCTTCCTCCCATTCCATGCTTTGATCCTTCTTGTCCCCAAAGAAGGAATCTAGAATTTCGTTGATGTTCTTACTTTGCTTCCTTTGCTTGCTCATAGTTGGACAGTCAATGATGTTTTAGGTCAGTGGAACTCTGCTTCCAGAGGGGAAAGCTCTGTCCCAAATTGCTGGGGTTTTCCCTGCTGCTGGAGCTATTAGGGTATTGTTTTGTTTTTTTGTTTGGTTTTTTTTTGCAGCCCCCACCAGCTTTGGCTCACTAAAAACACACCCAAGGGCTACCACCCAAACCACAGTCCTGATCCAGGCTGCTCAACACAAGAGAACTTGGCCTCTGACCGATCACTTTGCCCCCTGCAGTCTGTAGGCCAGGAGCTCTGAAGCAGTCCCATTAAGATGGCTTCAGGGCTGCCACTTCTGCTACTTGTTTGCCCTGGAGGCAATTTGGTCAGACTGCTTTTCTCTCCCAAGTTTAGCTGAGTTCACTGACCTTTCACTTAGTCCTTGTTCTTATGGCTTGATAATTCTGGAAACTGCCACAGCTGCCACTGATCCACTCTCCTGTAAGCTCCACCTGCAGCTCTGCCACTCCCAGGGCCATGTTGCAGTTTCAGGCTGCACTGGTTTTGGCTCCCAGCGTTGTAATGGTCCCTTCCTGCTGAGCTTCCTTAAGCAGGAGATGTATTTTTGTGAGGTTTGGAGCCCTAAAATTTGTTTAGCGTCATATTTTATGGATATTTCAGGTGGCTATGTGGAGGCTGCAGTACCTTGCTGCTCCTATGCCACCATCTTGGCTCTGCCTCCCCATCACTTATTTTTCCATTGAGATATTTTACCTCTCTTTTCTATTTTTTTTTTTCATTCTTGATGTTTTGTTCGACTGATTCTTTGTTCCTCCTAGAGTCGTTAACTTCAATTTGGTTGATTTTATTTTTTTGTGAATTATTTTCCTCAAGTACTTTTTGAAGCTCCTTTTCCTGATGTTCAAGATTTCATTTTTAGTTCACATATTTTTATTTTTAAGGAGTCGTTTCCTTCATTGTAATGTTTTTCCTATTTTGCAGTTTTGATTTTAAAAGAAGTGTTGATTTTATCTCCTCCCTCTCTAATCTAGATTTCACAGTTCTTTTTGAGCTCATTTAACAATGCTTTCTGTGCCTGAGACCAGTTCATTATCCCTGTTAAGGCTTCAGTTGTGGGTGTGGAGTCAATACTGTCTCCTTCTGAATTTGGTTCCTGTCTCTCACAGTAGTAGTATTCCAGAGTCTTTGTCTTTGTAATGTTCTTTTTTCCCATTTTGAGGCAGGACCTTATACATTCCTTTCCTCCAGTGTTCCTAAGCTTTTACTGTTTAAAGTTTTGGCTGGGGCAATAATTACTGTGTTTTCGGGGTCAGAGGGGGGGGGAATTGGAGCATCTAGGGTT
Source organism: Pseudochirops cupreus (assembly GCA_028627135.1). Classification (NCBI taxonomy): domain Eukaryota; kingdom Metazoa; phylum Chordata; class Mammalia; order Diprotodontia; family Pseudocheiridae; genus Pseudochirops; species Pseudochirops cupreus. The sequence continues at coordinate 229,721,982 of CM053584.1, forward strand.
CACTCTACCATCCCAGTCCCTGGAAGTTCAGCTAGGGGCTTTTTAAATGTTCTGGCTGTGCATTGGTAGCTCCAGGAGTAGCTGGTGCCCCTGCCATGGGCCATGCCTTTGTCTCTTACCCAGATCTGTCTGATCCCTGCCCTGAGATGATAGGCCTGGGAATGGCCCTTGTGGTTGGTGGATCAACTTGCTGCCACATTGACTAGGCCTCAACGTTGTCCAGGTCTCTCTGGGTGTGTTGATTTCTATATTGATGATTTGTGTTGAGTTCTCAGACATTGTTGATGGGTCTGCATTGATTTCACATGCAGATAGTGAATTGATGATGGTGCTGGCAATGTTTACGAATATCATCATGGCTCTGTCAAGCTTTGTCTTCCCAGAAGCTGGAATTGTGAAGGACTTGAGGTGACTGGACACTGCGAACTTCAATATGAAACAGGAACTGGATGAAGAACTGAACAAGGATCTGGACAAGGAACTCAGAGTTGCCTACCTTTGAACCCAGGTGATACTTGAAGCTGGACCCCTGGAAGAGGAACCATGGATACTGTGTACTGACTCAGAAGATTATGACTTACTGTGACCTAGGAGTGGAGAACTTTGACTTTTGTAATTTGTGATTGAATTAAGGATTTTGTGATTGAATATATGAAAGTACTTTGTTTATAAACTATGTGACTACTTTGGTGAAAACAATGTGGCCATTTTTTAGTGATAAATTTTTTGTGAATGCTTAATTTGATTTTCTGTAGTAAGTTGTAATATTGTGAATGCTGTGTCTTGATTTTCTGCGAATGTTTTCCTCTGATTTGTTATTGAATAAGTAGAGTGTTCACTATGCTATTTAATCAGAACCTTGAAAGTGGTTCACCATAGCATTCCTCTGGAAAGCTGATTATGCATGGCTTTACAGTAGGTAAAAAGAAGGGGAACACAGGGAAGGAATACTGAGGGAGGCAGTGGTCAAAAGGAAAACTCTTAAGGAGGGGAAGGGAGAAGGAGTTAATAAAACATAAACAGGGGAGGGACTAGGATAGAGGAAAAGATACAGATAGTAAACAACTGTGAATATGAGTGGATAAACTCTCCCATAAAATGTAGGCAAAGAGCAGAATGGATTAAAAATAGTATCCTACAATCTGCTGTCAACAAGAAACACATTTGAACTGAGGAGATACCCACAGGGTAAAGATAAAATGCTGGAGTAGAATATATTATGCTTCAAATAGAGCAAAAAAAAAAAAACAAAACAGGGGTAGCAATCATTTTTTCAGATAAAGCAAAAGCAAAAATAGATCTAATTAAAAGAGATAAGGAAGGAAACTGTCCTGTTAACAGGTACTATCAAGAATGAAACAATATCATTACACATAGTAATATAGCTCTAAGCACTATAGCATCCAAATTCCTAGAGGAGAAGTTAAGGGAATTAGAGGAAGAAATAGATAGCAAAACTATACTTGTGGGGGACCTCAATCTTCCCCTCTCTGAACTTGATAAATCTAACCTCAAAAGAAACAAGAAAAAAGTTAAGGAGATGAAGAGAATTTTGGAGAGACTAAATATGATCAATCTCTGGAGAAAATTGAATGGGGATTAAAAAGAAATACATCTTCTTCTCAGTAGTACATGGCATATGCACAAAAATTGGCCATGTACTTAGGCATAAAAATCTCACAATTCAGAGCAGAAAGGCAGAAATATTAAACGCATCCTTCTCAGATCATGATGCAATGAAAATCATATGTGAAAGACAAACTAAAATTAATTGGAAACTAAATAATTTAACCCTCAAGAATGAATGTGTAAAACAAAAAATTATAGAAAAATTCAGTAACTTCATTCAAGAGAACGACAATAATGACACAGAACACCAAAACTTGTGGGATACAAGAAAAGCAGGTGTTAGGAGAAGATTTATATCCCTGAATGCATACAAGAATGAAATAGAGAAAATGGAGGGCAATAAATTGGGCCTGAACTTGAAAAAGCTAGGAAAAGAATAAATTGAAAATCCCCAATTAAATAATAAATTAGAAATAATGAAAACCAAAGGAGAGATTTAAAAGAATTTTTAAGTTAAGGAAAATATTGAAGTTGTAAATAAAACTAAGACCTAGTTTAATGGAAAAATAGTAAAATTGATAGATTTTTAGTCAATGATAAAAAAAGAGAAGAAAACCGACTTATGAGTATCGAAAATGAAAGTGGTGAATCTACCTCAAATGAAGAGAAAGTTAAAACAATAATTAGGAATTATTTTGCCCAATTGTATGCACATAAATTTGACAATCTTAGTGAAATGGAAGAACATTTACAAAAAATACAAGTTCTTCAGAGTAACTGAAGAGGAAGTAAACTACTTAAATATACCTTTCTCAGAAAAAAAAATTATTGAACATGCCATCAATGAATTCCCTAGATAAATATCTCTAAGCCCAGATCTATTTACTAGCAAATTCTATCAAACATTTAAAGAAAAATTGATTCCAATACTTTACAAGCCATTTGGGAAAATTGATGAAGAAGGTATCCTACTAAATTCATTTTATGACACAAATATGGTAGTGATACCTAATTCAGGAAGAGACAAAACAGAGAAAGAAAATTGGAGATCATTTTCTGTCTTGAATATAGATGAAAAAGTTTTAAATAAAATATTAGCAGAAAGACTACAGCAATATATCAAAAGAATAATAGACATTAATCAGGTAGGATTTATTCCAAGAATGCAAGGATGGTGCAATATTAGGAAAATTATCAATATAATTGATCAAATCAACAACAAAACTAGCAGAAAAAACATATGATTATCTCAGTAGATGCAGAAACGGCTTCTGATAAAATACAACACCCATTCCTGTTAAAAACACCACAAAGTATAGGAATAAATTGAGTCTTCCTTAAAACAATAAGCATCATCTATCTAAAACCATCAGCAAGTATTGTCTGTAATGGGTATATGATAGAAGCATTCACAATAAGATCAGGGGTGAAATAAGGGTGCCCACTATCACCCCACTTATTCAATTTGGTACTAGAAATGTTTGCAGTAGCAATAAGAGAAGAAAAAGAAATTGAAGGAATCAGACTGGGCAAAGAAGAGACTAAGCTATCACTCTTTGCATATGATATGATGATATACTGAAGGGGAAAGGTAAGCCCGTCTGTAAGGAATAAGAGCATACAAACGAAATCCCCAACTCAATAGGACCCTTCTATTACCTTGAGTATTTTTTTTTTTTTGGAACAGAAAATCCTGGGAACACGAGGGCTGTACTTCTCCTGGGACCCTGGCCAGGACCTTGAGAAGAGATATGGTTAACAGCCCAACTCCTGGAATTAGCCATTCCAAGGAACGATCACTCTTGGGGGGGCCTTGGAAGGATTGGCCTCCCTCCCCAGCCTCACACAAGATATGATGCTTGCTAAAAAACATCTGGCAGTATGCCTTCTTTGTTCTCAGCACTACTTAAATTGTAAGATTCAGACCCCAAATTGGAATCTCACCTATGGAGGAGACATCTTGCCTGGGACCCTCCCAAGTGGAACCCCAATGGCTGTACCGGGGATTCCCCAGCTTGTGTGCTCAGGTGTTGGTGTTTTGCTACATCAGTGATGACTGTAAATATGTATAGATACATTCTACTATGCAGTTGAAGCCCTGCCTATATATCTATATATTTATATAGATATATAGCTATATACATGTTCATGTACAATATATATATACATATACATATGTGTGTGTAAATATATATATGTATATATGTATACATATATATATATGTATGTATATTAATCATAGTCACTCTTATTTTACTGTTCCTAAGCCTTTACTCTGTTATTTCTGGCTTCCTTCCCATTTGCCTATATTCTAAATAAACTATATTGGATCTTATGAAGTGCCGAGTGTCTCATTCATGCAAACCCTGAACCTCCTAAATCAGACATATACTTAGAGAATCCTAGAGAATCTACAAAAAACTACTTGAGATAATACACATATTTGTCAAAGTTACAGGATATAAAATAAACTCATATATATCCTTGGCATTCCTATATATTTCTAACAAAATCCAACAGCAAGAGATAGAAAGAAAAATCCCATATAAAGTTACTGTAGACATTATAAAATATTTGAGAATCTACTTGCCAAAACAAACCCAGGACCTATATAAACACAACTATAGAACGCTTTTCACACAAATAAAGTCAGATCTAACTAATTAGAAAAACATCAATTGCTCATGGCTTGGTCGAGCTAATATAATAAAAATGATAATAAAATGATGCCATTTTCAAGCAGATAGTAAGTAGCAAAGTCATGATTCAAATCAAGCTATTACAGTTCTAGATTCAGCACTTTTTCCATTGTGCTAGAATGTGATGGTTTAAACATTCTTTAGTACATTCTGTCCCATGATAACTCAAAACATACCATTCCTTTCTTACTCATATTATTAATCTTGGCTAGAGCACAAAGCCTAGAATCAGGAAAATGTAAGCTCAAATCTGGCCTCAGACACCTACTAGTTGTGTGACTGTGGGCATGTCAAACAACCTATTTGTCTCAGTTTCCTCAGCTGTAAAATGTGGATAATAATATTTCCCAGAGTTGCATGAGGATCAAATGAGGTAATAATTGTAAAATATTTAGCATAACATCTGGTGTAGAGTAAATGCTCTATAAATATTAACTAAGGGGGGAAAAGTATCTCCAAAGGGTGTTTTTATAGACATTTCCCAAAATGTGATGGATACTCACCATTACTACACGTTTGCTTAAGTTTAAAATGCATATTGTCATTAGCAGACCTCCTCCAGGTGTGTAACCCACCTTTATTTCTTAGAAGCAGCTATGAAACATCTGCATTGCAATTTTTCTCTTAGGTTTCAACCTGCTTGGAACAAAATACCTGATAACTAGCAACACCTTGTATATGGCTAACCAATTAGGTAGAAAAGAGATAAATAGTTTATCAAATTGTGAAGGTATTACATACAATCTCTGAAGCAGAAATGAAGTAGACAGTGCTAAAAGACCTAAGGAGAAAAATAGCTTCAGTCCTAATTCCAGTATATCTTTGGGCAAAAGATAAGCACAGGGGAAACCTGGGCCTCAAGGGTGCTATTTATGTTGAACCATAATATGGCTGTAGTATATATTATGTTATGGAAGGGAGAACAAGAATCATGTGAAACCTTGTTGTGAGAAGCCAATTTACTTTGGGGAATCTCATTACAAAGTTGACTTTTCTGTGTGCATGTGTTGTAAAAATCCCTGGAAAAGTTTTATGGACTGGGTTATGATTGCAGCTGATTGATATTTGATGGGCAGCACAACACCAAATGAATGGGCACTGGTTACTGTTTCATATAGTCACTAAGAACTGAACCTATGGCTCCACTTTCTGTGCCTTTCCTACTTTCATCTGCAAATTCAGTGTTGGGGGATAATGGAAGTCAGCAGGCAGAGCACCTTGACAAAATTGGTCCTCATGGCTTTTCTTATGTCATAAAATGTTTTATTACACTTTACATCCTTGGATGTTGGCTGGTTCTTTCCCAGACTTATAGTGGCTTGATCATTCTAGCATTCATAGTTATTTAATTATGGTTTCATTATTCCTTATTATTGCTTCCCATGTGTTCAAGGACTCATGCAAACATATGAGACACAAATTGATTGTTCTTTCTTTTTTTCTGTCAAGTATGTCATTTACATCAGATACCTGCACATTGACTTAGTTTTATTAACAACTTGATCTTCATTGGTTTCTATTCCTAGATTGAAGAAATGTCTTATGTAGGGGAAATGATTGTTTTCCTATTCAAGGATTCTCACTGTGTGATTTGTTTTGAAAGGGATTAAACAAAACCTTCATTTGGGCTTTCTCATTTGAAGCCAGTGAATACCCACAACTAATTAAGTTGTTTCAAAGCCACAACTAACTGTGGGAGCATGAAAGTATAGACATCAATGTACCTTAATTCCACGTAACTAATTCACTATAACAGAGTGCCACAGAGAAAAGCACAATTGCTCCATTGGGCACCTTGATCTACTCATAAAAGCAGAAAAAGGTATTGCAAAGGGCTGGAACATATCATTAATAATGAGCCAGTTTCTCTATTTCACTGCACATTTGTGTGGGTGGCAATATATGAATAGAATAAAACAAGGTAGATATACTCCTTTCTCATATTGTCTGTGTAACAGCTGTGGGAACTTCTGGAGACAGTAGGGAAAAAGAAAACACATTAATTCTAGATTCAGAAGATCTGAGTTCAAACTGTGCCTCAGATATTTACTTTCTGTGAAATGAAGGCCAAATTGTGATTTTTGTCTTTGTTTGTCTTGTTTTGGCTTTAGTTACCTTATCTATAAAATTAGTGGTTTAGACTAAATGACTTCTAAGATATCTTCCAGCTCCAGAGCTATGTTTCCTATAACTCCCCAAAGGCATATGTATTGATTTGGTTTTATTTATGTCCCATAACCATAAAGGTGCTGACAAATGCTAAAGCCATTATCTACCTTGCTATTGTAGTAACAAAAGAGAGAAAAAAGAATTACTTTCAACTGCGTGGTCTTAGGATATAGAGGAAAATTGAAAGGAATGGTGTTCATATTTCATCATCAGTCTCCCTCAGGAGATTAGTTGTATTTTATAAGTAAATTGAGTTGTGTAACATTTTTCTTTAAAAATTAGATAGGTGAGTAGAGCCAATATAGCAGAGAAAAAGTAGGAACTTGCTTAAGCTCTCACTCAAACCACCTCCAATACCTGTAAAAAATAACTCTAAACAAATTTTAGTGCTACAGAACCCACAAAGTGACAGAGGGAAACAAATCAACCTCTAGAGGCAGCCTTTCAGGCTGACAGGAAGGGTCTAACATGCTGAACTGAGACCATAGCAAACCCTGACATGAATCAGGCTGGCTCAGACTCGTGGCAGAGACCAGCCAAATCAGACTTCAGGAGAGTGAATCACTGGCAATTGTGGTAGTTTCCAGACTTCTCAACCCATAAACACGAAAGAGAAAATAAAAGGTCAGTGAGGAACTCTGTTAGAACTGGATGAGAGAAGAGCAAGTTCTGGCCCCTGGCCCCAGGGCTGCAAAGGTGGCTGCAACTGCTGCTGCTGTGGCTGCTTCCGGATTCAGGTCTATAGATCTTAGGAAGACAAAGTGGCCAACCAGGGGACATTTGCAGGAATCTCTTTGCTGGTATAGAGACAGGATTCTCTTGATTTGCCACTTCTTAGATTTGGGTTACAATTTTGGGTGTCAGTCCTGGAGAGAAGAGTGCTAACATGGCAGAACTTGTTGAGAATATGGAAAGGCAGACATTCTCACAGTTCTGAGGCAGGTGCCTGGAAAAAAACTCTGACAACAGCTGTGCAAAACCCCAGAAACTTGGGACATAGCACTCTCCACTCTGGAAGCAGAGTTGTACCTTGGCAAAGAACTAAAAAGTCAAGGCATTGGCTGGCAAGATGAGCAAACAAAGAAGGCACAACAAAGTCAAAACTGTGGCACCAAAAGCCTCCAAGAAAAATATTTACTGGTCACAGGCCATGGTGGAGCTCAAGAAGAATTTAGAAAATGAAGTAAGAGAAGTAGAGGAGAAATTGAGAAGAGAAATGAGAATGATGGAAGAAAATCATGAAAAATGAATCAACAGCCTGACTCAAGAAAATAACACATTAAAAAAACAGACTAACTCAAATGGCAAAAGGGGTCCAAGAAGACAGTGAGGAGAAGAAAGCCTTAAAAAGCTGAATTGGTCAGATGGAAAAGGAATTTCAAAAGCTCATTGAAGAAAATAATTCCTTCAAATTTAGATTGGAGCAAAAGGAAGCTAATGACTTTATGAGGAATCAAGATGCTATAGAACAAATCCAAACAAATGAAAAAATAGAAGGCAATGTGAAATATCTCACTGGAAAAATTACTGATCTTGAAAATAGATCCAGGAGACATAATTTAAAAATTATTGGAATACCTGGAAGTCATGATCAAAAAAAGATCCTAGATATTATCTTTCGAGAAATTCTCAAGGAAAATTTCCCTGATATTCTAGAACCAGAAGGCAAAACAGAAATTGAAAGAATTCACTGATCACCTATTAAAAAGATTCCAAAACGAAAACTCCTAGGAATATTATAGTCAAATTGCAGAATTCCCATGTCAAGGAGAAAATATTGCAAGAGGTCAAGAAGAAAAAATTTGAGTACTGTGAAAACACAATCAGGATAACACAAAATATAGCAGCTTCTACACTAGAGATGAAAGGGCTTAGAAAATGCTGTTGTAGAGGTCAAAGGAGTTAGGGTTAAATCCAAGACTGACTGACCCAGCAAAACTGAGTATAATATTTTAGGAGAAAATATGGACATTCAATGAAAATGGAAGACTTTCCAGCTTTCTTGATGAAAAAGCCAGAGCTGAACAGAATATCTGACTTTCAAATACAAGAAGCAAGAGAAATATGAGAAGGTAAACAGGAAAAAGAAATCATAAGGAACTTATTAAAGTTGAACTATGTACATTCCTACATGGAAAAACAATAATTGTAATTCATAAAACTTTTCTCAGATGAGGATAGATGAAGGGCATATATAGATATAGATATGGATGTAGATATAGACACAGATATAAATATAGATATAGATGTGTGTGTGTGTGTATATATGCATATGTGTAAATATGTGTGTATATATGTATGTATATGTGTATATATACACATACATACATATGTGTGTATGTGTGTATGTATTTATGTATGTATATGAGGGTTTATGTGTGTATAAATAAATACACGTGTGAGTTTGTGTAGATGTGTGCACATGTATACACAGATGGAGGACACAGGATCAGTTGAATAGGAAGGGATGATATCTAAAAAATAATAAAATTAAGAGGTGAGAGAGAAATATAATGAGAGAAGGAGAAAGGGAAAGATAGAATAGGGTAAACTATCTCATATAAATGAGGCAAGAGAAAACTGTTACAATGGAGGGGAAGAGTAGGAAGGTAAAAGGGAATGGGTCAACCTTACTCTCATTGAATTTGGCTTAAGGAGGGAATAACATACACACTCATTTGGATATCTTACTCTACAGAAAAGTAGGGGGAAGGGGATAACAGGAGACATAAAAGATAGAAGGGAGGGCAAATTGAGGGAGAGAGTAGTTAGAAGCCAGACTGTTGAAAAGGGACAGGGTCAAAAGAGAAAACGGAATAAATGGGGGGTGGGATAGGATGGAGGGAAACATAATTAGTCTTTCCCAATATGACTACTATGGAAATGTTTTGCATTACTACACTTGTATAACCTATATCAAATTGCTTATTTGTCAGTAGGACTGGGAGAGGAGGGGGCAAAGGAAGACAATCTGGAAGTCAAAGTTTTAAAAATCTTTGTGGAAAAAAATGTTGTTTTTACATTCAACCAGGAAATAAGATAAACAAGCAATGAGGCATAGAAATCCATCTTCCCTTAAAAGAATTTAAGGGAGGGATATAAGAGAATGCAGATTGGGGGAAGGTGTACTCAGTATGCTTGCCTCTTGGTTTCGGGGGTAGGGGAGAGATGGGAAGAAAACATGTAACTTAAAATCTTTGGGAAATTAATGTTAAAAACTAATTTTTTTTTAATTACATAGACAATCTTCATGGAGTACCTACTATGTTCCAGATGCTATGGTCAGCACCTTACCATTGTTGTGTCATTTCATCTTCATAACAGCTTCTAAAGGAAAGTGTTATTAACCTCATTTTACACATCAGGAATCTGAAGCAGGAAGAGGTTATGTGCATTGTCCAGGTACAAACAGCTAGCAACTATCTGAGTCTAAATTTGAATTCGGGTGTTTCTGACTCCAGGACCACCTACTGTACCACAAAGCTACCTCTAGATGCCCTTAGATAAATTGAATTCTTATCTAACTTATACCAAAAGGAAGGAGGGAGAGCATCAGACCAGACATGAAGAGATTAGCATACTTGTCCAATTGCTGTCACCATGTGATTTTGGCCAAATTGATGTGGCCCTTCCATTTCTGTACTGTAATGGTAATCAATTTAAATTTGAAGACCCCTTTTTGTTATGTCAAGTAAGCAGGTACTTAGCTCTTAGTAACTAATCAAACCTTTGTGGCTAAGAGGCATAAGGTGTGAACTCTGTCTCCTGTTGCTGACATAACAAGACGGATTTGGCTGAAACAGGAAGCCAATGCTTTGTGGGTATATAAGAAGAGGCCCAGGGAGAGATAGTTAGAATTAGAATTTTTCTCTAGGCAGGCTCCTGGTGGAGGAAGAATCATGGAGACTGAAGCCAGCTGAGAGAGAGACAGAGAGAGAGCGACAGAGACAGACAGACAGACAGAGAGAGACAGAGACAGAGAGAGACACAGAGAGACACAGAGAGAGAGACAGAGAGAGAGACACACAGAAAGACACAGATAGAGAGACAGAGAGAGACAGAGAGACAGAGAGAGACAGAGAGAGACACACACAGAGAGACACAGAGAGACACAGAGAGAGACAGAGAGAGAGACAGAGAGACAGAGTGAGAGAGACAGAGAGAGAGACAGAGAGAGACAGAGACAGAGAGACAGAGAGAGAGAGACAGAGAGAGACAGAGACAGAGAGACAGAGAGAGAGAGAGAAACAGAGAGAGAGAGAGAGAGAGAGAGTTTCTCTCCCAGCATCTGGAAGCTGACTGGTAATTGAGTTGGAGTTTTCTTGAGACCAGAATCTGGTGAAGGCTGAAGCTGCTAGGTGAAAGCTGCCTGGAAGGTTGAAATTTCTTCTAGGTCCTAAGGCCAGCCATACTGCCGGAGGGCTGAAAAAGCATGACCAGAATAAGACTTTGTTTGTTTGTGGCTTGGTTGATCCTTGACTTCCTGGGAACAGATGTTGTGAAGATTTTGAGATGTTGTATTGATACTCGGATTTGAAGATCTTCCATGCTCCTTGAACTTGCTGACATAGCAGGAAGGGGTGGAGCAAGAGAACGCAGAACCAAGCTAGTCTTTGTGTGGTGCTGACTAGAAGCAGAGGAAGAGGCAACAGCTGTTGTTGTGGCGTGAACTCCTTTTTCTTTGAGCCAGCCAGGATCTGTGCTAAGGACTCCTGCTGAGGACTGCCAGGGATGAGAACTGCAGAGGGGCCAGAGCTGCTGGCAGCAAGCTGCCTGGACACTGAGCAGTTGCTTGAGTGAGGAAAGGAGGATCTTTGCCTGAGGTAGCCTGTCCTGTTTTGAAGGCTTGAGAATGTGGGTGTTTACTACTTTAACTACATGTGCCAACTTCATAACTACTGTGTTGGCTTTGACTTTCTGGTTTAGGGACTCAGTTTTTTGGTATTTAAATAAATACTCTAGCTATATTTCTTATGTATAGAGCCTGTTACATTTTGTGATTAATAACCATATCAGCATACTTATAGTTACTGTAGGCATTGTGAATGCTGCATTGCTGATACAGACGTGCTGGAGCCTGTGAACTTCAATGTATAGCAGGAATTGCCTGTGAACTTCAGTGTGTAGCAGGACCTGCCTAGAGAACTGGATAAGAACCTGTGAGCTGTCTGCCTCTGAACCTAGGTGACTGTTTGGTGGATTCACATAGGAGCTGGGACCATGGAAGGGGATCCAGAGAATCTGAGAGACCACCTTGAGTCAAGATGAAGAAAAGGCCTCTCCTTGTATATTGAATCCTGTCATGAAATTGAAGTTTACTAGAAATCAAGGGGTGGTGGGTTTGTGTAATTTTCTAATGATTGTATTTTGTGATTAATGATATTTAGTGACTGATTGCTAAATAAGTGACTGATTAAGTTAACTTATGATTGCCCCATGAGTGGAAGATTAACTTGTATTGTGAAATGATTGAATGATTGAATAAGGAGACAAACCTCCTTAGGGATACCAGATGTTTGTTCTTTTGTTCTTTGTTCTAAATACTGTGACCGCTTTGGTGGTTTTAATGTTAAGGTGTTGGGAACACTACATTGTGATTTTCTGTGATAAGATGTAATGTTGTATATATTGTATCTTGATTTATTGTGAATTTATTGTGAATATTTGCCTTGATTTGCTATGGAATAAATGGAGTGTTCACTATACTGTGTAATCAGAACCTTAAAAGCTGTTCACAATTGCATTCTTTTGGGAAGCTGCTTGTGCATGGTGTTACATTATTGCATAGTTGGCAGGATTACAAAGTATGTGATTTTCTGTGATAAGATGTAATGTTGTGAATATTGTATTGTGATTTGTTGTGAATGTGTGCTTTGATTTGTTCTTGAATGGAGTGTTCACTATACTGTGTAATCAGAAACTTAAAAGCTGTTCACAGCAGTATTCTTTTGGCAAGCTACTCATGCATGGCATTACATGTACCTATAAAAAGAGGCACTGAAGGAAAATTACTATTCGTTTCAACTTTTATTTTTTAAAAATCCTACAAAAACTTGAAAATTTTATTTTCCTCTCCCCAGTTATGCCACTTGAGGCTTCTTTTCCCAAGATTAACTATCCACACGTTGTAAAATAAATGCTTCAATGAAGTGATCTTTTGTCTTCTTGCTGTCCTAACTATACTGATCAGGCCATAGCCTAGCTCAGTTAAATCCTTTCTTAAACATTATACCCAGGTATTAAGCAAAATATTCCAGGTACAGTTCAACCAGTGGAAAATATGTTTCTATTTGTGAAAAATATGTTTCAATTTGATTAAGAATGCATTGGCTTTTGGGGTGGCTCTGTGAAACTTTGTGTCCTCATGGAGCCTAGGATCTGTGGAAATTTTCAAAGAACTTTTGTTAAAAATTCATTTTTCACCATCTCTAAAATGAAGGGGTCAGACTAAAGGACTTCTAAGGTCTCTGTAAGGTCTAAGTCTATGATTCTATGATCTCAATCTAAGAAGTGAAGTTACATACAGATAAACATGGAGATTTATACCTGCTTTACAATAACTATATAGTTGTTGCTATTATTTTTTATAGCAGGTGTAAATCTCCATGATTATCTGGATACAACATCACTTGTTAGATTGAGATCATAGGACCATAGGCCTAGACCTTACAGAGACTTTAGAAGTCCTTTAGTCTGACCCCTTCATTTTAGAGATAGGGGAAAAGCAAAACAAAGTAAAATAATAATCTTGAAGGCCAGGAAAGTTTAATGAGTTTCTAGAGCACATAGCTGTTAAGCATTAGAATTAAGATTTGAACTCAGGTTCTCTGATTCTAGAGATAGCACTATTTTTACTGTTCAGCATTGTTCTAACATGGAGAGCACATTCTGTGTCTTTATTAATAAGGATAAAATAAGATACTCTTTGCAAAATTCTTTGCAGATCTTAAAGCATTATATGAACTCTAATAGTTGTTATTCTCTTATCTAGAGAGAGAAACTATTCTGTGCCAATATAACACTATTTACAGCAAGCTTGCTCTGAATGCTTATCCGTGTTTTCATTCTAGTCATTGTTGAAGGGAACAGAGCCAAGAACTGATTTCTGATGCACTGGACAGACATTGTCTATCTAGACTGATTTTGAGTCATTGATCCATTTGTTTTGGATCCTGTAATTCAACCATGTGTAAATCCCCTCATAACTTACTCTCATTAGTTGCACATCATTTCATCTGCTCAAGGAGAATATCACAAGATCCTTTACATCTTACTGAAATCATGGTCAACTATGATTATATTACTCTCTGCAAAGAAGTAGGAGAAAGAAGAGAGGGAGGAAGAAGAAGAGGAGGAGGAGGTAAATAAGAGGGAAGAGAATATGAAGTAGGATATTCCTTACAATTAGTAGAAGACTAGGTGAAGTTTAAATTGGGTATAAGAGGGAGAGGGGAAGTAGCTGTGCAGTGATTTTTCTGTTCTGAATTTCATGTTGTTTCTCCAGTTCTAATGTCAGATGCACATGATCTCAGATCAGTTCATGCAGAATACAACACTCAAGATGATTTTAAAGTCTTATGTACAGAGAAGTTCACATTCTCTGAGTATGTCAGTGAAGTTTCCATTTTTCATGCTTCATAGAGGTTCAAGATAAATGATTGATGGGGTAAAAGGCTTTATCTATTACTTTTACAACTAGGTTTATATTTTAGGACCTTTGAAAGTCTGAATTGATGAAGGGGGTCCAGTCCAGAGAAAGAAAAACAGCAGTAATGGTGATGTCTAATTCAACCTGTGCCTGACATCAAAATTTTATTGGGCCTATTCTCATATACTTTGGTTGAGCTTAGGAAACTTTCCTAGAATCTAGGAGGTTTACTGTACAAACCTATAACCATAACTTATCAGGAGTTTGTATATGGAGCTATATCTCTCAAAGATTTTTGAGATTAGCAAACAAACAAGGACAAATGTGCCATTATATTTGTTCATTGCCTTAATTTTTTAATCTTTAATTCATCCAATCCAGCCTTCAAACTCTAAAACAGTGAAACAATTTTTAGTACAAATTTTTTACAATCTGATCGAGTCTGTTGATTGTTACTCATAAGAGGTTTTGAAATTGATTACATAATATTGTAAAGGAAATCAAATTGTTTTACATGTTTACAAATTCAGTTATATGCTATATTTATTGTTCAGTCTTTTTAGGTCATGTCTAATTCTCCATGATTTCATTTGGGGTTTTCCTGGTAAAGATACTGGAATGGTTTGCGATTACTTTTCCAACTCATTTTACAGATAAAGAAACTGGGATAAGCAGGGTTAAGTAACTTACTCAGAGTCACACTGATAGTAAGTGTCAGAGACCAGATCTGAATTGATGAAGAAGTCTTCCTTACTCCAGGCCCAGCACTAGTGAACCACCTAGCAGCCCAAATACATATATGCACATGTATATACATATATGTAGCTCTATTGTGTATGTATGAATGTGTGTATACCTATACACACATATGTATGTGTGTATATGTGTGTATATATATATATATGTATATGTGTATGTTTATATCACTGTGCCCTATATATTTAACATAGTATGTGTGTGTGTGTGTTTGTGTATGTGTCTGTAAAATAACTTCATAGACCCAAGGATAAAAACCCCTGTCCCTTGAACAATAACAGGCAATCTATACAAGTGTCATAAACTGGTTAATGTTCACTTAAAACTTTCATTCAAACATTATAGACAAGTGTGATTTGCATCCATACAAGTGGATCATCAGGAGAAAAGAAACCTTAGAACACATTCCTGTCTAAGAACTGGATCAAACACTCTCTCCTTTTGAAGTCTTACCTGATTCTCTCAATAAAATTTAAATCTCTCCTTTCCTCTCCTGAAACCCTGTAATACTGATTTCCCATTCTTTGTGGCACTTATCACATTTTGTTTAGGACTACAGCTATTTGTGCACTTATATATATGTTTTCCCTCTGAAACCTTTCCTGATTCTGTGTCTCTCAATGAAATATAAATCTCCTCATTCCCTCTCCTAAGGCTCCATAACATGTTAATTTTGATCTATCACTTTCTAACCTGTACTATAGACATTTTTTTCTTTGTCATTTTCCTCTAAGCAGATGTAACTCTCTGGGTGCAAATATCTGTTTTATAGGTAAATGTATCATTCACAGAATTTAGCACACAATTCAGAATACAGGTCTCCCTCCCTCTCTCTCTCTCTCTCTCTCTCTCTCTCTCTCTCTCTCTCTCTCTCTCTCACACACACACACACACACACACACATTTCTACATATAAATCTACAAGTATACATAAACTCATATATACATCTACATGTGTATACACACATATGTTTAAGTGTATATGTGTGTGTATATCCACATGCATTTTTACAGCTTCTCTGATTTATCCATACCAAATAATCCTATTAAAGTGATTAAATGTTGAATGGTAGATTCAGAGGACCTGAAGGGAACTCATCCAAACTTTCTACATTAATGGCAAAAATAAATAAATCAAAGAATTTCAATCAAATTTGTTATGGGAATCTGAAGATACTTCCTGCCCCTAGGCCCTTTGATGGGCTTAAGTGGCTCTGAGAACCTTCCCTGATTTGAAAGTATGCTCTGCCCCCTAATAGGCTGAATGTGGTCACATGGAGCCTGTGGAGGGAGGCTTGTTCTTCAGGAATGCCCACACCTTATTACTTTGTGATTGGGCAGTGGGTCAAGAGGGCTGTGACATTCTCTGATCCAGGAGAAGGCTATATATACCCTGATGTGAGGTTTTGCTTTGTGGCTCACTTGAGAAGAGTTGTGTGATTTGGCCAGATGAGACTCTGGTAAGCCATTGAGCCCCCCGGCTTTGACAACCCGGATGTTGGTGCTTCCCTCTCTGGTAACTGACTAGGTATGGATGTATTGGTCAGTCAGTTGGAAGCCCGTCTGCTGATCTGTTCCTTTGTCTGCTTGTAACTTCTACTTGTAACTTGTTTGTATTCTGTTTGCATTCTCTGAAGTTCAAGGTGCTGACTTTTTCTCCTGAACTAGGTAAATGATACATGTTTGATTGATTCAATTAAGACTGTTAACCCATTTTGAGTTGCTTTCCTTTAGAAAAGCAGATCTAAGAACCTGTGCTAGCAGCCATCCTGGGTATGCTAGGGTGCTTGCTGATACAAAATTAATGAACATAGTTTCTGAACAATACATTTGTGCTTGAAAGTATAATAATGATCAATATTTTACAATCTGTATTAACCATATTGTCACACAGAAAGAGTTACAAGAATAACTTTCTACCTTTCTCATGGTTTGCTCCCATGCGATAACTGCACAGTTTGTACTTAATGAAATCCTAAACATATTATATCTAACTGCTCCTTAAACCATTCAAAGGTGATCAAATTAGAGATAATGGGATCAAACTTCTCTTGATAATTTCCTGATAAGGTCAAAAACTGCTTAAAAATGTGTTATGGGAATCTGAAGATCTTCCCTGCCTCTAGACCCTTTGCCAAAGTGGCTACGTGACCCTGAGGACCCTTGGATATTTGAAAATATACTCTGTTCCCTAATAGGCTGAATGTGGTCACGCGGAGCCTGTGGTGCCAGGCTTGTTTTCCAGGAATGCCCATGCCTTGCAGCTTTGTGATTGGGCAGTGGGTCTAGAGGACTGTGACATTCTCCAAGCCA
>CM053584.1:229740503-229755762 GCA_028627135.1 Pseudochirops cupreus
TTCTGTTTGTTTGTAACTTCTGTTTGTATTCTCTGAAGTTCAGGGTGCTGACTATTCCCGCTGAACTAGGTAAATGATATGTTTGATTAAAGTAAGATTGTTAACCCATTTTGAGTTGCTTTCCTTTAGAAAAGCAGATCTAAGAACCTGTGCTAGTAGCCGCCCTAGGCATGCTAGGGTGCTCGCTGATACCAAATGTAAGTAAAATATGTCTTGTGCTTATTTGTCCCACTTCCCCTATCTTCAGTAGAAATGGAGAACAGCTGTTCCACACCTTCAACACAGTATCTTTTCATAGTCTTTAGAATTGTTATTATCTCCAGTCTCCTTCAGTTTATGATTTTCATAAGGAATCACTGGAATTTTAATACATATACTACTTTTAAAAAAAGAGCACTAGAGTTCATTTTAAATACCCATTTCATTTTTAGACCAATGGGACATTAGTTTCAAAACAGTTTTTGAGATGCCTACCGATGCAGGATATAGCCCTCATGAGAATTACAAGAGCACTTCTCAAGCATTATAGATTATATTTATAATATTTATGACTGCAGTTTAAATACTATCTTCTAATTTTAACACATTAAATATTTTATTGAAGTAATAAAATGGACCAGACGGTGAACTTGTGAATGATTGTATTATGTTCCACAGCCTTTAAGACAAAAAACTATTCATCCACTAAAATAGCGAGAATCATATAAAATGTATAGTATACTTTCATTTGTATTACAAAAAGTTTAAACTTCATAATTAATGATCACCAAAATAAGTATGTCATTTAGACAATGAGTTTTAAAGTTCATATATTGTAAATCATCATCACCATCATCATGAGATCACTCTGAATAAGTATAATAAGAAATATATATGTGTTATAATAATAATAATAATGATAGCTGTTGTTTTGGTTGCTATGCTTTTACCAGAAGAGGACATACTTTTCATACATTTTTTTTCCCCACAGATAACTTTCACAAGTGTTTTGTTTTAGGAATGAAGTACCATTCTGAACCATTTTCTGAGCCAGGGAATCTCCGTGTAAAGTTGTTGGTCAATGTGTAAAGTGTTATTATTTTGCAAAATTGTAGCCTACTTCCATCAGCCATTTTGGAAATATAGAGATATGTATGTGTTTGTGTATGTGTGTGTATTAACATATGCATATATTAGTTCACTAATGAACCAACTTCATTAATTACACATATATAATACAGATAATAGCATATTAGTACTTCATATAAATATATATTAAACTTTAGGAAGAATAACTTTTTTTTTACCCTTCTTTGGAAACACGTTATGATTCTTTATTCTTTGCATGAAGCCTAGACTGTTATATTTCATTTCAAAAAACTAACAAAATGTAAAATATATTTTAAAATATGTATGTGTGTATATATATATATATATATATATATATATATATATATATATATACATAGAGAGAGAGAGAGAGAGAGAGAGAGAGAGAGAGAGAGAGAGAGATCTGGCATTCTAGGACTTGACAGGTCCAAGGGACAAAATATGTCTGCTATTTGAGAATGAACATAGCAAAGTAAAGGGGGCCTCTTCATCATTAGACTAACCACTAGGAAGGGAATGTTTTGACCAAGACAAACTATGAAACAAAAACAGTTACAAAATGTTTCATAGACCTCTGTTTCCCCTTCTACTTCTACAATGACAATTGTAGGGAGGTATGAGAGTAAGCAAAAAATGCTATGAATCGTACTGTTTATAAGCCTATCTATAAGTACTAACTTTTTTTTTTTGACCCAGCTGATGAAGGAGAAAACCAACTAGAGTGATCTGGATGGAGATGGATTCCCTTGTCCAGATTGCTGGAGGCAGCTGGGTCTCATGATCAAGCCATGTTCTCAGCAGGAGGAGCTGAAAACTTTTAGCCCAACTCCTCATATAAACATTAACTTAATTGACCATATTTTAAATGTAAGATCCTTGCTCAGTGATTAATGAGTTGACACTGTATTGGAGAAACTATTTCATTTCAATATTGACATTCTCACTATAAAGGAAACCAGAAGACTAAAGAAAGCTCTACCTAAATTTATGGTTGACCCACAAGTTCTCCCTTGAAAGACTAAAGAGATAATTATTGAATTTAACTTTAGTAGACATGCAAAAACAATAAGTATTTCCCAGTTCAGGATCTTATTGGCTTGCTAATAATGAATCTTTGATAAATGACCACAATGAAGACAATTTTCATTATGTGTGGTGGTTATGCCTTCATAAAACAGGTAGATGGAACAATTCTTTGAAAAATTATATAAATTCTGACCAAGTAAATCGATATACTCTGTGATAATCAATGCAAAGGTAGACACAGGGGAGCATGAAGTTTATAATAAAAGAGAGAAAAAGACTGAAAAAAAGAAGCATCACACCCAGTTATTGTGAATTTTTTCTTCAGTAAGAGAGTTGGATGGCATTGAATATGGTAAGCAACAAATAATATCAAAAAAGTGAAATTCTCTGTAGAGAATCACCAGCTTATTGAAATGGGAGTCACATCAATGCAATGTATATTAAAAAGCCACTGGTATGGTGACCACCTAATGTGTTTCAAAAAATTACACTGATGATTTCTTAATGTAGAGAAAAAAAGATGAGTCACACATGTATTAGCCATTCCAAAATTAACCCTTTGTAAATTAACCACTGATTGGTTAGAGCATAGGATAAAGTAATGACATGTATTTTTGTAAAAGGTTGAACAAAATGCTTACTCCTAAAATTAGAATTTAATGAACGAAAATAATCTAGATATAATCATCTCTTAGTAAAAGTCTTAACAACCGGAAAAAAGTCATTACACTTGAGTCAAGAAGCTTCCTCTGCAATTACACAGTTGATTTACTTCTCATATATAGAGATATAGCAACTAAGAGTTACAGTCATATATAATAAAAAGTTATATACAAATTATTGCAGAAGAGAATGATGGCATTAGGAGCACTTAATCATCACAAATTGTGAAGTTTCCCCCATAGGCTTTTATAGCTGAAACTAGGAGGACAACAAGTAGATGTTAAATGGTACATATCTACTGGTATTTTTAAAGGAATCTATTTTCATCAGGGACACCATTGGAAACACTAATTTAGACATTAATATCTAGTTTATTATGTAAAGAAATAACAATATTGTTTGTGAAGATAAAAAGGTCAAAAGCAATCATAATTGATGAAGTACCACATGTATGAAAGGAATCCATTCCACAGTTACCAAATTTTAAAACCCTTCAGGATCAATTTATACACTTACATACACACACAGATAGATAAATACATATATACACTCATATACAAATATACATGTATACACATACATATATACATATACACATATATAAATACATTCATGCATGTACAAACAGAGACACACACATACAGATATATATTCTCAAGTCAACACAACATAGAAAGTAAAAAAAAAAAGTCCCTGCCTTCAAGAAGTTCACATTATAATGAGGGGAGATTACATGTAAACAATTGTGTACAAAAAAGATATATACAAGAGACACTGGAGAGTAAAGGTACTAACATTAAAAAGAAAGATTTCCTACGGATTTGAGTTTTCAGTTGAAATTTGAAGGAAACCAGGATACAGAGGCAAGGAGAGAGAGAATTACAGGCATTTGGAACAGCCATTCAACACAAGGAGTTGAAATGTGAAGGATCTTATTTGAGGAACCTAAAGGAGATCATTGTACCTGGGTGGTAAAGTAAAGCAGTAAGGGGTAAAAAGACTAAAAAGAAAAGGAGAGTATAGATAAGAAAAGTCTTTAAAATAAAAATAGATTTCACATTTGATCTTGAAGGCACCAGACAGTCTCTGGATTTTAACACATAAGAGCATGATGTGTTTATCCCTTAGATTTTTGTTGTTGTTTAATCTTTCAGTCATGGCTGACTCTTCACGACCCCATGGACCATGGCACAGCAGGACCTGGTAACCTCCACTATCTTTCAAAGTCTTTACAAGTTCATATTCATTGTTTCCATGATACTCTCTTTCCATCTCATGCTCTGCCATCACTTTTTTTTCTAAATTAATTAATTTATTTTTTTGTTTACATCATTCCTTTCCATGAGATTTTGAGTTACAAATTTTCTCCCCATCTTTCCCCCACCCACCACCTGAAAACAGCCCTATACCACTGTATAACCTCTCCCCTAATCTGCTCTCTCCTATTTCCTCCCCCATCACCCCTCTGACTTTCTGGTAAGGCAAGATGGATCTCCCTAGACCAGTGCCTGTATATCTTAATTACCAGTTGCAAGTAGTTTAATAAAAATAAAAATTTTATATATATATATATATGTATGTATGTATGTATGTATGTATGTATATACATATACATACACACACGTATACATTTTTAACATTTGATTATAGAACTTTAAATGCTAGATTCCTTCCCTTCTTCCCTCATCACCCACACACACTGGAAAGACACGCAATTCAATACAGGCTGTACATGTGTAGTTAAGCAGAACATCTCCACAACAGACATATTGTGAGAGACTGATTATATGTCCCTCCTTCCTATCCCACCACCCCCTTGTTCTATTCCCTACCTTGTCCCTGTTCCTTTACAAAAGTGTGTGCTTCCAGCAACCTTCCCCCCACCTTGCCCTCCTCTCCATCATCCCACCTCTCATCCCCAATCTGCTACCCTCCTGTGTGGCAAGACATCCAGTTTAGAGTTCATGTCATTCATTCCCTAAGCTAAATTCAATGAGAGTAAAGTTGACCCTTTCCCTTTTGCCTTCCTGTTCTTCCCCTTCATTGTAACAGTTGTCCCTTGCCTCTTCTATATGAGATGATTGAGCCAATTCTGTCTCTCCCTTTCTCCTGTCATTCTAATCCTCTCCCACCTGAGAATTTCACCTTTTAGAGTATCATCCCTTCCTATTCAATTGATCCTGTGCCCTCTGTGTACACATATATACACATACTCAGATATGTATTCATACACACACACACACACACACACATATATAAATATATATATATATATATATCCTCCTATATAGACATGTGTATGTATATGCATATATACATTTGTATTCCCTTCACTTAACCTCATATTGAGAAAGGTTTCAGAAGTTGCAATTATCATTTTTCCATGTTGGCATGTAAATAGCTAAATTTTGATAAGTTTCTTATGATTTCTTTTCCATGTTTGCCTTCTCATACTTCTTATATTTGAGTGTTAAATTTTCTTTTCAGTCTTGGTTTTTGCAGCAATAATGCTTTAAAGTCCTCCACCTCATTGAAGGACCATATTTTCGCCTGGAACATTATACTCAGTTTTGCTGGGTAGGTGATTCTTGGTTTTAATCCTAGCTCCCTTGATCTCTGGAATATCATATTCCAGGCCCTTTGATCCCTTAATGTAGAAGCTGTTAGATCCTGGGTTATCATAATTGTGTTTCTACAGTATTCAAATTGTTTCTTCTTGGCAGCTTGTAATATTTTCTCCTTGATTTGGAGACTGCAGAACCTGGCATAACATTCTTAAGAGTTTTCTTTTGGAGATCTTTTTCAAGAGGTGATCAGTGAATTCTTTCAATTTTTATTTTGCCCCTTGGTTCTAAAATATCAGGGCAATTTTGCTTGATAATTTCTTGAAGGATGCTTTATAGGTTCTTTTTTTTTTTTTGATCATGGCTTTCAGGTAGTCCAATAATTTTTAAATTGTCTCTCCTGGATCTATTTTCCAGGTCAGTGGTTTTTTTCAAGGAGATATATCAAATTGCCTTCTATTTTTTCATTTGTTTTGATCTGTTTAATAATATCTTGAATTCTCATAAAGCCCTTTGCTTCCATTTGCTCCACTCTAATTCTGAAGGAATTGTTCTCTTCAGAAAGCTTTTGAGATTCTTTTTCCATCTGGCAAATTTGACTTTTTAAAGCATTCTTCTCTTTATTGGCTTTTTGGGCCTCTTTTGCCATTTGAGTTATTTTACTTTTTAAGGTGTTGTTTTCTTCAGTCAGGTTGTTGACTCTGTTTTCATGATTTTCTTGCATCATTTTCATTTCTCTTCCCAATTTTTCCTTCACTTTTCTTATTTGGTTTTCAGAATCCTTCCTAAGCTGCTCTATTGCTTGTAACCAGTCTACATTTTTCTTGGAAACTTTTGGTGAGCGAGTTCTGACTGTGTTGTCTTCCTCCTGTTCCATACTTTGATCCTTTTTATCCCCAAAAAAAGGAATCTAAAGTTGGATTGCTGTTCTTACTTTGCTTCCTTTGCCTGCTCATGTTGCAGCCAATTACTTGACTTTTTAGCTCTGTGGAACTCTACTTTTAAAGGGGAGAGCTCTGTCCCAAATTGCTGGGCTTTTTACAGCTGCCAGAGCTATTAGGAGGCTGCTGCAAACCCCACCAGCTTTGGCTCACTGAAAACGCCCCCCAGGACTACCACCCAAGCCCATGATCTGGATCCAGGTAGCGTAAGGCAAGAACACTTAGCCTCTGAACGATCGCTTGGCTTCCCTGCAATCTGCAGGCTGGGCACTTCTGAAATGGCCTTGTGGGAATGGCTGCAGGACTGGTGTTTCTGCTGCTTCCTTGCCCTGGAGGCAGTTCAGCTGTATCCTCTCCCTCAAATTTAGCCGAGTTACACTAACCTTTCACTTAGTCCTTATTTCCTATGGCTTGATAATTCTGGAAACTGCCACAGCTGCCACTGATCCATTCTCCTGAAGGCTCCAGCTGCTGCTTCTCCTGGCCAGCCTGGGACCAAGCCCTGGTTTCAGCCCAGGCTGACCTGGGCTCCCACCGTGCTGTGATGAGCCCTTCCTGTCCTGCCTGCTGAGCTGCCTTCAGTGGGTGATGTGTTTTTTGTAATTTTGTGAGTTCTGGACCCCTAAAATTTGTTTAGAGTCGTATTTTATGGATATTTGAGGTGGTAATGTGTGAGCTGTGGAGTTTTCCTGATTCTATGCTGCCATCTTGGCTTGGCCCCCCTCTGCCATCTATTTTCATTTTTATCTTCCATCTTTCCCAATATCAGGGTCTTTTCCAATGAGCTCTGTCTTCTCATTATGTGCCCAAAGTACCTAAGTTTCAGCATTTGACCTTCCAGCGAATATCCAGAATCGATTTCTTTAAATATTGAAAGGTTAAATCTCTTTGCTCTCCAAGGGACTCTCCAAAGTTTTCCCTAGCACCACAATTCAAAGACATTGATTCTATAGCTCTCAGTTTTCCTTATATTCTGACTCTCACAGCCATACTTTGCTACTGGAAAACCATAGCTTTAACAATATGGATCTTTGTTGGCAAGGTGATTTCTCTGCTCTTTAGTATGCTGTCCAGATTTCCCATGGCTTTCCTTCTAAGGAGAAAGTATCTTTTAATTTCATGGCTCCTGTCACCGTCTACAGTGAATTTTGAGTCCAGGAATATGAAATTTGATACTGCTTCCACTTCTTCTCCCTCTATTTGCCAGAAAGTGATGGTACAAGGTATCTAGATGGTTTTTTTTGTTTTTTTGTTATTTATGTTAAGCTTCAAACCACTTTTTACACTCTCTCCTTTCACCCCATCATGAAGATTCTTAATTCCTCTACACTTTCTGCCATCTGAGTGGTATTTTCTGCAGATCTGAGAATGTTGATATTCCAGCAATCTTCATTCTAGGTTTTGACTCATCCAGTCTTGCACTTCACTTCACATGATGTACTCTGAATGTAAATTAAATAAGGTGAAAAGCAGTCAAGTAAACAAGCATGTATTAAGTACCTACTATGGGTTAAACACTGTCCTACGACTGGAATATATAGACAAATGGGGGGAAAGAAGTACCTCTCTTAAAGGAACTCCAAATCTAATGGGAAATACAAAATACATACACTATTTACAAACATAAATTATGATATAACATGATAAATTGGAAACAGCTGCAGCAGGAAAACTCTAAGGTTAAGGAAGATTAGAAATGATTTTTTCAAAAATTGATTTGTTTATTTATTTTAGTTTACAAGATTCAGTTCCAAAATCCTTTGAGTTTCAAATTTTCTTCCCTTCCTCCACCCCCCTCCCCATAGCTGCATAGAAACAAGTATAGGATATGCAAATTCTTTCACACTGCACATTAGTCTGGTTGTATAGAAGGGTTGTAACCAGTGGAGTGAACAATGGGAAAAAAAGAAACAAAACCAAACATGGAAAAGAATGATAGCATGTAGTTTGCTTGTCTCCATTTAACTCTGTTCTTTCTAGATCTCTCTCTGGATGTAGATATCTCCTTCCATCCTGAGACTTTTACAGTTGTCATAACAGTGTGTTGCTGAGAGGAGTCCAGGTTATCAAAGTTGGTTGTCACACATACGATGTGTCTGCGATTGTGTATAAATTTTTCCTGGTTCTGCTCTTCTCACTTAGCATCAGTTTGTATAAGCCTCTCCAGGTAAACATGAAGTCCATCTGCTCCTCATTTCTTATAGCACAATAGTATTTCATTACAAGAAGTGATTTTTTTTATGAAAGTTAATACTTCTGCTGTATCTTGAAAGAATAAAGGGAAGCCAAGTTGCAGAAATGATGAGGAAGAGAGTTCTAGGCATGTGTGAATGAGAAGACCCAATGAAAATGTGCAGAATGTGGTGATGCAATGTTGTGTGAAAGGCACAGCAAGAATATAAAATATCAACAGATAGCACAGACTGAGCAGTGTTATAAGATGAAAGATAGTAGAAAGATTATAAAGGATGAAATCATGAAAGGCATTAAAAAGTAAATGGAGGATCTCATATTTGATCAGGGAGGTAATAGAGGATCATTAGGGTTTATTGAGTGGGAAGAGGGGGATAAACTTGTCAGATTGTATTTTAGGAAGATCATTTAGACAGCTGAGTGGAGGACAGACTGGAGTAGAGAGAGATGAGGCATAGAGAACAACCAGCAAACCATTGTAATATGCCAAATTTGACCTGATGAAGGCCTGAACCAGGAGATTGGCAGTTTCAGAGTAGAGAAGATGGCATATTCAGGAGACTTTTCAAACATTTATTCGACAGGACAAGGTAAAAGTTTGGAAACAGAGGATGAGAGTGAGTACACAAGCATGTTGAAAGCATGTTTGACTGGGAGGATAGTAGTACCCTCAACATTAACAGGGAAGTTAAGCATTTAGAAAGATTTGGGGGAAAAGTGAGAGGAGTTCAACTTTAGTCGTGTTAAGTTTATAATGTCCTCAGAACATCCATTTTGAGGTGTCTAATAGGCAGTTGGGGATGTAACAGTGATGTTAATAAAAGAGGTTATGGTTAGTGTAAAGCCAAGTGTGCACAGCTTTCCAGAGGACTGCTGTTGTGAACAGCTTCAAGGTTCTGATTACATGGTATAGTGAACCCTCTATTTATTCAGTAATAAACTAAGCCAAAACATTGACAGAAACCAAAATACATCATTCACAATGTTACAGCATAACCAATTGTCACTAAAGTGGCCACATAGTTTTAACCAAAGTGACCACATAGTTTTAAACAAAAGCTATCATTCAGTAAGTCCTTAACTCAATCATCCTTGGGGAGCAAGCCTCCTTAAGAGACACAAAGGTCAAAGTTCTCCACCCCTAGGTCACATTGTCAATCTCTTAGTCAAAAAGTCTTCTTTCTTCTTAATTGGAGATTAGTTTCTGATCATCCTCAATTCAATCATCCCGAAGAAATACAGTATACAAAGTACAAAGTCCTCCCACCCTTAGGCCACAGTAAATAATGATCTTCTCAGTTTGCCTTAAATACCCAAGGAGAGGTCTTTTCATCTTAACTGGAGGCTGGCTCTCAGATTACATGGTTCTTCCAGGGTCGCAGATCCTGCCTTAATGTACCCAACTGTCCCCTGGATTAAAGGGCAGGCAGCTCTCAGTTCCTTGTCCAGTTCTTTGCCCAGTTCCTCGTTCAGTTCCCATTCCATATTGAAGCTCACAATGTCCAGTCCACCTCAAGCCCTTCACAGTTTCTGTTCCTGGGAAGACAAAGCTTAACAAAGGCACAATAACATTTATACACATTTTTGGCACCATCATCAATTTGCTATCTGCCTGTGAAATCAACACAGACCCACCAACAAGGTCTGAGAACTCAACACACATCACAAACAAAAATCAACACAGAAAGAACAGACAGAGTTCTGCCACCACAAATGTTCTCTCAGTTCTGCTCTCTCCCAGCTTGGGCTTCTCCTTATACATGTTCATTAAGCTCCTCTCTGTTCTGCTCCTTCCTGCTGCATCAGCAACAGGGGGTCACAAGTTCTGTTTCTTAACGAAAGACTTGATATAATCAAGGTCAAGGCTCAACTTTAAACAAGGTGGTAAATAATTAAATAGTTGAAACAAGGTGTTAACTACTTCTTTTCTTGCCATTACAGTTAGACAATCATCTCTATAAAGATAATAAATTAATCTGTGAAAGCGCATGGTATCACCCAGTAAAATAATATAATGAGAAGAAAAGAGGGTATAGGACTGAGACATGGGGTAAGGGAGTCACTGATGGTTAACAGGTAGAGTCTGGATGATAACTTAGTAAAGGAAACTGAACAGAGGTGAGTTAAATAGGAAGAGAAGCAGGAAAGCAGTATCATGAAAACCTAGAGAGGATCAAGGGAAAAAGGGTTATCATTAGTGTCAAAGGTTGCAGAGAGATCAAGAACAACAATGGAACAAAAATGAAAAGAAAGTCCACTAGATTTGGCAAGTAAGCAATAATTTGTGACTTTAAGGAGAGAAATTTCGGTCAAATAATGAGGTGACAATGATGGAAGAGAGTTAAGAAGAGAATAAAAACAAAAATAAAATGAAATCAGTGATTGCAGAAGGCCATTCCAAGAAGTTTGGTCAAAAATGGAAGAAAGATATAGGATTAAAGTTGGTAGAGAGAAATGTATCAAATGAGGGATTTTTGAGGCTGGGTATAATTTTGCACTGCTTCCTTTTTTTAAAGTATTAGGATTGATTTTTTTAACCTTCAGGAAAAGAAAGGAAGTTGAATATTTTAGGAATCATAGGATGTGTGATCTTGAAATGTAGTGTATGCTCTAGTCCTGGAAAGTCCTGTATGCCCTTCCTGGAAAGGAACGGGACTGTCACAAACTCTGAATGAGAGTGAGAGAAAGAAGAGTTTTGTAAAGCTGGGGAGGAGGCAAAGGATTTCTTTATTATTAGGGGTTTTTAAATCATTGTTAGGCTAACTGGAGATGGCAGAAGTTTAAGCTGGAGCATGATCATGGATATTTTGACTGGAGACTGACAATGGGTATTGTTGCTACTGGAGTTCCCCCTATTTGCCATTCCACTTTTAGAAGAAACCTTTCAGAGAAATGTGGCTAAACAATTTTCCCCTGAGACACTATTAAAATCCATGCCTGGTTTCAAATACAACATCCCCTCTTCCCTATGTGCAACCATACATGTTTAATATGATTTTTCTTGATATTTTAAGACATTTCTTCATCTTTATTTTGTTGCAAGTAAAATTCATAACTGATTATGAATGCTTTATACTTCATGGCTATATATTCGTTCTGTGACAGGAAAAGGGAAAATTGGAGAATGGGAGTGGCTAATTAGAATACACAGAAGTTAACCAGAACTAGGTGTAGAAGGGAGAGGGTTGAGCATTTATGCAGTACTATGTACCAGGCAGTGTGCTAAACCCTTTTACAAATACTGTTTGATCCTCAAAATAAGCCTGAGGCAAAGGTCATAGGAGGCTAATGAATATCTGAAGATGGATTTGAATTTAGGTCTTCTCGTTTCCAGATCCAGAGATGTATCTACTGCATGGTCAATTGTCATACACTTCCAAAAACATAGGGAATCTTTCTAACCTTGTGCCTCTAAGCTGTTATGATGCTAGAAGTAACTTTTGTTTATAAGTTCTCAAACATAACAGAGAAGAAAGTTCATGTGAACTATGGACATTTTGTCCTAACCTAAAGAGAATTCAGTCATTATTGTTATCAAAGTAATTTCGTTACCATTTGTGTGTTAGATAAATCTTTTGAATCTAAGTGAGGAAGAGGAAATAGGAGTTGGGACCCAGGAAAAGTCACAGCCCTTGAACTATCTAGAGGAGAAAGAAAGGTAAGATTTGAAAAAAAAAATCAGTTCATTCCTAAATTTCTTGGGGAGGTGGAAATAATAGAACAAGTGATTAATCAGCTTAGTTCCACAGAAATATTTGCATTTTACACAAGAATTAACTCAAGTTATGAAAGGGGATAGTAATTTTTTTTTTTAATTTGTAATGGTATCCTATTTTCCCAGGTGATCTTCAGAATCTTCCTATAATAATACAAATGGAAGCCATTCAGTTTTCTGGCATGGTGCTGGTATATTATCCAGATTTTACAGCCATAAGCAATGAGGTAGACCTTTGATTTGGCAGTAGTCTAATATCTCTTCTCTCCCACAATTTCCTTCTTAGTCTTCCAAACACTGAGCTAGCTCTGGCAATACATGCATCAATCTCATTATCAATGTGTATATCCTTAGAAAGCACACTTCCAAGGTAAGTGAACTTATCCACAATATTCAAAACTTCTCCATTTACAATAACCAATGCTTCCATGTATGGGTTGTGTGGTGCTGACTGATGGAGCACCTGTGTTTTCTTGGTATTAATTTCTAGGCCAAAATTAGCACAAGCAGCACAGTAATGATCCATTTTTTTGTTGCCTCTCAGCTTCAGAGGCAGCATTGACTGTGCAATCATCTGCAAACAAAAAATTCGTGCACCAACACGACCTCCACTCTAGTCTAGCCTTTTCAAGTTGAAGAATTTGCCATCAGTGTGCTAGCTGACCTTGATGCCATGTTCATCCTCATTAAAGGTATTTGACAATGTGTACTTTTATTTTTAAAAAAATTGCTGGAAAAATTTTTGCCAAAAGTTTTTTTTTATTATTAAATAGGTTTAAAATGTCTGCTTCTTATAAATGCATACTTTTCTCTCTTATCTTTTTTTATTTAGATGCATGAGAGAAATAATCTTATACAGAGGTAATAGTGATGAATATTTCAGTCCACAAGACACTGAATTAAAATTTTCCTCATTTCTAAAGAAATCCAAATTCACTGAATTTTCTATTCCTTTTATTGAAGGACAGAACCTAAGGTGAGGGTGATAAAGGAAAAAAAGATATGGGACAATGATTAACATTGCTTCTTATGGAATTTGGTTTATCACTAGGAAAGTAGTAGTGGTGGGCAAGGGGAGGAAAAACATAGAGGAAGTTGCCCTTTTCTCTTCCCTCATCTATCCTTCTTGTCACCTCCTTAACAAGTTACAGGAGATTCCATTGTAGACTAGCACTGGAGTATTTTGTTAAAATGAATTGTGTGTCCATTTCCTTCCTTACAATTTGATCCACATTCACACATCTTCAACAATTACTAAAGAGAAACTTCATAATTTACATTGGTAAATTCTTCTAATCAAGAACCTAATCAAGAAAAAAGGAGCAGCTTATGAAGTAAAATACATGGAATGTGGATTTTAGAGAAAGTAAAAATGGATTTCAAATTATATCCCTGACACATATAATTGTGTGACCCTAGGTAAGTAATTTTAACTTCTGTGGACCTCATGTAATTCCCAGAAGTGATCAATGGATAAGTCACAACTTATAGATAGATTTGAGATTTGAAATTGTGGGTATAATTTTAATATATTACAAAATATTTTAATCTATCTAGCATGTGTGTGCATATATGTGCATATGTTTGTATATACAATGACTGTTTCTCCATTGTTGTATGTTTTTTGTAAATTTTACATTGAGATTCCTAAGAATCTGTGATCTCAATACTATAGTATACTTAACTCATTTGAAAATTAGTAAAGATCCTTCATAATAGTTTTCTGATGATCCTGTAGTTTTCGTATTTTGGCACCTAAGAAAAGAAGATTAACCATCTACCATAAATTATTGCTATTTGGACACATTATGATGGATTATTCTTTTTAATTCCATAAGAATAGGTCATTTAATTTTGCTAGCTTTAATAATCACACAGAAAGAATAATTTTTTGTAATAACACGTATATTGCTTTCATACTTCTTCAGAGATGAGTCTGGAAATAATGTTAGTCAATATTAAATCTCTATAAACAGTTTGTTTACTATCAAAAATGATGATGTAATTTTTGTACAAAGAATAGAATTGCACTTTTAGATTGAAATGGACTTCAGGATTTATAGAGTCTTTTCAGCTCTTTGACAGGCACTTATATTTTATGTCACAGTATGAAAAGATCACTAGAAAGACTAATACCGCTATATACTCTCTCCAATATATAATATTGCTGATATCTGAAAATGTTTTTAGCACCACTCATTCATGTGTAGTATTGTATCAATAGTTGCTCTTCTGTATGGGATATTAAAATATATTCTAATCTTAGTACAAAAATAGTGAGTTGAATGCACCAATGTTTGGATTACGGTAATTGAAGTAACTAGCCTTTTACCCAACAATAACCAAATATATAATTGGAAACTGAATTGAAACCTACAATTTAGTACTGTGTTATTTCTCATTTCCACTCCTTCAAAAAAAATCCTAAAAATTTTTAATTTAATATGAAGATATATATCTACATAAAATGCATCTCACATATGATTGACAGGAAAGATAAGGGTCAATGCACTCAGAAATAATCACAAATATTAACTCAAATTAAAGTGCCCTATTATAAAATAAGATTGAGCCAATGTCACCAGTTGCTACTCTTGTTTAGACTATGTTAATTAATGAAAATGGAAGGCAGAGCAAACCAAATTACCTTTAGTGTGTATACACTACCTATATATGTAGTAGATAAGTAAAAAAACACTAAAGTAATTAATTTCTTCTTTTTGTTTTTTTGTTTTTGTTTTTCTTTTTTTGCTTTTTGGAGGGGAGAGGGCAGGGCAATTTGGGTTAAGTGACTTGCCCAAGGTCACACAGCTAGTAAGTATTAAGTGTCTGAAGCCAGATTTAAATTCAGGTCCTCCTCACTCCAGGGCTGTGTATCAGCAATGCAGTATTCACAATGCCTACAGTAACTATAAATATGCTGATATAGTTATTAATCACAAAATGGAACAGGCTCTCTACATAAGAAATATAGATAGTGCATTCATTTAAATACCAGAAAACTGAGTCCCAAAACCAGAAAGTCAAAGCCAACCCAGTAGTGATGAAGTTGGCACATGTGGTCAAAG
>CM053584.1:229755862-229779282 GCA_028627135.1 Pseudochirops cupreus
TGTCCAGGCAGCTTGGTCCCAGCAGCTCCGGCGCCTGGCAGTTCCTGCCCCAGGCAGTCCTCAGCAGGAGTCCTTAGCAGAGATTCTGCCTTGCTCAAAGCAAAAGGAGTTCGCAAGGGCAGCCACTGCCTCTGACGCGGCTTCCAGTCAGCACTGCAGGGAGACTGGCTTGGTTCCGGTGTTCTCTTGCTCCACCCCTTCCTGCTACGTCAGCAAGCTCAAGGGGCGTGGAAGATCTTCAAATCCCAGTATCATTACAGGCTGGTCCTCTATTTACTACGCCACCTAGGCACCCCGTAATTTCTTCTTTTTATTATTCTTAATTTTGTTCCTATTTATATTTCCTATAAATACAAATATTGGGGTTATTTTAATATCTCTAAATTTTTCTCCCTGAAATAAAGGACTATGATTTGAATATTAATATGCTATCATTATTGTATAGTTTCAAGTTAAGGAATAATAGTCATTAAAGTATTGGAAATAACGCCGCCTAAAGGATAATGGAAATACAAATGAAGGATGTGAGCAGGGAGCCACATATAAAAAAAGAAGGATGGAATTACAAAGGAGAAATTGAGTAAAGAAAGCCAAAGGAAAAAAAAAAGTGTTAAATACAGGATAATCAAACCAGGAGACCAACACTTGAACCAATAGGCAGTCTGTGTCCTCCAAGGCAAGGTTATAAAAATTAAATTTCTCTAAGAATGTGACATATTATAAATAGTACATTTAGAACTAAAGCTGCTGAACAGTTCAGAAGGAAGTGCAAAAAAAAAAAAAAGACACCAAAGTACTGGTGGATTAGTGCAGGAAAAAGCATACTGAGAAAGGCAACTACAACCTGAATGGACTAAGGTATTTCTTTAGTGGGACTAAAGTAGGCAGCAGTGATAGATAAACCAGTCGAAGAGGAATGACTAGAGATGCAAGGTTTTTTTTCACTTAACGTACTTATTGAACTCTATGTGTCCAGAATGAAAGGGAAAGACTAAATTTTTGGCTAAGAAATCAAGAGTGAGAATTTATGACAGCTAAATGGACTGTGTTTATAAAATGAGATTTATTAATGGAAACAAAATTAGGTAACAAATATTCATTCAGGAGCTACCATATACTGAACATCATTCCTTAAAGTAGAGGTTTAGAGGAACATTTTCAAAATAATAATATTTAATATGTGTATAACACATTTTTAGTTGTTATATACTTTTCTCATTACAAATCTATGAGGTAACACATCTGTTATGCAGACAAATTTACAGATGAGCAAACTGAGGCTCAGATAGATAAGTGGCCTATCGAGGGTTGCACAACTGCCTGAGACATGTTTTGAACCCAGTTATTTCCTAACTTTAGGGCTATTATAGTCTCCACTAAGCCAGACTGTTCATTAAATAAAAGACAGTCTATAACCTAACTGAAAATGCAAACCAAAGATTAAAAAAACATGATAAGAGTAATAGGACAGAATTTCAATAAATGAAAAATGACATGCACTTGAACATATAAATTATGAAGAACTGCAGAGCTATGATATTCAATGAAGTAGAGCTTATGTGCACATGAACCTGTATTTTGGAAGCAGTGACAAATAAGAACTGGTGGGGGTGGGAGCAGTGTAGAATTTAAGGGAATTCATAAGAATTCAGGATGATCATCGGTAGTTTCAAAATCTCTGAGTGGTCCATTCCATGGGACCTTACAATTTCATATATTTCAAGCATTTCCTTTAGTGTTTTGCCTGCATTTTCATTACTGCAGCAGAAAAGCTAAATTCACATTTGGATTATGGAAGCATTTAAATTGGATCATTGGCCTTCTGGGTTTCACTGAAGCCACTTGGCCACAAATATTTATATTTTCTTTATAATTGGCCATGAAGAACTATTTCTTTTAAAATAAAAAAAATGTCTATATATACAATCAGCTTGAGGATCTTCATAAAAGTATCTTAAGATTGTATTTTTATACCAATAAAGAAATATATTTTTATATATGGCTATAAAATACTAAAGACGTACTATATGGTGACTTAAATAACACCACGTGGAGAGAGAAATAAATAGGGCAAAGAAAAGAAGGGGGAATTAAAAACTAAGCCATTTACTCATTCCAGGGATATCTGTGACTACTTTAGGGAATTAATCTAACCTTTAGATATAAAAAATTCTCTTTAAGAAATGATTGCTATGCAATTGTAGATAAGATATTTAATCATCCATGAATCAGGCATAAAATCCTATAGGGATAAAGAACTCGTTTACATGTACATTTCGCCCTTCTGTTGTTCCCCTTTGGAAAGTACTTGCAGACCATGACATAACTCTTCAAATGTCCTTGGATGCTAAATTTGTCAGACATACTTTCCCTCAATTGCATCAGTTTCTTTGTCCTGCCCTGCTGAATATTTTTTTTCTTCCTCCCTCCCTTTCATCCTTCTCTCCTTTCATTCCCTTTTCTTGTTTCTTTCCTTGATTCCTTCCTTCTTATCTTCTCAGTTTCCCTATTTTTCACTTCCCTACCTCCATTCTTTTTCTCTTTCTTTCTTTCTCTTTCCTTCCTTCTTTTTCCCCCAGAGACCATACTTAACTGTGATTCAATCTAGAAATATTTTTGACAAGAAACTAAATTTTACAACCATAATCCCAATTCTCCTCAAATTCCAAATAAAACCCTACTTCTTTACAACAAATTGCTTATTCTCACCTCATTTTTAAAAATTTAATAAAGATGTGTACAGGTCGTACAGTTGCTCAGAAAAGAACTCCATGGATCAGTCTCACCACAATCACTTGATTGAAGTTCCAATGCCTTTTTGTTTCAAAGTGAAAAAATTGAATGATCTATTAATTTGCTGTGCCTTATGTTTTATTTAATTGTATGACAGACCTGTTATTTTCATTTCAGCTCCTCTTGGATACTTCTGGGGATTTTGTCAGCCTTGCCTATTTCAAGCCGTGTGAATAGATTTTTTTAAAGCAAACGAACAGCAGAATAACTACTTAATTTGCAGGAGCTTGGGTCACAAAGGAAATATGATCATGGTAAAAAAAAAAAATGAAGTGAAATTGGAGAGTAAACACACCCAAGCTTAACTTCTGACAATGTTGCTGACAGTCAGTGGTCTGACACATGGTAATTTTGTCTTCATTACTATAAGTTCAGTCTATCATTCTTCTTTTCTAAAGAGTACTAATTACTGGCATTTTGCTCATTGTTTTATCACTGACAGTAATCTTCTTTAAATTAATAATAAACCTTTAGAAAGCCATTAATCTGGTTTGGTATAATATAGTGCAAATAAAATAGCCTAAGTTCAACTTTGGTGCTCAATACTACTAATCGAGTTCCCTGCAAAGGGACAATTCTCTTCCCCTTAATGAATGGCTGGCAAATGAGAAGCAGCATCCCATATTTTACTTTGGCACCAACATTGAAACCTTTCTCCATTGTAATCAGGGCTGTATCAGGATCCTGATACTCTCTTGATTCTCCTTTGCCCCCAATGCATGATTTCCCATTCTAATCACATCCAGGCTTTCTAGCATTGGGGGAGATCTAATGCTCATGATTAGCCCATGCCAGCTAAAACAGAATGGTTTATTGGCTGTTTCTCAGATGCCAGTCTAATTAAACACCTACTGTAGAAAGCAAAAGTGACATATGTAACAGAGCAGAGAGATGTTTACATAGCAGTTTTCAGGTGTATAACAACACTGATTAAAGTGCTAGATTGTTGATTTACTCATTATAAAGCAACCAGGCTCAGCTCTATGCAACGTGGCAGAGAGCCTTTCCGCTTAAATGACTCTTATGGGAGGCAAGCATCATTCAATAATGAGAGATGGACGGAACAACTGAAACAATCCAGCTGCAAATTAAACAATTCAATTATCTTGTACAATAGCTGGGCCCAGACCAAATGCTAATGGGAACTAAATGAGAAGGTGGTTTTTGCAGGGCTCACTCATCATGCTCCAGTAGACTTGTCCATCCCCCACTGTGGAGGAGAGTGGAATCGCACTTCTCCCAAATCATCTCTTTTAAAGGCTGCTTGCTATTTTGGGTGCTTTACTATAAGATGTACTTTGTACATCTTTAATAGGTGGTGGGGCAATTAAGTTAGGTTACTGTCATTAATTCATCCGTAGGTACTCCTGGATATTTATCTCTCTGTTCTTGATGCCATCGCAGCTAAATGTCATGTCACTGGACCATAAGAGAGGACTATAGAGGTTAAAGCATTTCATATGACTGCGTTATTAAAGACCTTCTCAAACTTCCCATTAACTCAGCTTTCTTCAATATTTAATAAGAAAGGGATAAGGCTCAGTGCACACTGCATGAAGCTCTGTCTACAGGCAATGCACCTGATGGGTGACCAATAAATATTAATTGATGATGATGAATAACACATCATAGCTGTCAATAGAGGAAATACAAATAAGTATGAATATCATGAGCTTAAATTGTTCCATCACATTTCTGTCTCATCAATCTCTTTTTACAATATGCTCCAGACATTTCATTGCCCCATTTCACTTTTCCTTTAGGATGTGACAAAATGCTTTAATTTCAGTGTTATTTTTATGATTAGGATATCACCTCAAGTCTCTGCAAGCAAGTCATGCTTTTTTATTGGTGCATTCCTCTTTTTTTAGTACTTTAGCAAACTGATTCCTGATGAGAGTTTGCCAGGCTAGTGATATATTTACGTATAAATTCAAATCAAAAGGGATTTATATTTATAGTGGAAAGATGCAACATTTCCTCCATTTATTCAGGTGTTTCTTTTTTTTTCCATTCAGTATGCATTTATGAATCACCTACTATGTTTGAGGCACTGGGCAAAGTTCTTGAGATAAAAAAATAAAAATAAAATGGATGTTGTGTTAAAAGAGCTTATGTTGTATTTGAAGGAAACAAATGCACACACTATTAAATATAAAATATTTACAAGTTTTTGTTTAAGAATAGAGTACTTTATGTGTGTAAGGGTAGAAAGCTACTATGAATACTCAACATAACCTTCCATAATCCATTCATTTAAAAAAAAAATCAAAGCATAGCTAATGGCATATGGTAGACTTTTTATACATGATTGCAAATGAGAAATAAATGAATGAATGAACAGCCATACCTGTTAATAACATTCCAGTCCCAAATGCCTTTGTGGAGGTACATTTCTATAATCCTACTTTAATTCCTCATTGCTTTTCTCCAAAACTACTATAATAACTCCCCAATGTGCCATGACCCTCTCCCCTCTGTAATTTCACTTTCATACAGTGACCAAAATAATCTTCCTAAGGTACATATATCTTTATATTTTATGTTTCTGTTTCATTTCATCTAGGATAAAATACATACATCTTTACTTAGTATTTAAGACATCCAAGTCTTCTAAAGTTTGTTTGTGATCCACCTTCTTTTAAATTTTTTTCATTAAATATTTCCCAATTAGAGATAAAGAAAATTAACATGTATTTTAAAAAGTTGAGTTTCAAATTTTATTTTTCCTTCAGCCCTGACATCACCCCATAAGAAGGCAAACAATATAATATCAAATACACATGTGAAGCAATGTGAAAGTTTTCCGTATTAGCCATGTTGCGAAGGAAAACAGAAATGCACACAAAAACAAGAAAAACAAAGTTTAAAAAGTGTCCTTCAATCAGTATAGAGTTCATTAATTCTCTCTATCTAGAATGAATAGCATTTCTTTTCATGAGTCCATTGGAATTTTCTTGGATCAGTGTTGATCAAAATAGCTAACATCATCAGTTATCATTATTAATCATCATTATAATGTTGCTATTACTGTATTCAACATATTCCTGGTTCTGCTCACTTCACTTAACATCAGTTGATATAAGTCTCCCTAGGTTTTACTGAAACCATACTGTTCATCATTTATTATAACACAATAGTATTTCATCACACCACAACTTGTTCAAGCATTCCAAAATTAATGGGCATCTCCTCAATTTCCAATTCTTTTCACCACAAAAATAGCTGCTACAATTAAATTTGTACAAATGTATCCTTTAGCTTTTCTTTGATTTCTTTTGGAAACAGGTAACATCTCTGGGTCAAAGGATACATATATAGTTCCATAGTCCTTTGGGTGTTGTTCCACATTGTTGTCCATAATGGTTGGACTAGATCACAACTCCATCAACAACGTGTCATTATCTCAGTTTTCCCATATCTGCTCCAGAATTCATCATTTTCCCATATTTTTCTCATGTTTGCCAATCTTATAGATATGAGGCAGTATCACAGAGTTGTTTTAATTGCCATTTCTCAAATCATTAGTGAATTAAAGCATTTTAATGTGATTACTATTGATAGCTTTGCTTCCTTCTTTTGAAAACTGACTGTTCATATCCTTTGATCATTTATCAGTGGGGGAATGATTCTTATTTATATGAATTTGACTCAGTTCCCTATACATTTGAGAAATTAGACCTTTATCAGAAAAACTCACTATGAACAGATTTCTCCATTTCCTGTTTTCCTTCTAACTTTGCTTGCATTAGTTTTTTTTTTTTTAATATACGGCTAAAATTTCATGTAAACAAAATTATCTATTTTACTTTTTGCAAACCTCTCTATCTCTGGTTTTGTCATAAACTATTTCTTTATCCATAGACCTGACAGGTACATTTGTGTATGCTATCTTAATTTGCTTATGATATCACTGTTCACATATGACCTACTTTTCAAGTTTTATTTTTCAATATCTTCATTCAAGTAATTTATGACATAACAAAACTAGATTATTTGCTGTTCCCAAATTCTTTACTGGTTTCTCACCTCTTGTTATTTCAGAAAATCAAAATATGTAAGACTTAAGAGGAATTTAACTGTCTTTCTGGCCCAACCAGAGAATACTCTCTACGATGTGTTCATCATATGACCATTCAGCTTTTGCTTAAACACTTCCAATAAGGGAAAATCACCTTGTCATGAAACAATGTAACTATTCTGGATCATTTTGTCACAAAGCATTTTCTGATATAAACAGAAAATTAACCGTATTGCAATTTCAACACACGGATCCTTGATTTGTTCTTTAACATCAAGAAGCATAATTATTTTATCGCCCTCACAACAGACTTTCAAATATCTGAACACAACTATCACGTTCTCTGCATTAGTTTTTTTTTTAGCTACCATAAGACACTGATGACCCATATTGAACTTTTATTTTTAAAAAGTCCAGATATTTTTCACAAGTGCTCTCAAATTATGCTTTCCACAGTTAGCACTTTTGAATTTGATTTTTGTGCAATAATAAGACTTTCCCTTTTTCTCAACTGAATTTCTCCATAACAGATTCAGCCTGATGTTCCAACTTGTCAAAATTTGTAGGGTTTTGGTTTTTGTTTTCACATATTAACTCTTTCATTGAGCTTATACTTCCAACCTTTCTTGTCATATGAGAAAATAATGACTATGCACTTTCATCCAAGTAATTGATAAGAATGTTCTGGAAAACCGGATCAAATAGCAGTAACCTAGGTACTTAACTAGAAACCTGCTGTCACAGGGATATTGAATTTGTAATGATTCCACGCTGAGTTTCGCATCCAAATACTTTGGCATCATTGTGTAGTCCAAAAAACTGTTAGTCCTCCCCACAATTATGAGATGAGGTACTTGGTCAAAACTGCAGAAATTGAGGAAAACTGTTATCTGTAGCATTCTATAAAAGAGTAGTTACCCTGTCAAAAGAGACAATATGATCTGGTGAAAACCGTACCCCCAAATTCATCTCCACTTTTAAGAATCATCATATTATTTGACACTATCATATATTGTAATTCCTATAATTTTTGACCAGGCAAAAGGAAGTCTTCATTTCAAATCCTGCCTGCAGTTGTTATTATTTCTGCTATTACTATTGTTAGCAGTATTATTAGCATTTATATCATGTGTTAAGAGTATAAAGTATTTTAGCTATGTTGTCTCATATGATCTTCACAGTAATATTGGATAGTAAGTGTCATTATTCCCATTTTACAGATGGAGAAACTGAGACTGATAATGTTTGATAGAATTAGGCACAGCCACACAGTTAGTAAATGCATGAGACAGGATATGAACTCAGGTCTTTATGACTGGTAGGACACTGTATCGACTGCACCATTTAGCTACCTCTTAAATTAATTTCTTTCTAGCTCTGTAACATTAGCCATGTTCCATAACCTCCCTATGCCTTAGAGAATTAATTTCTTGATGTCCATAGAGATTAGAGGAGCTAAGAAGAGCTTTGATCATAGAAAGTTAATTTAAAGAGCAAAAATACAGAGACAACTTAGGCTTGAAGTCTTAGATAATCAATTAATTCATAAATCAAAAAGTATTATGTCTATCAATCAGAACTAGGATTATAAAGAAAGGCAAAAATAAGATCCCTGCCTGCAAGGTATTCAAAGAGACAATATGCAAAGGACTATGATCTTATACCCTGTTAACAGGAGAAAATCTCATAGGAAAGGCTCTTGAGGAGAGAGACAAGAGAGGTAGAAGGAATGATTTACTGAAGAGGTTAGGATTTAGTAAGCTTCAATGCAAGTCAAGAAGATTAGGAGTCAAAAGGGAAGATAGAGAGCATTCTAGGCATGAGAGTACATGCAGTGTAAAGGAACAAAATCAGGAGCTTAAGTAAGGGATGACAATTTAAAATAGATAGGTCAGGAAATGGAGTGTTACATGAAAGAAACAGCAAGAAGACCATTGCTAGGCTGTGAACATCTTTAAAAACCAAGGTTTTATAATTTTATTCTGGATGTAACAGGAATTCAGTGGAGTGTGATGAATACGGGGTAATATGATAATATCTGAGATTAAGGAAAAAACACTTTGGCAACTGAGTTGAGAATAGACTAGAGTGGGGAGAGAGTAAGAAAGGGAGATCAACCAGATGGCTGTTGGCTATAGTCCAGGAATTAAGTAATCAGAGCCTACACATACTCAAAATTATGTTAGTGAAGTAAATGTGATGTGTAGGAAACATGTGTAATTCAAAACTCTCACTTCCCACAGAGTGGACCTTGTCCTCAAATATATACTTTCCCTACATACCACTGAAATTAGTCTTCTCCATTTGCTCCTAAGTTATATGTTTCCTCTGGTCTCTTGTGTCATGGATCACTTCTATGGCAAATTTTCTTCAAATAAGCACTTCTCTTCATTTCTCATGCAGCATCCCCTTCTATTGCCAGTTGGTTCTCCCTGGGGAGTTATATGAACACAATACCTTTCTAAAGGCTTACATGTTACTTGACATCTCCATATGACTCCCAGTCTAGGTGATTCCTTCCTTCTGGGCCTGTAGAGATGCAATCATTTCCAATAGAGGTTCACATGTACCTTTGCATCACTTTCTTTTCTCACTATTTGTCCCCTTGAGATATATATGACATCACTAAAAATCTGTGTCTGTTATGCCTGGTTTGTACCCCCAGCTGTCTAATCCTCTGCACCTGATGAGCTCTTACATATAGGAGCAAATCCCTTCTTATGTATGTGGTCCAGAAGGCTTGCCCTCATGAAGAGGAAGGTACTTACCTATCTCCTCTGTGTACCTGAAATGATAACTATTAATAGAACAAATAATAACCTAAGTACATATCAGGGGAAAACATTACAAATATATTATGCTTGTCAAATGGTAAATGAGCGATAGAGATAATACAAGATTTTCTGAGGAGGCTAAAAAAAAAAGAAGAAAGTTCAAAATTAATGCTGCTATTTTCTCTTACTGGCATTCCTATTAGAAAGAAAGAAGATAAAAAATCATAAACTAATGTTTCCAAATTGTTTATTTTCAGGGAGATGGTGCTAAAAAATTGAAGCAAAGAAACCTCAAAATGCTTCTTGTTGCCCAAGTGATGTCCTTTTCACTTTGGCATTCATCAGAATTCACATAAAAATCCAGGTGTAGTCAAAATTCCTGACAAGATTTTCAAGGGAGAGTGACTTTGATAATCAAGTTGAAGAGTATTTCAAGACTAGAAAAAGTCCTGCAGATATGCTGCTAGTGCTGAGGCTCTTTATTTAGCTGCCTGCGGTGTCTCAAGAACCTATCCTTGTTCTACTTGGGTAGCTTGTTAATCAGCAATTCGGTATGGTGCCTTTGGTCTTTCTCTCCCAAGGGTAAGCATTCAGGGATGGTATTTTTGAAAGACTGATGGAAGAATGTGGAGAGAGTACTGCAGCCTGCCTTTAGCACTTCAAGGTTACTTCATATTTCAACAATATCTTTATTTTGAATGAATGCTATGACTATTGTACTGAGAATTGTTTTTAATGATCAAACATAAAAAATCTCCTTGCTGGCACCTGCCTGGAGCTTTCCATAATGGATTGCTTCTATTTTCACCTCTTTATTCTGAATTACAAATGGGTGCTTTGGGTAGAAACTCTCCATGATTTATTTTATTCCAAAATGAGTTAATTTGAGTAGGAAAATAAGGTGGGGAGAATTGTTGCAGAGAAATTAAAGAGAAATTGAAGAAGAATGAAGATAAGAAAAGGAAGATGGGGCATGACAGAGAATGACAGAGACCAAGAATAAAAATAAAAACAGAAACAGAGATACCGGGTGTGAGCCTGAAGGAGCTCAGTGTAAATTCCTTTATTGGTCTTTTGAGAAAGAAATCTAGTCTTTTTTCAAAGAAACTTTTCGCAAAGGTGGCCAGTAACATTTTCTGACTACATTGTTGCAGAGGACAGAACTGGCTTTTCTCCCTTCCCTTCAAAATTTCCTAAATTCCCAGATTATTCCTCTATCAAGCTAATTTTTTTTCCTACTCATCCAAATTGCTGTCAAGCCCAGTAATATTTATACCTTCCTAGGTATCAGTGGCTATATAATCTAACAATTAGAACAAGAAGCAGCAACATGACAGAAGACTACTAGTAACACAATGTTTAAAAGTTAAAGAAAACAAATGGAAAACAGTAGCAGTTGCCATCAAGGAGCTAGATTTTGTGAAATTTACCATAGGAAAGATGGGAAACATTTTGTCTTATTAATTTTCAACATGTTCCTCTTTCTATATCTCATATTGGAGAACGAGGAAAAATAGATTTATTTTATTTTTTAAGGCAAGAATTGTCATGTATGTTTAAGGGAGAAGGGAGGTGAAGAATGGATTTGGACTACCGATATTAACAAATTATGAGGATTTGAAGGTTCTCATCGTCTGTATGTGACACCAAAGGAATAATCTTAGGCAAATGTTCTTGTGCCTCAGTTCCTCTGTCTTTGAAGAATACAAATATTAACATCCATGAAAATATCAATTCATTTTCTAAAAAATCTTATTGCCTACTATACTACATAGCAGATGTTATAAAAATAATTTCTTCTCATTTACAAATGGGTAAAAATATACTTTGCTTTATAAAAGATACAAAGCCTTTTTTGAAATAATGACCAAAAATGTTACTGAAATTCAAAATTCAAACTTCATCCATCTCACTTCTCTGTGAAGTATTCAATCTTTGAATATCAAATGACTATTATTAATTGTTAACACATAAGTCTTTAATCAATCACTGAAATTAATAAAGTCTAAATTTTATACAGTTTTCACAGATGAATGACTTAACTATACAACAACTCTTAATGATTTGTTAAATGAATCTTCTTCTATCCTTAATTTTATGTCATCCTTTCCATGAAGTAGCCCACAGCACCAGGTTCATGGATAAAAATCATTGTCAATACATTTCTTAGATCTTCCTTTTTCTTTCATTTATGTGGCCCCAAAGATGTGATAAGCTAAAATGGCTACACACACTCCAGTTGTTGGTATCCTCCTCTGATACACTTTAGATAGACATATGAAAGAGCAATGTCCAACAGTGGCAAGTATATT
The DNA here is from genome assembly GCA_028627135.1 of Pseudochirops cupreus. NCBI lineage: Eukaryota > Metazoa > Chordata > Mammalia > Diprotodontia > Pseudocheiridae > Pseudochirops > Pseudochirops cupreus. Next base: position 229,767,763 of record CM053584.1, read on the forward strand.
TAATCAGTCTGTTTCATGTATCTATAACTAACAAGACAAATAGAGCAGAAAACTATTCTTTCTTGGTATCTCATTCTCTGTCAAATTCCTCCAACTCAACATACAATGAATATGGTCAAATGTCTTCAACAAATAAATTCGTTGTCTTGACATGGTGAATTATGTTGACCTATGAACGCTTTGGAAAGGACCATACAAGGCAACTAGGAAAAGTTTACTGTGTGTGTGTGTGTTTTTTTAATAAAAAAAGAGATGAATAAATAGCAAATATCTTGACGATAAAGGAAGTCAAATAAAGAAAAATTACTTGTTGATTAAAATTATTAGACTTCATTAAATGTAATTTGTTGAACATTCTTGTGCATATGCTATATTGTATCCTGTCAATTTATATGTGTATGACTACACACACACACACACACACACACAGGGAGGGAGGGAGGGATAGAGGGAGGAAAAGAGAAACAGAAAGAGAGAGAGAGAGAGAGAGAGAGAGAGAGAGAGAGTGTTAGCTCAGAATTAACTAGAGACCAAGACAAACATTAGTAAGTGTATTATGAAGGTACAATAGAATCTTTTATGTGACTGATAATTGTGGCCTTCCCTCCCCCTCTTCCCCCAAATTACATGTGAAAATAGCTTAATCTGTGTCATCTCTGAGAGAAATTTATCAACCAATGCAGAGGTAACAAAGAGGTCCTAAAGGGTACTGATTATCTTTTGCTAATTTGCAAATTCTAGCTACTCTAGGTACATAAAATTATCAAAGAGAGATAAAATCATAAATGGCATACTCATCAAACTTATAGATGAAAGAGAAGTTTAGTTCAAAATTATCTGGGAGAGTTAGTGGAATGCGTCTTCAAGATGATTTAGTAATGTCATGTGGTGATCATCAAAAGCTAATGCAATTTTATAATACCTTCAATGTTAAAGGTTTTATGAATGAGAAATTAATAATATCTCTCATTCTGAAATCAAGGTCAAATGGCATCTAGAGTACTACTCTAAATTTAGGGCAGAATAATTTTTAAAAAGACGTTGCTTATCTGAAAATGGAGAAAGGACTTGAATCTGTATCATATGAGGAGCAGTTGAAGGAAATTGGAATGGGTAAGCTAGAGAAGAGAGAACTCAGAGGAGACAGGATACTTGTGTTAAAATATTTGAAAAGTTATTGTGTGGAAGGTGAAGTAGATGTTTGTTTGACCAAAAAGGGTTTAAAAAAATCCGGATTCATTACTGATGTCAAGGGGAAAAAAATCTTCATGAGAATTAGAGCTTTTCATAAGTGGAATAACCTGCCTTATGAAGTAGTGGTTTCCGTCTATAAACTATATCAAATCACTTACTGTCTCAGAAAACAGAAGAAGGAGAAGCAGGGAGGGAATAGAGAATTTTAAATTCAAAATTTAGAGGAAAAAATGGGTGTTAAAATTGTTTTTGCATGTAATTGGGGAAATTTGAAGTAGTGATTTCCTCTCTTCTTGGAGGTTTTCAAGTAGAGGTTGAATGGTTACCTGTCTCGTGGTATATTATAAGAATAAGATGGGAACTAGAGAAGAAGGTTGGAATCTAGGTACTGAATACCTTGAGAAAGGAGAAAGAGAGAGACAAAAAAAATAAATTTATGTGGAAGAACAAAACATAAAAAAAAAACAATCTCAGGGGAAATAATGGGAGGAAAAAATCAAAAGGAAGGTGGACTAGCAGTATCAGATCTCAAAGTATAAAACAAAGCATCAATCTAATGATTAAAACATTTTGGCAGTTTTAAAAAAGAGAAATCAATCAGAGGAATATATATATAGGCACATTGTACTGAAGCAAAAAAAAAAAAGAATCTAGTAGTTAAATGTTTGATTAACCCCCAAACCATAATTTGATCAGTGCAATGATCAATGTAATTCCAAAGGATTGATGATGAAATATATGCTACCCAATGTCTGACAGGAAATATTGCAGCAAAGACTCACTATTTTCCAATGGAAGCAGGAAAAATTGGAGTAAATATGTAAATCATCAGTTTTTTGGAGTCATAATGGTCATTGCACTGATAAAAAAATTTTAAAACTGTCAAAATTATTTATATTTATAATATTGTTATTACTTCATAAATTATGCTAGTGGTTTTACTCATCTACATCAATTTCCACAGGTTCCTCAGAAACTGTCTCACAGTTAGTCACAGTGTATTCCATAATAATCATAGACATTATATTGTTCAGCTATTACACAGTTGATAGACCTCTCCTTAATTTCAGTTCTTTGTCAGTAAATACTGAGCTACTATAATTATTTTTATGGATGTGGGATTTGTTCCTCTTTATTTGTATCTTTGAGTACAAACTTACTAGTGATATTGATAGGTCAAATTATAAACAAAAATTTTGTGACTTTGGGGACACAGTTCTCAACTGTTTTCCAGAACAGCTATACCAATTCTTAGCTCTATCAAAAGTTTATCAATCAATGTGCCTATTTTCCTGCAGCCCTTTCAATATCTGTCATTTCAACTTTGTCAATCTGATGGTTATGAGACAGATATAAGAATTGGTTAAATTTATTCCCTAATAATTCATGATTTATGAAATTTTACCATATACCTGTTTAAACATTAGATTTCTTCCTTTGGGAACTTCCTGTTCATATAGTTCAGCTATCAATTAGGGAATGGCTGTTAGCTTTATCCCTCCCACCCCCTTTCTCTTTCTCTCTCTCTTTCTCTCTCTCTCCCCCTTCCCTCCTTCCCTCCCTCCTTCCTTATATAGCTCCTTCCTACTACCTTGCAAGGTGTAAATGAAACACATTTTTGGACATTTGAGGATTTGTTTTCTTTGACTATATAATATTTATTATAAAAGTTTTTTGTTTCTATTTCAGTAGGTCAGGAAAGGAGAAAGTGAAAATAAATGTTATTTTTTTAAAAAAGAAAAGAGCGGAATGAACTTGAGTTTGGCAAAAAATTACCACCAACCTTTTCCCTGGGTCACCCAACTTAGTCACATCTTATCTGGCTTTGAATTTCCCCAACTGTAAAGTTCGGAGGTCAGACTGCCTGATAAAAAGTCTATGAAATTACATCTATGAAACCTGTGAATGAGTGCAGTGTTAAGTGTGACAAATACAGACCTACCCAGACACAGGTTTTGAGGTATAGCTTAAATTTATGTGATGTCTACAAAGGTCATTTCTAACTCTTAAGGTCTGTGATCCTCTACCATGGTACAGTGAAAATAGAACTGGATCTTAAGTCATATAATCTATATACAAATGCTAGTTTTGACACTGATAAATATGACATTAACCAAGTTACTTTCCCTCTCTCTATCTCCATTTACTTTCTTTAAAATGAAATGATTGGACTACATGAACTTTCATGTTTATTTCAGCTCTGAAGATATCATTCCATATTCATATGCTCGTTTTTACTCATATTGTAAGGTCTCATAATATTTGTGGCCTAGATAACAGCCCCATCTTTGAACAAGTCCACAGGCATTGATATTCAACAGCACCTTGTCAAAGATCTATTGCATAGCCACCTATTGCTAGAAATTATGTAATACAAGTTAAGAAAATTGTCCAGAAAGAGAACCTTATTTGTCCTGGAAGAAATAGATGATCCTATGGTTACCTGTGCCATCAGTGTTCAAAAAATCTTTAGGTATAAATTGTTCTTTATGTCTGCCTTGCAGAAGAAAACAACAAATTGATCAGCATTATTTCTGATTTTAAAATGATGAGCTCCCTTCATGAATAAGTATATTAAAATCTGATGATATATGATAATTTTCTCCCATATAATAATAGTAGAAAAGGAATATCCAAAACTGAAAAATTATAAAGTTGTTCTCAGGATTAGAGATTCAAGTTTTCTCATCTTATTAAACTAATATAATAAGTTATTTTCATGGGACAGACTTTCTGCATTATTGAGCCCACACTAGCACAAAGAAAATCTGAAATAAGAAAAAAATTATAAGAAAGCAGCAGCATGTCAATCCCTCTGTTCCTCATAAATTTAAAAGAATTTTTTTTCTTTTAAGAAAGTTTATAAGCCTTTTGTGCCAAATTTGTATAGTTCTAGTTGTATCCCTGCTGTGTGGAGTATGTAAAAACCCATCATGTTACCAACTGGATCTTTCATGAAAAACAGAGCTGTTTATTATTCTGGGAATTTATGCATTTGGCCAATATTGCATTTTTAATAAAGTGCCTAAGGCTTAGCAAAGTAGAAAAGTATAAAGTCACTCTTATAGCAAAAGTAAATAAATAAATAAATAGAAATGCATAGAATCTATCTCTATAATACAGTAGTTTTCCTATGAAGTTATACTATGGAATGTATAACTAAATACACTAAGGCAATAGCATATAGAAAGAATGTTCTCCCCTGCACTCTGTTTCAATTTTCTTAGTCTGATTAGCTAGCAATTTGTACAATTACCCCTAAATGGATGCAATGCTGATTCTACAGTTTACTTTATTATAGCATGAGAACAGCTACGGTACTGTCTGTCCTGCTTATTTATATGACTACTCATAAACAATTTTGCACACACTCCATTTAAATTTTCCAGCTTGATTAGTTAACAATCTATACTACACCATTCAAGTTAAAAGGAAAGGCTAATGACATCAAGATTTTTAACTCATCTGCACCCAAGAGGATTTATTATTTTAAAAAACAGTATGACTGCTCCCCTGTCTGTATTAATTCCCTCTACTAATTTGAAATATTCTAAGTATTTAAATGAAAAATGAAATCATAAAATTAGTATTTTTGTTAAAACTAACTTCAAGCAGAAAAAAAAGCAGCAGGGAAAGAAAATAATGACTTACCTTATGTCCAGAAACAGACTATGGGGGCTGTGGGTTTCTTTCATGCTCAAACATTGTCTGATATTTATAATGCGGTACATAAAGGTACAGTAAAAGATAGTTTCTTAATATTGCAGCTCTATTTCATTCTTTGACTTCTTCAGCAATTTTATATTATGTTTTTTATTCTGTTCAGTTCAATAGCAGAAAGATCTCAATTATGGGATACTAAAGACCAAAATTAGGTGATAAATGACCTCAAATATAAAGCAAAAAGGTTTCATAAAATTTAGTTTATATAAGGTGGAAAATAGAAAAGATCAGTATAATTTTTCCAGAGAATATATAACTAGGAAAATATACAAAAAAAAAATGGGACTCCCAGAAATCTGGTAATTTACCAATAAAAGAAATGTAATGTAGTGTTATATTAAAATGGTGGTTAAAAAAACAAAACAAAACATGATGATAAACACTAACCAAAGCAAAATAAAAATGTAAAAACATAGAAAATGCCAAATTCTCAGCCTATGTTTGTGAGATATGAGCTGATGAAGATGATGATAACAATAACAATAATAGCATTTATATAACTTTTTAAAGTTTGTGAAATGCCATGAAAAACTATCTGATTTTATCCTTAAAACAGCTCCGATCGGTAGATGCTAATGTTATCTATATTTTAAAAATTTAGAAACTGATGCTAACCAGGTTACATGACTTGCTCAGAAGTATCTGAGGCCAGATTTCCTAACTTCAGGTCCAACAATATATTCACTGAGCCACCTAGTTGTCCTTCAGGATCACATCAAATGCAAAAGAGGAATATGTATGTGTATGGATATGGGTATGAAGATGAGTGACAGAGATTAGAGATAACAGAGATAGAAATAAGAGATTAGAGATAAAAAGATAGAGATTAGAGAGAGATGCAGATTAGAGAGATAGAGATAAGAGATTGAGAAAAGAGAAAGATACAGAAAGATAGAGAGATATGTATATATAAATGTGTGTGTGTGTGTGTGTGTGTGTGTGTGTGTGTGTGTGTACAGTTGAGACCCAATCCAAATTGTGGTGGTAGTTATCTACCAGGCTTACCAGTTATTTCCCCCTTTTTTCTTAAGAAATTCAGCAGAAAGAAGGGCAAGACAATGAGTAGATTAAAGTAGAGGAGTCAGGAGGCATAGGAGATAAGAGATAAGCACAAAGAAAAACAAAGATCAATTTGTTAGGGAAAGTATATGGGTATATATGTATACGTGTATGTATTATATATCTATATTTATATACTGATATATTCACACTTAATTGTAGCCTTGGGTGAGGTGGGGCAAGGAAGGATGAAAAAAGAAAAAAGTAAAAAGTGCATGGCAGACAACAGAGGAAAATTGACAAGGAAGCAAAGAAAAGAAGTACAGTTCTCAACACAACAAAAATTTATCATTACATACTTTGAATCCTCTCATGTTCTGCTATGCACATGACATGATTTTTTTTCCCTTTCTCTTTGTATTTAAGTTCCAATATTTAAGTGTATGATATTTTTTTTCTTTATTCTGTATTTGTTTTCTGGTGTTTGAGTCTGGGGGAAAAATAAAAAAAAACCCTTTCCCTTTTCTATCCTCCAGTTATAACTAATTTTCTAAAGTAAAAAAGGGGTTATTATATATATGTGTGTGTGTGTGTGTGTGTGTGTGTGTGTGTATGTACATGTATATACACACATATATATGTATGTATGTATATATATCATCCAAATCTCATTTAGTGCCTTTCTTAAGATAACAACCTTAGATGCTGAAAGATATTAGCTCCAAATACACAAATACATTCTTACTGTTTCTTTTATCCTATTTTTCATCTGTAACTTTTGTGATTGTGGTTGTTTGTAGAAAGAGCATAGTGTAGGGGCTGGAGGGCTTGAGCACAAATCAAGGATGTATGGATGTATGGACCTGATCAACTCATATAACACCATAGGTGTCTGTGGAGCTTCTTTATTTGCTACAGAGAAAGCACTGATCTGCAATTAGAAGGCATTTTCTTAACCAGGGAGAAGAATAAGATTAAAGTACTTTGCAAACATTTTCTCATGGCATTTCCACAACAACAACAGATTGGTAGAATATTATTCTAATCCTATGAACTTTGAAACTGAGGCTCAAAGATGTAGTCACTTTCCCAAACTCGGACAAGGTTTGACTTTCCCTGAAAGAAGAATATCTCCTGCCACTGGAGCCCTTCCCTTTGATTAAAGAGAGGTAGAATTCCTCCGTGAACCTCCATTTTAGGAGGGTGCCTTCCCAAGGGAGCCATTCATTTCTTCATTTTCCACTAGATACACCACTCCAGACTTCACCATCATGTCCCCATGCAAGGTAATTCCCTGACCCATTCTGTTGAGCTTCATTTTGCATGTTTTCTTCTCACATTACATTATAAACTCCTTAAAGGCAGGGGTCATATTTTTTCTTTTATTTTTTTTCTTTCCTTTTTGTTTTTTGGTATTTCCAGAACTTAGATCAGTGCCCAACATATAGCAAGCATTTAATAAATGTTTATTCTGTGACTTTCTTTGCATAAAATAAAGACTGTATTATCCTACCTTTAAAAAAAGAGAGTGGACAGTTAGGTGGTGCAGTGAATAGAGTACCCACCCTGGAATCAGGGGGACTTCAGTTCAAATCTGTCCTTAGGCACTTGACACCTACTAGCAGTGTGACCTTGCAGAAGTCACTTAACCCCAATTACCTTGCCTTCTTCCCTCCAAAAAAAATATTCAGTAGCAGGGATCCCGATTTTCTACTGCACCCCAACTCCTACTCTTATAATGAATTCAGTGTCAATATTTATACTTTCTCCAAAGTCCTGAACTTAAATCTCCTAATTTACTCTGAAGTGCTTATTCACTTCTACTTCAACCATACATAAGAATAGTGACACCCACCACTGTTATACTTTCATGATAAAGAATTATGGAATTCCTTTATCTTACTTTATCTTACCCCACTATCTTATCTCTTTGTCTCAATCCTTCTAAACCTATTCTTCACCCTTAAAACTGCACCTGGTGCCTCTAACCCTCAGTATTCTTCCTGACTCTAGATTCACATTCCTTTCTCAATCATCCAAATAATTAATCAATTTACTCTGTCCTCTACTTTCAAATTCCTTTTACTTTTGTGCTATGGTTTTTCAGACCTAAATTATATTAGTCTCACAGTGCTTCCTCTTCATTCCCCACCAGCTGTTCTCCTTGACATTGTGATTTGCAAAAATTCATCACTTTACAGAATGAAATATATATATTTTTTTAACATAAACCTCCTCAGCAACTTTTGTCCTTATAATGCCTCCCTCTCTCTGGTTGGAAAGTTCTTTGCATATCTGCAACCATTTAATGGGGTGTAGGGTGACCACAATATTCATCTCATTTTACAGTCAGCTGCTCTCCCAGAGTTCATCATATTCAGAAATTCATCTTTCTGCGAGATTTTATCAATTCTGTAACATACCTCCTCACATCATTTCACATCTCAGATGTAGGACTTCAGCATGCTTCTAATTTCCTCCATCAATTTGGGAGTTCCTTGAGGTTAGGGACTTTCTTGTGCCATTACCGATATCTCCAAGTCTTAGCACAATGTCTGCCACATAGTAGGTTTTAACCATAGATTCCCAAAGTCGTTGATACCACCCCTTGAGGAGCACTGGAATGGATGGAGTGGGGATGAAGGAGGTGTGGTAGTAGCTTCAGGTGCAATTGGGAAGCATTGAATAAAAATAGTGGGAGGAAAGTAGGAAAGATAAGAAAATTTTGAAAAACCATTCATACTTGTTTCATCTGTTCTGTAACAGAGTTAAATCCATAGTAATTACACTATTTTCCAAATAAACACATAAAATGCAAGTTATAACCAATCAATGGTCAAGTTTACAAACAAGTCTAAACTAATAAGTGTTGGCAGGTAAGCATATCGTGCATTGTATGGAAGTCCAACATGCATTGACAGGAATATGTACGTATAATGACTTGTTTACAACATAATACTATGCAGTTACATGATGTAATATTGCACCATAAAATTTCAATGCAGGAAAAAAATCACAAATTTACAATAAATTTTTAAACTTAAGATGTGTCTCTAAAACATATATGTATGTATAATTTTTAAATGACATAAATTTTAAAAAAATATGAGAGAAGTTAAACAAAGTAGATTTCCAGGGGAGGAGGGCATGGAGTAATTTTTTTAAAGGGGTTATAGGCCCAATAAGTTTGGGAACCTTTGGTTTTAACAAATGTTTACTGACTTTGGCTCCACCATCCACCATCTACTTCTTTTTCTCTTATTCATACTGTGATAAGCGGTGTTTGAGAAAGTCATGCAATCTGGTTGAATGAATCTAATACAAATTTATTATCTAATGTCAACTTCTCCCTCATTGCTACTGATAATAAAAGAAGATTTTTTCTTATAGTTGATTTCTTGACTTTAAATTAGAGTTGTATTCTGCTTTCCTATTTTGGGGGTGTAGGGGATTCTGGCCTGAATTTCTGTTTTATGTCGTCTGCTGCTTTCACAGCTTAAAAAAAAAAAGAGCCTGTCAGTTTTCAGTGTTTCCAAACTGGCGCATTCAAGAGAAGGCCTCCTCCTTAACCTCGTGGTCTGAGGGAGATATCTCCCTCTAATTCCTTATTCTACATCCCAAAAACACTTAATAAAATATCCTACAGACATAATTATTATAATATAGTTCTTAGCAGTTACATCAGTCATTTTCTCATACTGGAATATAAAGAGTTCAATTCTTAAGTTTCTTATGATTTCTCACTCACGTTTATGCTTTTTTATATAATTCTCTTGAGTCTTCTTCATGAAAGTCAAATTTTCTATGCAACCCTGGTCATTCAATTAGGAATGCTTGGAAATCCTTTATTTTATTAAATTTTCCATCGGCCTCTTCTATAGGATTATATCCAGTTTTGATAGGTAGATCATTCTCACTGTAATTCTTGCTCCTTTTCCTTTCAGTATATCATATTCCCAGTCCTTTGTTTCTTGATAATGGTTGGTAATAAATCTTGTGTGATGCTGACTGTGGCTTCAAAGTATTTAAATCCTTTCTTTCTGGTTTTTTGCAGTATTGTATTATTAATCTAAGAGTTCTGGACTTTGGTTAAAATATTCCAGAGAGATATCATTTTAGGAACCCTTTTATGTAGTCAACTGGTAGATTTTTTCAAATTTTATTTTGCCCTATAGTTCTAAGAAACTGGAGGAGTTTTGCTTTATAATTTGTTGAAATATGAGATCTAGGCACTTGTGATCTGATTGTAGGCTTCAGATAGTCCAAAAATTCTTGAATATCTCTCTTTGATTTATTTTGCAGGCTGGTTGTGTTTTCCTAAGAGATATTTTTTTTCCATTCTTTTAAATTTGTTTTATTGTTTCTTAATATCTCATGGAGTCATTCACTTCCATTTATCCATATCTGGTTTTTGAGACCTTATTTTCTTCAGTCAGATTTTATACTTGTTTTACTATTTGATCAATTCTGATTTTTAAGAAGTTACTTTCAGGGCAGTTAGGTGGCTCAGTGAATAGAACACTACCCCTGGATTCAGGAGGACCTGAGTACAAGTTTAGCTTAGAAACTTGACACTTACTATCTGTGTGAGCCTGGGCAAGTCACTTAACCCCAAATGCCTGACTAGGAAAAAAAAATTAAGTATTTTCTTCTGATTTTTGTGCTTTCTGACAAAACTGTTGATTCTCTTTTAGTAGTAATCTTACATAGTGAACATTTTTTTACCAAATTTTTACTCTATGGCTCTTAACTGATTTTTAAAATTGTTTTTTGCCTCTTTTCATTTTTTGCACTTCTAGTTATTTTTGTTGGGTTCTTGTCTAATTTGCATTTTCCCTTGAAGCTTTACTTGAAGATACTTTCAAACTGGTCTTCTTGTGAGTTTGTGTCTTGTACTTCCTCTCACAAATGAAGGCTTTGTTTACTCATTTTTCTAATCTATATCTTGACTTCTGACATTGTATTGGATTTGCACACTGCTTTCCTGTTCTGTGAGTGAAAGGGATGTCTCGCCCAAGTTTCTAAATTTTATGCCTTTTGCTGCTTTTACAGTTGAGTGACAGCCTGTAAGTTTTCAGTGTTTCCAAAGCAGTATGATGACAGAATGTTTCCTCCCTGCTCTCCCAATCTGAGCACTGGCTTTTGTTTTTGTTTTTTTAATTTTATTATAGTTTGCATCACTCATTTCCACAGGATTTTGAGTTACATATTTTCTCCCCGTCTTTCCCCCAACCACCGCCCCAAAACATCCATCTCAGTGTGTCCCCCCTCCCCCAGTCTATTCTCTCCTATGTCACTTTTTGGTAGGGCAGGATGGATCTCCCAACTGCAGTGCCTGTGTATCTCAAGTTCCACTTGGATGTAGTCGATAATAATAATAATAATTGCATATATATATATATATATATATATATATATATATATATATGTATATGTATATATATATACACACACACATTCATAACTTTTGATTATGGAACTCCAGATTCCAGATTCTTTCTCCTCCTCCCTCACCACCCATCCCCAATGGAAGGACAAGCAATCAAATACAGGCTGAACGTGTGAAATTAGGCAGAACCTCTCCATAGTGAGCACACTGTGTGA
>CM053584.1:229779782-229804666 GCA_028627135.1 Pseudochirops cupreus
TCTGAGTATATGTACAAATGAATCCATAGAGGGCATAAGATCAATTGAATAGGAAGGCATAATACTCCAAATGGTGAAATTCTGAGGTGAGAAAGGATTAGATTGAGAGGAGACAGGGAGAGTCAGAATGGGGTTGAGCATCTCATGGAAGAGGCAAGAGATAATTGTTACAATAGAGGGGGAGAACAGGAAGGCAAAAGGGAAAGAGTCAACCTTACTCTCATGGAATTTGGCTTAGGGAAGGAATGACATAAACTCTAAACTGGGCATCTTTCCACATAGAAGAGTAGGGGGAAGAAGGATGAGAGGTAGGATGATGGAGGGGAGGGAAGGGTGGGGGGAAGGGCTGATGAATGTTCACATTTCTGTAGAGGGACAGGGTCAGGGTGGAGAGTGGTTGTAGGGGGGGCAGGATAGGAAGAAGGGACGTGTAATCAGATTCTCACAGTGTGATCACTATGGAGAGGTTCTGCGTAATTTCACACATTCAGCCTGCATTTGATTGCTTGTCCTTCCAGTTGGGGTAGGTGACGAGGCAGGAAGAAAAAGAATCTAGAATCTAAAGTTCCATAACCAAATATTATAAATATCTATCTATCTATCTATCTATCTATCTATCTATCTATCTATCTATCTATGCAATTACCATTATTATTATTATTATTATTAACTACATCCAACTGGAACTTGAGATACACAGGCACTGTGGTTGGGAGATTCATCCTGCCCTACAGAAAAGTCAGAGGGGTGAGGAGGGAAGACATAGGAGAGAATAGACTGGGGGAGAGTGGATACACTGGGATGGCTGTTTTGGAGTGGTGGGTAGGGGAAAGATGGGGAGAAAAATATGTAACTCAAAATCTTGTGGAAATGAATGATGCAAACTAAACTAAAATTAAAAAAAAAAGAAACTTTTCTCGGTATGAGGGTAAGTGAAAGGATTACAAATGTATATAAATGTATACATACACATATGTCTATATAGGGGGGTGTATACATGAGTAAGAATACATATGTAAGTGTGTGTATATGTGTGTAAATAGACAGAGGGCACAGGATCAATTGAATAGGAAGGGATATTTTAAAAAGTGAAATTGAGAGGTGGGAGAGGAATAGAATGAGAGGAGACAGGGAAAGACAGAATGCGGTTAATCATTTCATATAGAAGGGGCAAGTGATAACTGTTACAATGGAGGGGAAGAGCAGGAAGGCAAAATGGAATGAGTCAATCTTACTCTCAATTGAATTTGGCTTAGAGAAGGAATGACATACACCCTAAATTGGGTATCTTGCCCTACAGGAAAGTAGAGAGGAAGGGGATGAGAAGGGAAGGATGGAGGGGAGGGCAGGCTTGGGGGGAGGGTTGTTAGAAGCACACACTTCTGTAAAGGGACAAGAACAAAGTAGAGAATAGAACAAAGGTGGGGGGAGGCTGGATAGGAAGGAGGGAAATAATCAGTCTTTCACAATATATCCATTGTGGTGATATTCTGTGTAACTACACATGTACAGCCTGTATTGAATTGCTTGTCTTTCCAATGGGGGTCGGTGAAGAGGGAGAAAGGGAAAGAATCTAGAATTTAAAGTTCTATAATCAAATATTTAACATATAATAATAATAATAATAATAATAATAATATTAATAATAATTGTTATTATTACTATTACTTATTATGTGCAACTGTGAATCAAGATATACAGGCACTGGGGTAGGAGGATCCATCTTGCCCTACCAGCAAGTCAGAGGGGTAACGGAGGAGGACATAGGAGAGAACAGATTGGGGGAGGGGGTATACAGTGGGATCGCTCTTTTGGGGTGCAGGTATGGGAACAATGTGGAGAAAATGTATAGCTCAAAATCTTGTGGAAATGAATAATGTAAACTAAAAGTAAAAGTTAATTAAGAAGAAAAAAATGTTTAAAAAAAAGAATTCACCAATCAGCTCTTGAAAAATATCCCAAAAAGAAAACTCCAGAAATATTATAGCCAGGTTTCAGAGTTCCCATATCAAGGAGAAAATATCACAAGCTGCCAAGAAGAAAAAAATTGAATATTGTGGAAACACAATCAGGATAACACAAGATCTAGAAACTTTTAAATTAATGGATCAAAAGGCTTGGAATATGAAATTCTGCAGGTCGAATGAGCTAGGATTAAAACCAAGAATCATCTACCCAGCAAAACTGACTATAATGCTCCAGAGAAAAATATGGTCATTCAATGAAATAGAGGACTTTCAAGAATTCTTGATGAAAAAAAAAAAAGACAGAGTTCAGTAGAAAATTTGACATTTAAATACACAAAGCAAGAGAAGCATGAGAAGATAAACAGGGAAAAGAAATCATAAAAAAAACTTATCAAAGTTGAACTATTTATATTCCTACAGGGAAAAACAATAATTGTAACTTCTGAAACTTTTCTCAGGATGATGATAGTTAAAGGGAATATAAATGTATATACGTATTCATACATGTATATGTGTGTATATATATACATACACATATAAATATATATGTTCATGTATATATGTATATATCCATACGCATATATGTCTATATCGGAGGGTATATGTGCATATGAATACATATAGGAGTGTGTGTATATATGTGTACAGGTATACATAGACAGAAGGCATGGGATTAATTGAATAGGAAGGGGTGATATTTAAAAAATAAAATTAAGAGGTGAAAGAGGAATATGAGAGGAGATAGGGAAGAGACAGAATAGGGTAAATTATCTCACATGTAAGAGTCAAGGGAAAATTCTTATAATGGAGTAGAAGAATAGAAAGGCGAAAGGGAATGAGACAACCTTACTCTCATTGAATTAGTCTTAAGGAGGGAATAACATACACCCTCAATTGGGTATCTTGTTGTGTACAGAATAAGAGTGAACCGAGACCTGGATTCAAGATAAATTTAGTTCGTGGATTTATTCATTAAGCGTGTGACTGCCAGAGTGTTTTCACTCAGACTGGCAGTGATCCAGTGGGGTACAGGCTTTGATTATATAGGCTAAATCCACAAAAACCACAATCAGGGAGGGGAACTAGCAGAAGCCATGATGTACAGAAGTAAAAACAAGGCATTGGTCAGATCTACAGCTCTGGGTTAATTTGGGAATATGGCTCAAGGGTACAAGGGTGCAACCTTCCTGTGACATGGGGGTCCCTCCTAGAACAGGGTGGAGGGCACAGGGAGCAGGGCCATAGTCAGCACTTTCCAGAGCAGGGTGGAGAGTCATGGTATTAAAGGGGGCTGGAATTCCCCAGAACAGGATAGGGTCATGTTCTGGGCGAAGAGGGTGGGGGCTCTGCTTGGTCAGCAGGACAAGACAGAGTGGTCCCTAGATAAGATCCTTGTACCATAATGAACCTTAAACACTATAATAATTCAAAGAGAGTATATAAAATTCTGATGGGGGGAGGGAGCAGGGGACTACTCCTTGAGCAACTTTGCCCATTCTTGAGCAATGCTGCCCAGTCATGCCTTAAGCAGTTTCAAGCTAATACAAAAAGGAGCTTAATGGTGGGCCACGAATCAGGTGGTGTGCAATGACCTGGGATTTGAGTTTCTGTATTACAATCTTACCCTACAGGAAAGTAGGGGGGAAGGGGATAAGAGAGGGAATGATAAAAGGAAGGGCAGATGGGGGGGGTAGGGCAGTTAGAAGCACATACTTTTGAAAAGGGACAGGGTCAAAGTAGAAAATAGAACAAGTAGGGGACAGGATAGGATGAAGGAAAATATAGTCAGTCTTTCACAATAATTCCACTATGGTAATGTTTTGCATAACTATACATGTACACCCTATATGGAATTGCTTATCTTCCCAGTGAGGATAGGTGTGAAGGGAAGAAAGGAAAGAATCACTGTTTTGGGGTGGTGAGTTGGGCACAGATGGAGAGAAAATTTGTAACTCAAAATCTTATAGAAATGAATGTTTTAAACTAAAAATAAACAAAATTCATTTTAAATAATTTAAAATACATGAAAAATAATGACTAGATCATATTTATAGGAAAACTATAAATGATAGGCCATTTTAATAAAAACAACAAAAATAATGAAGGAGAGTATCAACATAGTTTTTGACAAAATGCACATCTTTCTTTTTAAAACAGTTAAAAAAAACAGGAATAAATATACTTTGCCTTAATATGGTAAGAAGTATCTGAAACTAAAAGTCAGAATTATATATAATGCAGATAATCTAGCTGCCTTTCTGATAAGATCAAGAGTAAAGCAAAGATGTCCATTATCATGATTATTATTTTATATAGTGTCGAACATGTTACCATTAGCAATAGGACAATAAATAAAATGAAAAAAAAGTGGACAAAAAGAAATTAAAATGATTGGTTTTAAAGATAATGAGGTTTACTTAGAGAACCATACAGAGGCAACTGAAATTAACTGAAACAAAAAATTCATTAAATAGTGGGATGTAAAATTTATTGATATAAATAATTAGCATTACTATATATTACCAAGAAAACCCAGCAGAAAGAATCCTTAACAGAAATTCCATTTAAAATAACTAGAGAATATATAGAATACTTGGCATTCTACCTACCACAAGCCCAAAGAGGAAATATATGAAGATATTTATAAACATACCTTATGTAAAATTACAAGACATAAGTTATCTTTAAGAAATATTAATTTCTCATGGATAAGCCAGGCCAACGTCAAAAATAATTTGCTTATTCTTTGTCATACCAATCAAAGTACCAGAGGATTAAATTGTAGGACTTAAAACAGTAGCAGAATGCATCCGTAGTAATAAAATGTCTGAATCTCAAGGTTAATAATAGAGAAGAAAGTAACAGTACCAGATCTCAAACTATACCACAAAGTTGCAATTCTGAAAGTTATTTGTAAATGATCAAAAAGAGAAAGTTTGATCATTGTAACAGAGTAGATACACAATATACAAATACAAACAAAAGGTAGCCTCCTGGTGTTTCTCAAACAAGGAGACTTCAGCTGTTCAGTTAAGAACTTGCTGTGTGACTAAAATTGAAAACTGATTTTAATTCTATTTTTTTTAAGGTTTAATCAAACTGGCGTGGGTTTAACACATCCCTATGCTATTTATGTTTATCTTACTTACCTTTGTAATTCCACCATTCTCCTACATGCTGTAGAAACTTTCTCAAAAGCCAAGGTTTTGTCTTATAATTTCTTCCATTTAGGATTCAATTATATTGTTAATTGAATCTCCACCCTTATACTTACTACCTTTGTAATCCAGGTGTAGCTGTTCCAGGAAGACTCTTGCATGAGGCTTCTGACCCTTTTTTCAGGGCTGCTTTCCATATTTGGTTTCTACTTGATTCACACAACTCACACCTATGATGCCTAAAAGCTGTAGTATATGCAACAACTACACCCTGGTAAGCCATTTCAGCAGATAAGCTAAATCATGTTGAAGATATAACAGAAAGGTCTCAAATCTGTTTGGAACTTGGGAGGAGGGGTAGAGTGTTGTAGCAGCAAGCACCCTAGTATACCCAGGATGGCTGCTAGCACAGGTTCTTTGATCTGCTTTTCAAAAAGGGTTAACAATCTTACTTTAATCAATGAAACATATATCATTTACCTAGTTCAGGGGAAAAAAGTCAACACCCTGAACTTCAGAGATAACAAACAGAAGTTACAAGAGAAAAGAACAGTTCAGCAGCCAGGGCTTCTTGCTGTCTGACCGTCACATCCATACCTATTTAGTCACCAGAGAGAGAAGCACCAATATCTGGGTTTTCAAAACAGGAAAGTGAGGATGTAGGGGGGAAAGTAAGGATGAGGGGGTCCAACAACTGCCCAGAGTTCTTCTGGCCAAATTACACAACTTTTCCCAAAGTGAGCCCCAAAGCAAAACCCTCTAGGGTCAGAGAACATCACAACGCGTGTTACCCACATGACTACAAAGGACCAAAAGTTGTGCTTTCCTGAAAAACAAGCCTCCCACCACAGGCTCCAGGTGAGCATATGCAGCCTATTAGGGGGCAGAGTATATTTTTAAATCAGGAAAGGTCCCCAAGTTCAATTTAGGCTTATTAAAGGGGCAGGGAAGATGTTCTAATTACTGTTACTATTACAGGTGTCTATCCCAAGCATTTGAAAATGGGTGGATGAGAGCAATTTGTTCCAATGACCATGAAGGCAGCTGAAGCCAACAGCTCTTGTTGTGAGAGAACTCAACAGGTATCACATCCAAATAGCAACCCTGAGTGAAAAAAGGCTGACAAATGAAGGGCAGTTTACTGAAGTTGGAACTGAATATATGTTTTTCCAGAGTGGCCGCAGGGATGAGGAGTATGGTGAAGTTGACATGAATTTTATGATCAAAACTAATCTAATCAATAACCTTGCAAGCCTGCCCAAAGGAGTGAACCCCACACTCATGATAATGTGATTCCCCCTTGTAGGAAAGTGCCATGCAACCATCATCAGTTCATGTGCTCCCACCATGATAAATCATGATGAGGGCAAAGAAAAAATTTGTGAAAACCTGGAAACCCTTATTATCAATGTGCCAAAAGAGGACAAGTTCATAATTCTGGATGACTTTAATGGCAGAGTATGCACAGACTATCAGACATGGCTATTTGTAGGCCAAAGGTACATCTCAACTACTCATTGTTATGGAGGTATAGGGATGCTTAGGACCTCAACATACCAACATGCCAGGTCCTGCCCAAATGAATTTGACGCAGGAGATTTTTGGCCAAAGAAAAGCAAAATTAATTAAAGATCTGCTATACTGGATAGACTCTTAAGTAGCCTAAGCATTTGTGACCCTTGTATCGACAAGTAGACCAGATTGAATCTCAGCTAGATTGAATCTGAGCACCTTCACTGAGGCAAGATGGATTTTAAACACAGAAAGATTGTGGGAGGGATCTAGGGGTTGTCTAGAAGCCTGAGGTTATTGGAGAAGGGGTCCAAGGAGGATGTTGAGGAGGAGTCTAAGGAGGATCTTGATGGGACTGGGGTGAAGAGGTAAGATGCAGGGAATCTAGAGAATGGGATTAATGATGGGATCAAGGATGTGAAGCAGTTGGAAGTAACAAACAATAGAGGGCTAGGGTAGGTTAAGGGTAACAGAATTGTGAGTAGAATTAATAGAACGTTTATGGCCTTAGGTGAATACCAGATCAACTGGGAAGATTCAAGGAGAGTTCAAGGGGATTCCCAGAGCCTATACCTCATCAGAGCCACACTGATTAGTGATAAGGCCATGATCCTGGAGAGAAGTGCTGAACACTTCCATAATGTTCTCAGCAGACCATCAATCAATGTTGGAGCCATTGACTGTATATGTCAGGTTGAAGTCAATCCTGCTGTATTTGAACTTCCAATTAAAGATGTTTTGAATGCCATTAGTTTCTCTCATGGCACAGCACCTGGTGCTGATGCTATTTCAGCTGAGATTTTCAAGGCAAGGGGTTCACTGCCCATAGAAAAATTAACTGAAATTTTCCGGTTTATGTGGCAAGAGTAAGTTATCCCCCAGGAGTTTAAGGATGCCTCCATTGTCTACCTCTATAAAAGAAAAGGAAACAGGCTGTCCTGTGACAATCATGGGATTGTGTGCAGGGGGTGGGGGTGAGGGGGGGAAGTCCTCTGTCTTAGTCATTGATAGCAAAATTCTTGCCAGAATCCTCCTTAATAGGTTGATCCTTCACCTGAAAGATGGTCATCAACCTGAGAGTTAATGTAGCTTCAGAAAGAGCAGAAGAATAGTTGATATGGGGTTTATGGCCCAACAACTCTAGGAGAAATGCCAGAAGCAGAATAGATGTCTGTACAAAGCATATGACAATCTGATGAAGGCCTTTGATACTGTTAATCCTGAGGACTTGTGGAACATTATGACAAAATCTGGTTGCCTGGAGTCAGTATTATGTCAGTTTCATGACAGTATGCTTGCATGGATTCTGGATAATGGACAATGTTCTCAGACTTTCCTAGTCACCAATGGAGTAGAGCAGGGCTATGTGCATACTCCCATGCTTTTGTAGCATGATGTTTTCAGTAATGTTGGGAGAGATGAGTTAATTAGGTAGCATACTAAATTCAAGGTCGACAGAGTGGTTCTGCTGACTTCATGCCCATGAGACCTCAAAAATCTACCAATGTTATGCCAGAAAACTGAACCATTTCTCATTTGAATTATCTTTAGAAGATCCTGAAGATTACCTGGCAAGATAAGGTATTTGACACTGCCAAACATTGGTTTCCTAAAAGAGTATTTTTTGGAGAACTAGCACAAGGCAAGGTGGAGGTCAGAAGAAGTAGTACAAGGACACTCTCAGGGTCTTGCTGAAGAATTTTAGTATCAATTGCAAGACATGGAAGATATTGGCACATATGTTCCCATACCTACACATAAACAAAGTAACATTGTGATGAGAAAATATTTCATTTTTACCCCTTTTATTATGGAGTCACTTAATGTTTGCTTCAACTTTTTAGGTTTTTCACACTGCTAATCTTTCTTAGTTTGATGTGGTTTCTGTTAACTCCGTTTCTCTGATGAAGACTCCACCTATCTCTAGCTTTCTCAAAGGGAATGTTTGGGAAGTCATTGATACTATAAAAATATATTTTTACCCCTTAGGCTTATGCTCAATTTTTGCATGTTATTCTCGAGTAAAATAATTTCTCTATACCTTTTGTTATATCATTCTCATATTGTTTCCCTTTATGCTTTGGGTGAATAGTTTTGCATGATTTTGAATTAGATCTTGATATGTTGTCTGTCTCTTCCTAGACACTTGTACTCTTTCTATCTTCTCAACTAATGTTTGCTATTGCCAAATAATCACATTTCAAGGTGTGTTATACTGAGCATTTCTTTGTTATGGTGATCTATGAAATTCAATATTAAATATGAAGTTTAGTTCTGTTTTCTGAGTAATGCTATTTTTATATGTATAGATATGTTATCCAGTGTTTTCATTATAATGCTCTTCAGTTAAAACAATTGTAAACCATTTCTTTATCTTATGTTCTTAGGTGAGTCATTTTTGATAAATTTTTCATGAGTTCTCATTTTTCTATTTTTTCAAAATGATTAATTGTATTGTAATAATCCTTGTGTCATATTTATTTTATTCAGTTTCCTCCATTCATTTTTTTAGAGTGTCCATTACTTGATAAGGTTTTACAGATTCTATTCCAGTTTTTAATTACTTTTTTGAGTTGTTCTTCAAGAACTCTAATTTAAATGTTTATTTCTTCCTTTGGTTTTATTGATTAGGGTTTTTTGTTTTGTTTTTTACAATATTGGGATTTTTATTTAAAAAAAATAAACTCTTTCCCAAGATATTAAAGACGCAACTAGAGGTCTATAAATTTAAAACACACACACACACACACACACACACACACACACACACACACACACATGCACATACACACCTTGCTTTGGAAAAACTTTGGAACATGCAAAGACATTATATAGCTTGTTCTGGTCTGCTAACCAGGTAGTTACTAACAGTGTCTTTGGCTGCAATTGCCAAATTAGAACTGTATGTGCATCCCTAAGGCTTAGACCTTTTCGTTATGTTCTCTTTTTGTTGTTGCTGCTGTTTTGGCACATTTTTGTAAGTAAATGAAGTAGGCGAAAAATACTTTATGAATTTCAGAAGATCAAGATACTGGGCTGTCGTGATATTTATGATTCCAGGAATCTGAGAATCTAAGAATTAAGTTCATAATGAATTTTGCACAAGCCCAACAATCGATGGGATGGAGACTCATCCTGGCGCAATGTTTAAATTGAATACCAACTGGGCTGAAATCCTTTGCAGAAACTGTTGTCCAAGTCTATCTTTCCAGAAAATGAGCTAGGTTAGAGGAGAGTACCCCAAGATTTTTTTTTTGGTGGAAGGATATTTCTACTTTTGTTCTTTCTATATATTTGAAATAAACATCTCAACTTTTGCTAAAATTAAATGATGTTCTGGGGTTAAATAAAGTTTGTGGTTTAGTGTATGGGATTAGATTAGGGAATGAAGGCCATACCAGAATGGAGTCAAACTCAGGGGAACTCCAAGAACCTTGAAGGGGAGATGCTGCTATCTAACTCTTCTATATAACTCAAAACAGATATAAGAGTTATTTTCAATTATTTGGAAAGCATAAGACAGATTAGAGATTTTCTGCTTGATCCCATAAGGAAGAATCAGGAGCAATACATAAAAGTTGCAAAGAAGATTTAGCCCTGATGTAGGGAATTTTTTTCTAATAATTTCAGTCATTCTCAAATGGTATGAGTTGCTTCAGAAAGTTGTTGTCCCTCTTTACTAAGTCTTTTACCAAAGTCTGCTTGTCAAGAACTCTAATTTAAATGCTTATTTCTTCCTTTGGTTAGGTTAATTAGGTCTTTTTGTTTGTTTGTTTGCTTTTTACACTAGAGGTATTCTTATTTAAAAAATAATCTTGAGGTGGCTAGGTGGGGCAACAAATAGAGCACCAGCCCTGGAGTCAGGAGGACCTGAGTTCAAATCTGAACTCAGACATTGGACACACTTACTAGCCACGTGACTTTGGGCAAGTCACTAAACCCCAATTGCCCTCCAAAAAGCAAACATAATAATAATAATAATAATAATCTCCTTTCTCTAGATCCTGGAAACTTAATTAGAGATCCATAACTTTTTTAAAAAGATACATATATATGTGGATGACCATTTCTTTTTCTTTTTAACTATACTTTTTTTGACTTTATTTTTCTTGTGTTAATATTTTGGTCTCTTTTTTTCTTTTTTTTTTTGAGAAAAATAACATCATTATTTCAATATAATTGGTTTCTTTTGCAATCCTGAATATTTTATCTTGTTCATTTAAAAACATAATTCAAAGAAGAGGTCTACAAGTTTCACCAGACTGTTAAAGAAGTTCATAGTACCAAAAAATGGTTTAAAAAAACTGATCTCATGGAATCAGGAAGATTCATGGATATGTTGGTGCCCAACCTGGGCCCTGTAGAAACAAGATTTCAACAGACATGTGGAGAGTGTTTTCCAAGTGTAATATATTGTAGGTGTTGGTGTCCCATGCTGGTGCTGGTGCTGGGGTGGTTCAGTCATTTCTGTTATATCCATTTGAGGTTTTCTTGGTAAAGATACTGGAATGATTTCATTTCCTTCTCCAGCTCATTTTACAGATAAGGAACTGAAGCAAATAGGGTTAAGTGACTTATTCAGGGTAACACAGCTAGTAAGTGTGTGAGACCACATTTGAATTCATTAAGATGAGTCTTTCTGATTCTATTTTTTAAAAATAAATTAATTTATTTATTTTCTTGTTTACATCATTCATTTCCAAGAGATTTTGAGTTACAAATTTTCTCCCTGTCTTTCCCCTACTCAACACCTCAAAATAGCCATCCTATTGTATAAGCCCTCCCCCAATGTACTCTCTCCTATGTCCTTCCCCTTCCCCCTCTGACTATTCAGTGGGTCAGGATGGACTTCCCCACCACAGTACCTATATATCTTAATTACCAGCTGCATGTAGTTAATAATAATAATTATAATATATATATATATATATATATATATATATATATAATTTTTTTTTAACATTTGATCATAGAACTCCAAACTCCAGATTCTTTCCCTTCCTCCCTCATCACCTACCCCCACTGGAAGGACAAGCAATTAAATACAGGCTATACATGTGTAATTACACAGAACATCTCCACAGTGGGCATATTGTGAGAGACTGATTATATGTCCCTCCTTCCTATCCCACCGCCCCTTGTTCTATTCTCTACCCTGTCCCTGTCCCTGTCCCTTTACAGAAGTGTGTACTTCCAGCAACCTTCCCTTCCACCCTGCCCTCCCCTCCTCTCATCCCCATGCCCCTTACTCTCCTGAGTGGCAAGATATCCATTTTAGAGTTTATATCATTCCTTCCCTAAGCCAAATTCAGTGAGAGTAAGGTAGACCCTTTCCCTTTTGCCTTCCTGTTCTTCCCCTCCATTGTAACAATTATCCCTTGCCTCTTCTATATGAGATGATTGGACCCATTCTGTCTCTCCCTGTCTCCTCTCATTCTAATCCTCTCTCACTTCAGAATTTCACCTTTTAGAGTATTGTCCCTTCTTATTCAATTGATCCTGTGCCCTCTATGTACTCATATATACACATACGCAGATATGTGTTCGTATGCATATATAAACCCTCCTATATAGACATATCTGTATGTGTATGTATATATACATTTGTATTCCCTTCACCTATCTTCATACTGAGAAAAAATTCATAAGTTACAATTATCGTTTTCCCATGTTGACATGTAGATAGTTCAACTTTGATAAGTTCCTTATGATTTTTTTTCCAAGTTTACCTTCTCATGCTTCTTGTATTTGAATGTCAAATTTTCTTTTCAGTTGTGATGTTTTCAGCAAGAATGTTTGAAAGTCCTCCACCTTACTGAATGACCATATTTTACCCTGGAACATTATACTCAATTTTGCTGCATAGGTGATTCTTTGTTTTAATCCTAGCTCCCTTGATCGCTGGAACATCATAATCAAGGCCCTTTGATCCCTTAATGTAGAAGCTGCTTGATCCTGGGTTATCCTAATTGTGTTTCCACAGCATTCAAATTGTTTCTTCTTGGCAGCTTGTAATATCTTCTACTTGATCTGGGGACTCTGGAACATGGTTATAACATTCCTAGGAGTTTTCTTTTGGGGATCTTTTTCAAGAGGTGATTGGTGAATTCTTTCAAATTGTATTTTGCCCTCTGGTTCTAAAATATCAGAGCAATTTTTCTTGAGAATTTCTTGAAGAATGCTTTCTAAGTTCTTTTTTTTGATCGTGGCTTTCAGGTAGTCCAATAAATTTTAAATTGTCTCTCCTGGATCTATTTTCCAGGTCAGTAGTTTTTTCAAGGAAATATTTCAAATTGCCTTCTATTTTTTCATTTGTTTGGATCTGTTTAATAGTATCTTAACTTCTCATAAAGTCATTTACTTCCATTTGCTCCACTCTAATTCTGAATTTTCTTCAGAAAGCTTTTGAGATTCTTTTTCCATCTGGCAAATTTGACTTTTTAAGGCATTCTTCTCCTCATTGGCTTTTTGGGCCTCTTTTGCCATTTGAGTTAATCTATTTTTTAAGGTGTTATTTTCTTCAGTCAGGTTATTCACTCTTCTTTCATGATTTTCTTGCATCATTCTCATTTCTCTTCCCAATTTTTCCTCCATTTCTCTTATTTGGTTTACAACATCCTTCTTAAGCTGATCTATGACTTTTAGGTAGTTTTCATGTTTCTTGGAAGTTTTTGGTGTGGGAATTCTTACTGCGCTGTCTTCCTCCCATTCCATGCTTTGATCCTTTTTGTCCCCCAAGAAGGAATCTAGAGTTTCATTGCTGTTCTTACTTTCCTTTCTTTGCCTGCTAATGGTGCCAGTAAATTACTTAAATGTTTATCTCTGTGGGACTCTGCTTCCTGAGGGGAAAGCTCTGTCCCAAATTGCTGGGGTTTTTGCAGCTGCCAGGGCTATTAATAGGCCGCTGCAGCCCCCACCAGCTTTTGCTCACTGAAAATGCACCCCAGGACCACCATCCAATACCAGTATCCTAATCCAGGCTGCTCAATGCAACAGCCCTTAGACTCTCAACGATTGCTTTACCCCCCTGTAGTCTGCAGACCAAGAGCTCTGAAGCAGCCAAGTGGAGACAGCTGAAGGGCCACTGCTTCTGCCACTTCCTTGCCCTGGAGGCAGTTTGGCCAGAACTGTTTTTCTCCCTGAAATTTAGCTGAGTTCCACTGACCTTTCACTTTGTCCTTGTTTCTTATGGCTTGATAAGTCTGAAAACTGCCACAGCTGCCACTGATCTACTCTCCTGAAGGCTCCAGCTGAGGCTCATCCTGGCAGCCCTGAGGCCAAGCCCCAGTTTCAGCCTGGGCTGGTCTGGGCTCCCAGCATGCTGAGATGAGCCCTTCCTGCCTAACTGCCTTCGGTAGAAGGTGTATTTTTGTGAGTTTTTGAGACCTAAAATTTCTTTAGAGTCATATTTTATGGGCATTTGAGTTGGCTACGTGGCAGCTGTGGAACCTTGTTGCTTCTATGCTGCCATCTTGGCTCTGCCCCCAATGACCAATTTTTAAACATGATGTATACTCGGTTCAAGTATAATTGGAATAGATAACCACTGAGACTCATTTGACCTTTGAGATTCTGTAATATTTTGAGCTAAAGAAAGATTCTGTAATATTTAAAGCTAAAACTTAATATGATGAAGCACTAGAGCAAAAGTTGAGAAGACACACAGCTAGTAAGTGTCTCTGCCTGTATTTGAACTCAGGAAGATGAGTCTTCCTGACTCAAGGTGCAGTGCATTACTCACTGTGCCACCTATTTGCATCCCTATAAAGCTATTGTTTATTTTTATTCAACCATTTCAGTCATGACAACTCTTTGTGACCATATTTTGGATTTTTTTGGCAAGGACAGTAGAGGGGTTTGCCATTCCCTTTTCCAACTCATTTTATGGATGAAGAAATTGAAGCAAACAGGGTGAAGTGACTCACCCTGGATCATACAACTAGTAAGGGTCTGAGGCTGGATTTAGACGCATGAAAATGAGTCATCCAGACTCCAGGCCTGGCACTCTATCCACTGTACCACCTTGCTGCCCTTTATTTGAGAGTGGAAGAAACTGAGATCTAAAAAACAAAACAAAACAAACTGATTTGCTCAAATTCATGTAGGTAGGAAACAAGAAAGGCAGGATTCAACTTCAAGGCTTTTGACTTGGAATGCTATACTCTTCTTTACAACATAATGAGTCCTTTCATAAGGCATCTGTGTTTGCTCAATAATAAAATAATTCCTTCCACAATTAGAAAATAATGCATTTTTTTTACATTTGTCTATTTACCTCCTTTCTAATTATTATTATTCTTGGAAATGGGTAGACAATATATTAACCATTCTCTCATTATCCTGTTCCTTACAAAAATGAACCTCTTATATACTCTTTCGGTAATGGCGCATAGTGTACCTGATTAGGAGGACGAAGAACTATGGTAATTCCTCTTCCCTGTTATGAAATTCCAGCATCACCTTTTTTCAACCTGCCCCCAACTTGCTAGTTCAATGGATGTTGTAATCATACTGCAATGGTAAGAGATATCTTGTCTTGAAATTGTCCTTATTCTCCTTTTTGACAAGTCAAATCAGCTAGTCAACCTGAAAAATCCTCTTTACTTTTGTTTCAGAAATGCTAGAAGCACTCTTTTAGAAGACTGACTCAAATATCCTTCTTTTGACCAATAGTTTCACTCCCTGAATGTTTTAAAACAATGCTATTTTCTCAAGTTTCTGTTATGTTGTAGTCTCTTTATTACTTCATAGATGATTTATGTATTTTCCATGTAAAAGTGCCTTGAAGCTAAGATAAATAGATGTATTTTTTTATACAAAAATTTGAAAAATTGTTTGAAGTTTAAAAAGAACCAAAGCACATTAGGTACTCAAAATTAAAATGATTTTTTTTCTGGCTTATTCTTTCCTGGGACCAAATAAAAACTGTGTGAGAGAGGGAAGTTTCTTCTTAAATATTCTATTTCCCTGCTGTTGTCTAACCCCTTAGAGTCGGTATTTAGTTTTACTATTGAAATTCCTGTAAAGTCCATGAATGTCTTAGGTAAGAAACATTTAGAACTCTAAAATAAATGGATTGGACTAGATAACATCAATGTTACCTTCCAGACCTAATTCCTATAATCCTATAAATATCATAGTCCCTTAAAATATGTAATTACAAAGCTATAATTAGAAACTATTCCTGCGGTTTCTGTTGAGATAGAGAAGGATGGTCTAGTGGTCACAGTGCACAGAAAGTGTTCTTACAAGCAGGGAGAGGTAGCTCACCTTGTGGAGGCTGGGGTTGTAAAGACAAGTTAGGGCTTTTGAAAGGGATAAAATAGTTATGGGACCCTAGTGGTGACAGACCAGTTAAAGTGGTTCTGATTACCACAAGAAAACTAGTAGGCAAGGTGTGGGAGGAATTGTGTCCCCCATTATGTTGCTACTCTAAGGAAAAATCCTGTTTATCTCATGCTATAACTGGTATGGATTTAGGTATAAGATTTTTGAGGTACCAAGTACTTTGAAGTCTTAAAGATAAATACCAAAAGACGTATGTCAACTTTCTCAGGATATAATTGCCTCGTCTCAGAAATGTCAACTCTGCTTGAAATCTCTAAGATATTAACCAACTTTATCTCTCATTCTTGATAAGGGTTGGAACTGGATTTGGATATATGAGTGAAATGCAAATGAAGGTCATTTCTGATTTTTTTTTAGTAAGTGTCAAAGCTTACAAGATTTAGCTAAAGTTAAAAAAAAGGCTCTTTAAAGTGACATCTACAATGACATTTGAAAAAGAAACAAGAAAATATTTACCTGCTCAATTAATCCATTAGTAGATAAACATAGTTGTATGCCCACATTACTTAGCAAATACATTTTCATGATTCATAATTTACAGTTGGCTACGGAGAATCAGTTACCTTTACATTCATTTTTAGTCCTGACAGGGACAATATAGTGGGAGAAGTAAGTTTACATAGTGCCTATGTGCCAAGCCCTGTATTAAAGTATTAAAGGTCAAATGCAAAACTACCCATGAAAAAAGTATATGCTGAGAATCAGATAGTTGTGCATTTCACTTTTAATACTTGGTGTTTTTCTTTTCTCTTCTTCTTCCCTTCTTTACTCTTTCCCTTCACGTTCACACTCTTATTCTCCTTCCTTCTCCTTTCCTCTTTTCTTTTTTTCTTTCCTTTCCTTCTTTTATCTTCTCCATCCTCTGTCCTGTCTCCCTTCTTTCCTTCCACTAATTATGTCAATTTCAAGTACATGGCAGAAAATCTTAATGTAGTTACCTGCAAATAAAGTGAGTAATTATAACTCATTAGGAGACCTGAGCTTTTGGGGTAAATTTGTTTATGTAAGTGTGTTATAATGACCTCAGTTGAAGCTAACTGAAAGTAAGGAAAAAAAATCTCATTTCCTTAACATTTTAATGACTATATTAATAGTTCGAACCATTACTTGGGTATTGTTGCATTAATAATGCTTTAATTGTGTAAAATGTGTTGATACTTAATGTAATGGCAGAGAAGAGCTCCCCTTAGCCACTTACCTTTTCTCCAGAGAAAGTCTTATTCATGAGCCTTGGCCTTCTTCTTTGTATACTCTTCCCTTAAAGTCCCCTCAGTAGAGTGAGAAATTAATTTAATTTTTCTCAAGTTTCCTTCTGGGAATCAGAGTCGACTTTTAGATTTTATCACATTTGCATAGTCCATACTAATTTTAAGTGGTCTTCTGAGCAATGCAAAATTACAAAAATAAATGACATGCAGCTAATCCTAAGAATGAGCACTTTTTCTATAACAAATGTTTATTTTAAACAAATATCTTGTGACCATTACGAGTGTGTGTTTATGTGTGTGTGTGTGTGTACATACACACATATGTATGTGAAAAGGAAGGGAGGAAGTGGGAGAGGAGGAGGAAGAAAAAGAGTCAGAAATAAAGGAAGAAGGGGAGAGAGGGACAGGGAGAGAAAGAGAGGGACGGGAGGGGGACAAGAGGCAGAAAGAATGGAGAGGGAGAGAGAGTGTTGATTGAACCTGTAATTTCTTTGGCATAGAGAATTTCAGATCAAGAAACTCTCTATAAGCATGCAAATCAGCACATTGTCTGTTCTCTACAACTTAAAGTCTTAAAGAGTTGCCTTGAGAATTCAGGTAACTTACACAGTCTTACAGAGCTAGAATTTGTTACAGAACTTGAACTCTGGTCTTCCTGAATCTTGACTCTGAGGCTGACATTCCATCAACTATAATATGTAGCCTCCAAATATACATATGTATATACCCATATGCACAAATACATGTAAATGGACTTCACTACTACAATGCATGTACATGTGTTGCCTACGTATAGGTACATGCATTCTGATGTGCACATGTGAGTGTATTATGTTTGCAAGAGTGCAAAAAGAATAAGTTTATGTGTTTGCACATAAGCACACGGATTTGCATTTATTTTTGTGTATATATAATGTGCATATATGCATGTGTATGCATATATTTGTGTATAATATATATTTTGAACCAGTGCAAAATCAGAAAGCACCAAGACTTTTAAAAGTTACATAGTTTCAGTGCAGCATGGTGCCACTCTATTGGTTGTGTATGGGAAAGAGCCAAGTTGTCCTTAATCACAGAAAGAAACTGCCCCAGAAATACACTGAGGAATCATCTGTTTGAACTGGGTTATTGTGTTATACTAATGAATGGTTTCCAGCTGTTCTGTTTGCTGATCCTTTAAATTACTGTACTTTTGTATAAACAGTGAAAACATTACAAGAGAGAAATTCCCAGTTACCCCCTAAAATCAAAAGCTGACTATGATGACTGGGCATTTTTACCTCTGAGAGTTTCGTACCATTCTCTTGTAAAGAGAAAAATTATTTTTTTCTTAAAATTGAGTCTCCTAAAATCAGTCAGCTAGTTAATAAATGTGTATTAAGCACCTACTCTGTGCCAACAGGAAGCATTAAAGAAGATTTCATGAAGGAAAATCAGACTAAAATGATGCATTTCCTCCATCCTTTTCAGGTTTTTTTCTTTCTAATAGTAATCTTTTTCTCCCTTTGTGTGTTATTTTGTTGTTGTTCCTTGTTTCACATGCCCTGTACTCTTATCCTCTCAACGTAGAAAAAAAGCAATGTGATGGAAATGGACAATGTCAGCGTTCCATGTACCAGCCTAGCTCCTGATGGAAAAATTCACCATGAATAAGCTGACAACTTTCTGCTGAATTAATTCTTTGACTATGGCAACTTATAAAGTAGAGAAAAACTCAAAAAGGTCCTCACTCCTTTTTGGCTCCCGCCCACATCTAAAAATGTTTATGGTGGCAGAATTACAGATAAGGAGAGAAGAGATGCCAGGGATTATCCAGTTTTGTTTTGTTTTGTTTTGTTTTCCTCTATTTAAAACATTGTCATTAGTTTGAATGGGAAATCTTTGGCCAGTACCCAACAAACACTGGAGAAACTGAATGATATCAATCTTGACATTCTTTGTTCAAAAGAAATGATATGACAAAAAGAACTTGCCACTAATTAGATGAATGGATTTACTTTGGAGAAATAAATAAGAAACTGACAGAAGTGCTGGCTTTGTATGCTCATCATTTCATGGGACACTTTTTTTTCCTTTGACGCTATATTGGGGGTTACAAATCAAAACAAAACAACAACAACATGAAGAAAAGTGGCTTTTATGTGACTTTTTTTAAAAAGTGTACATGAGTTGTGTGTCTGTGGATGTGGATAGAGTTGCTCGCGAGACCCCTGAGTCAGTCATTCAACACATTTTTATCAAGTGCCTACTATGTTCCAGGAATAGTTATAAGTTCTGGGAATATGATAAAAGAGAAAACATAGACCCTACTATTAAAAAAACTCCTAGTTTAATTGGGGAGACAACATGCAAACAACTACGTACAAAAGAGACATACAAAAGATAAAAGGAAGCTAATCAGCAGAGGAAAAATACCAGCATTAAAGGTTACTAGTAAAGATTTCTTGTAGAGGATGGGTTTTTAGCTGTAATTTTAAAGTCAGAAAAGCTAGCTAGATAAGAATGCAGAGAATTCTGGAGATGGAGAAAGCCAGTGAAAACTCATAGCCTGAAGATCAAGTGTCTTATGGGAAGAAGAAAGAAAGGCAGTGTCAGTCCATTGTAGATTATACGATGATGAGTTATGTGTAAGAAGACTAGAAAAGTAGAGGGGTGTGCATGTTATGAAAGACTTTGAATGCCAAAGACAGGACATTATATTTGATCTTAGGGGTGATAGGGAGTCATGGAGTTTATTGACTAGGAACTGATACTGTTAGAGTATCACAAAGATCACTTTGACAATTGAGTACAGGATGGAATGGAGTGGAAAGGGACTTGGGGCAGGGAAACCAACCAGTAGGTTATTGCAATGTGTCAGGCTGAGTTTAAGACAGAGGACATCTGGTTAGAGATGTCCAATAGGCTGTTGTAGTCTCTCAATGCACTTGATGAAATTATAATTCTTTCATAAAGCTAGTACTTCCATTTGTAAGATTAAAAGCAGACAACAGACACTGAAATCTAAGGTTGTGCTGCTTTCAGATTTTCAGTGACCTATTTGAATCTTAACAAGGTGTCTACCATTAGAAAAGAGAATCCAGTAATTGACTGTAAGGCTCAACCATGTCCATTGTGACATAGATATAATGGAAACTGGTCCCTTTTTACATCAGGAAACTCTGGGGAAAGAATTCCCTCATACTTTTAATTTCATATCTCAGAAAGTGCACAAAAGAAAGGGAAGGAGATTCCGCCCTTATCTACATCAGACAGCAATGGTGCTTTACAGCAGACCTATAAGGCAGTCACCAACAGAACAGCATATGACATCTTGTGCTGATACTCTGCTGCTTAAGAGATGTCAGGTCCCAGAACCAAGGCTCCTTTAGGCTCTAGGGTATTAGTACTTTCTGGGAGAACATACCAATGGCTTAGGCGTGGGTTTTATCTGATTCTGCAATGTGAAGATATTGGTCTAAATGTTCTCCAAGATCCTTTGCAATTCAAACAACCTATAAATCTATCTTTCACTGATTTTCCTTGAGCTACCCTTTTAAATTCAGCTTTTATTTGTTCGTACAAATTCATATATCATGAATACTCTATCATCTGTGTCTCTGAGTTCGAGTCCCCAATCTGCTATTATTTTAAGGGAGATGACATATTTTGAAACAAATAAACATTATTATTTTTAAAAGAAACAGTAATGACAACTCAAAGGAACAAAAGAGACCTTTTGCAGTTAATGAAGAAAAGGGTCCTAAATTATTTGAATAATTGATCTTAAACTTCTCTTGTGATTGTGATTCTATAATCATACAGTCCTACTCTTTCTCATCCTAACAGCGATTTTTTTTAACATCTAAGTAAATTTATAATTGAATAATTGTTTATTATATTTAGGCTACCTTGGTAAGGCATATTTGATTTTTTTCAGGAATGAATAGAGTGTCACCAAAGTGTATTTTTTTAAAGCATTTAGTGTACATAAATGCTTAATTCCAATTAAGTGAATAGATATAAACTCTAAATTATGCTTGCAATTTATATAAAAGATACAATCCTTTGTTTGGTTCAGGCAAAAACCCTTCCAAAAACTCAAAATTCTGGATACTTTCCAAGAGCCTGCTAAGTGAAATATATTAATAATCCATTTGGCAGAGCAAGACAAAGATTTCTGTATTCTACTATGTCCAGTACTTCCCTTCTTTGACTCTCCTAATTTCAAGGAAGAGGTTTAGATGTGAACTGGTTAATAATTCAAAGAGGCAGACAGAGGTATATTGGAGAGAAAGCCAGGATGTGATGCATTTTAACGGATGGTAGAAAGCACAAGCCTGAGAACAAGCTGTAGAATGGAAACCTATAAATAAGAAATAAGAATGATAGTTGGACCTTGAGTCTCCGCTTTCAAAACTGAATAAATCAGGATTTACAAAATGAGAGGCTCAAGCTAGGATGTATTCTTATACTAGAAATTAACTGAGGCAGGGATAAGGCAGGCAGGTTTTCCTACTTCCAGATACTTTAGGCAGAGAGAGGTTTGATGCCAGGGGAATCTCATTCAAGCCAAGGGCAGAGTGAAAGACAGGTCCAGAATAGTGCTGAGCTTCCTCATCAAAGCAGCATGTTGAGCTGGAAGAGGCAAGTTTAAAGTTGGGAGATACAGGTGATAAAGGTATAGTCAATAAAACAAAACAAGAAATATGTGTGTGTATATATAGATAGATAGATAGATAGATAGATAGATAGATAGATAGATAGATAGATGTATATAAACTTGGTAGTTGATTGTGAGATAGTGCCCCCAGCAGAAAAATACATTCTAACCTTAAAGGGACATGTACAGATAAAGGAGGGAGGGTTTGGGAGTTCCTTATTTCAAGAATCCTGTGAACTGTAAGTCAATACTCATCCTTGGGGGTGGGGGGAGAGAAAGTTCTGCAGAGGTCAGGATGGGCACTTCTTCCTCCATTTTGAGCTCAGTCACTTACAGACTTTGAGATCTTATTTGGGGGTGAGGTGAGAAGATGGGAATAGGGTGGTATAGTGGAAAGATCAATGTATCTTGATTTCACCTTCATTAAAAGCATTCCTAACTATGTGTATGACTTCAATCTCATATTCATTATCTGTCAAATGTGGGAGTTGGATGTGATCTTAATTCCATTCTGGCTCTGGTTCTGTGCTGCTATGAGCCTGTCATATTCTCTGAAACTTAATTTCATCATCTGGAAAATCAGATCTTCAGAAGAGGTGAATTCTTAAGTCTCTTTCAATTCTAAACATACAGTTATGGTTTCATACTTTTATTTGATACTCAAGTACAAGTGTCTTAGAGAAATGCTATTCTTGCAGGGTCCTTAAATCTAAATTATTGATTGAAATGGATTTATGAGAAGGCTTAGTCTACCATTCACAATAATCAATGTCAAAATTGCTTATGAAAACATATTGAGTTTGAAATCATGTTTGCACATTCAGATTTTTTAAGTAAGGGATTACCTGCATTAGCCAAGTCTAGAGCAATCTGGGCTGAGCAAGCACAACTATTAACAGCCCATTTTCTAACTAAAATTTAGTAGTCCCTACCTTAGTGATTTGAAAGAGTTAATGTACTCTTATCTAATATTAGCTGAGTCACCTGGACACTGGGGAGAATCTGGCTCTAGGAGTCCTATAATATAAAATGATCTGTGGGTCAAACTCTGTTGATTTTCAAAATTAAAAATAAGAGGCTGAGGTTTTAGCCATTATTCCCCCCAAAGCTTCAATGCCTGGCTTTTTTCCCCCAGAGTTTGAGCAAGAAAATGTCTTACACAGAGTCTGTTAGAGGTGCTGTTCAGAAGAGATAAAAGGAGAAAGTCTTGTCAGCCAGTGACAGGCAGCTATCTAAAGGAAATATGTAGAACTATAGAAGCCTGTGGCATATGGGTGCTTTTAAACCAAAACCTTCAGTGTGTCCTCTAATAATTTGGTGGGTGGGTAGTCAACATCATTCTGCATATGGATTATATATTTACAATGTGCCTTGCTTCAAATCTGGATGTATTGTGGACAGGATTAAGTTTTTTGAACAAAGTTAAATTTGCTAGCACTGGGAACACCAAGGTGAATTACTTCAAATTGTAACTAAGCCCATCCTCTTTAACTAACTTGTCCTTATGTTCTCACAATGAACATGCTCCACAGAACAATTACAGCAGAAATTCAGTAGAGTACTTGGAGGAGAGAGGCAAAGGAAACTAGCACTGATCTTGAAACCCAAAGACCCCTGGGCATGGCAATCCACCTAACATCTTTAAGACGTCCAACCCTTAGATAAACTTTCATATACACATGTACACACATACATAAATACATGTATGTATATACATATGTATGCATATGTGTGTATATGTATATCTGTACATGTACATACCTATATATATACACACATGCACATTTTATATATATATATATGTATATATACATATATACATATATATACACACACACACGTATATGTATATACAGAAAGAGAGATATTTTCACTCTCAAGTATAATGTGAGTTGTTTGATAGTAAGAATGCTCTTACTATTCTATATATAACCTCAGCACATCCTAAAGCAGTCCTGGGCACATAGTAAAGACTTAATTTTTCACTCATTGGTTTATCTATTGATTCATTAATTCGTTTACCTCCAAATTTCCAAAAAGTTCAGAGGACCACAAAGACCCTAATCAAAGGCCCATTTACACTACTGAGTAATGTCAACTTGCTAAATATTAGCAACCAGTGGATACTGTGGTAAGTATATTCACTATCTCTTTTCACAATTATAAATCAAACACTTTCCTTCAATTATAGAAAATCGAGCTTCGTGGAGCCTACTACAGAATCACCAAATATCAAGAAACACTCATTAATCACCTACTATAAGTAAGGCATTTTTCATGTCCCCTACCTCCACCTTTGAATAGATTCTGATGGGAAATCTTGGTATATTCAATGAATTCAAGCAGAACCAAATAACTTCTTGCCATGTGAGAGAAGAATAAGTTGTAGTAAAGCGAAAACAGATGCATCTATCTAAGGTTTCCTTCTATCTCTTCTGCAGCTATCTAGCATGTACTATTTATGTAAATGTTGTCTCCTTATTTGGAATGTAATACCTTAAGGACAGGGAATATTTTTGTGTTTTCTTTATCTCCCAAGGACTCAAGACAGGTAGCACATGCTAAGCTCTTAACAAATTTCTGATGCTTTATATCAGTGGTTCTTAACCTTCCTAAAGCCGCAACCCTTTAATACAGTTCTTCGTGTTGTTGTGACCCCCAACCATAAAATTATTTTCGTTGCTACTTCATAACTGTAATTTTGCTGCTGTTATGAATTGTAATGTAAACATTCTGATATACAGGATGTATTTTCATTGTTACAAATTGAACATAACCCACAGGTTGAGAACTGCTGCTTTATATGAAATAGAAGAAACTACACCTTTAGAAATAGTTCTTTTTTTAAAAAATTTATTTTATTAATTTTTTTTGAGTTACATATTTTCTCCCCGTCTTTCCCCTGCCCACCACCCCAAAACAGCCATCCCAGTGTTTCCCCCCTCCCCCAGTCTGTTCTCTCCTATGTCACTTTTTGGTAGGGCAGAATGGATCTCCCAACTGCAGTGCCTGTGTATCTCAAGTTAAAGTTGGATGTAGTCAATAA
>CM053584.1:229805166-229862823 GCA_028627135.1 Pseudochirops cupreus
TGTACACAATCACAGACACATCATACATATGATGACCAACCTTGATAAACTGGACTATCCTCAACAACACATAGCTAAAGACAACTCTACAAGCCTCATGATGGAAGGAGATACCTAAACTCAGAGAAAGATATAGAAAGACTATAGTTTAAATGGAGACTGAAGCAAAACTCGTTATCGTTCTCTTTCATGTCTGGTTTTGCTTTTTTTTTTTCTTTTCCCAGTGATCACTCATTGATTACAACCCTTCTATATGACCAAACTATTTTACAATGTGAAAATATCTGCAGATCCTGTAAATGATTGCATGCCACCATGGGGGGGGGCGGGGAGGGAGGGGAGAAAATCTGAAACTCAAGTGATTGTGGAACTGAATCTTGTAAATTAAAAGTAAATAAGTAAATTTTAAAAAATTTTAAAAAAAAAGAAAGAAAACTCCAATTCACTTCTTCAGTCCAGCAGCCCAGCTCCCAGATGCTGGGATAATCCTGCTTCCTCCAACAGGAGGAAAATTCTAGTTCTGTCTCTCTGTCTCTGGAATTCTTGCTTATATATACACACCGGTCTCCTGTCTCAGGCAATCCCCTTCTTCCATGTCAACAGGGGAATTCACACCCTCTCAACAGTGGGACAGAGTTCACACCTTCCATACTTAGCCCCAAGTTACTAAGTGCTAAGTATCTGCCAAATTGATTGCTGTTACAGTAAGGAAATCACATCCTGCTACAAAGTGTATCTATGTAAAACAGTGTTTTTTTCTCATAGTTAATAGGTTAGTCTACAAGCATTTGTAAAACCTTATTACGGACAAGTTACTATGCTACATGCTTAGGATGCATAATGAGGCAAAGATATGGCTGCTACTTCAATAACCTCACAATCTGATGGAGAGAATACATGCAAATACGTATTTATATACAAAATATAGACAACATAAAGGGAAAGAGATCTCAGAGAACGCACTAGCACAAGAGGAAAGGAAGAATAGGAAAGGCATTCCACAGAAAGTGGAATTCGAACTGAGTCTTGAAGGAAGCCAGAGAAGCCATCAAAGATTCAGTAGATGAAATGCAATCTGTGGAAAAAACTATGTAGTAGAACCTGTAGCTAAATCATAGAGCATGTGGAAGGGAGAAAGTATGAGGTGACTGGAGCATTAGGAAGGACCCAGGTAGTGAAGGATTTTAAATACCAGATCATTTTTCATTTCATGTTGGACATCATACAGAGCCATTCAATTTTATTTTGTGGGGGACTGACAGAGTAAGATTTCAGTAATATTACTTTGATAGTTGAGTGAAAGATGAATTAAGCAAGAAGAGTACATGAGATAGGGAGTTCAATTGGAAGTCTGTTTCAAAAGTCTAGATGAAAGCCTATCCAAGGGTAGCGGCTATGTGAATGCAGAAAATGGAACATATACAAGGTATAAGAAGGTAGAAATCACAAGATTTAATTCAATAAAGAATTATTAAAGATCAACTGTGTTCTAGGCACTATGCTAAACGTGGGAGATAAAAATAGAAAAAGAAAGAAAATCTCTGCCCTCAAGATTTCAGTCTAATGGAGGAAGGCAATGCATAAAAGAAAGCTGAAAAATGGGGTGGGGGACAGCAGAGGGTAGCTGGCACAGAAGCAACATATTTCGTCATGAACAAACTAAGGAGATATGTGTGTGTGTGTATGTGTATATGTGTATGTATATGTGTGTGTGTGTATATATATATGTATATTTGTATATGTATATGTATGTATATATATATATATATATATATATGAGAAGTAGAGAATTTTCTGTAAAGTCTGGCTTCTAACCCTTTTATAAAGAAAGCTTTTAGAGATCATTATTTTATACCTCCTCTGCCCCCAATCTTCTAATCAGAAGAGAGCCGAGGTTAATGAAGTTGCAAAGGTGTGGAGTATCTAAAACTGAGTTAATAGTCTTATGATGAGATTTTGGGTAATCAGCTTAGTTTGTTGGGAGGTGCATGGGCATGTTATGTTCCATGGAGTTCAAATAAGCAAAGATGTAGATGGAAAAAGAAGAGTTAGCAGATTTTACAACAGATTTAAAATGCGGTGTGAGTACAAGTGTGGAGTCAAGAATGATACTGAAATTGAGAATTTGTGAAACAAAGAGAATGTGTGTATTTTTTATAATAACTGGAAAATTAGAAGGGAAGATTTAAGGTGAGTAGAGATCTCTTTTACATATGTTGAGTTTACTATGACTATAGAATACACAATTAGAAATATGCAAAAGATAGTTATTGATATTTAAAGGTAGGTGAGAGGAGAGATTAAGATTAACTATATAGATCTGAGAGCAGTTAAGTGATGCTTAGTGCCAAGATAGACTATCAAACCTGGAGTCAGGAAGACTCATCTTCCTAAATTCAAATCTGGGTTCAGACACTTAATAGCTATGTGACTCTGGGCAAAACACTTAACCCTGTTTGCCTCAGTTTCCTTATCTGTAAAATGAGCTGGAAAAGGAAATGGCAAGCCATTCCAGTATCTTTGATAAGACAACCTCAAATGGGGTGACGAAAAATCAGACATGGCTAAACAACTACAAAAATATAGATCTGAGAGAGTCATATGCAGAGTGATGGCGTTTAAAACCAAGGGAGCTGATGGATCAACAAGCAAAATACTGCAGAGAAAAGAGATATAGGCCTTTATGACAGAGACTTGGGAATCCCTGATGGCTAGTAGGAATCACCTAGCTGAAGATTAAGCACATAAACCTGAGATAGAACAGTCAGAAAGGGAATAGAACTGACAATGGGGAGATAGTGTCACAGAAAGCTAGAGAAGAGAGAATATGCAGAAGGAGATGCTGATACAGAATTACAAAGGCTGTAGAAAGGAGATGGATAAGGACTGAGAAA
Organism: Pseudochirops cupreus; assembly: GCA_028627135.1. Taxonomy (NCBI): domain Eukaryota; kingdom Metazoa; phylum Chordata; class Mammalia; order Diprotodontia; family Pseudocheiridae; genus Pseudochirops; species Pseudochirops cupreus. The sequence goes on from CM053584.1 coordinate 229,808,061, forward strand.
AAATAAATTACATTCGACAAGTGATCATCAATAATTTTGTAGATAGCAGTTTCAGTTGAATGGAGAATTCAGAATGCAGAGTTCAGAGAATTTAGAAAGAAGTGAGAGGACTTTCTCATAGAATTTAGCCACAATAGGGAGAAGAAATAAATACAGGATGATAGGATCAAGTGAAGATTTTCTTTTTAAAGATAAAGAAATATTAGGTTTTTTTGTTTGTTTGTTTGTTTTTGGTCAGCAGGGGAGCAAACACAATAGAGTCACTGAAAATTACAGAGTAAAATGGGATCAATCTGCAGAAGACCAGGTGGGATGAGATGGAATGGAATCATACCTGGCCAATGAATGTTTTCCAAAAGCTGAAGTACTAAGGCCTTCCAAATATAGCATCTTCATTCAACTCCTTCACCCCAAGAATCTTCTTGAGACTGAAGGTGACAGGTTATTGCTAAAACAGACTGTTCTCTAAGCCTCTGGGCATGATGTTCTTGTGTCTCTGGAACCTCATTGTCCTTCTAATGCTCCAGTGAAAATTCGTCAATCAAGAAATATTTGTCAAGTACTTACTATTTACCAGACGTTGTGCTAAGTGTTGGAGCTAAAAAAAAAAAAAAGGCAAAAGACCATCTCTGCCCTCAAAGATCTCACAGTCCAATTGGTTTTAGAGAATAAGAAAACAAAATATACAAATAAGTTATATGCAGGATAAATATGGGGATATGAGGATCTGGGGAGTCTTTAAAACCAGAGTAATAAATTCCTTTCACTTTTTAGTAGTTGAAACTTAGAAATTCATAACCTGCCATTCCCCTTACTTAGAGAGGAATTGTCTAAATTTGAAGTGTCTTTTTAACAGTGATATATTGGTATTTTTCTTTCAAAAGCTGTAACAATTTTCCTCTCAGCTGCCAAAAATCTAAATGCATATTAGTCCCATTATATTTTTAATTATGATATTTAAGGTTGTTCTCTTAGTGACAGCTGGGGATTCATTCAGCCAACTAGCTGTACTTTGCTATACAATGCATCTGTTATTTAAAACATTATGGGTGACTGGTCAAATTCAAATCAAGAACTTTCAGTCAGAGTTCATAGGGTTCTAGGATCATAACTCTAAATTTGTAAGTGATCTTTTTAGAGATGAGAATTGGAGAGGATAAGAGGTTAAGTGATTTGCAGCATTACAAAGCTAGCTGGTACCTGGGGTGGGATTTGAATCTAGGATTTCCTGACTTCAGGTCCTTAACTCCATATTTATCAAGTTTAACCTATGATTTGAAACTCATCCCACTGTCATTTCAAAGTCTTTTCTACCATAACATTTATATAAATGAATGACAAAGGAAAATACTTGGACATTGTCAAGCAAGTAAAAGGTCATTTTTCCCCCTGTCCCCTCCCCTTTCTTCATATACACATTTTGGTTTCTATCACCCTAGCCATGGAATCAGAAAGACATGAGGTCAAATCACCTCCTAGACATTAATTAGCTGTGTGACTCAGAGTACGTTATTTACCTTGTCTTAGATTCAGCTTGCTCCTCTGCAAAATGGAGATTAAAAATAGCCCTTACTCACAGAGTTGTTATAAGGATCATATGAGATAACATATCTAAAGAAAGTACTTTGAAACATTAAAATGCCATATAAATGCTAGTTATTTTATTATTTATATATTATATGCTATATAATATTATGTTATGATAATAATTACTATTAAAAGGTAGAACATTGCAAATTGTTTTCACTCATGTTATCTGTCCCTATCTAATGCTATCTAAGGTAAATATTCATAAAACAAAATGTCATAATTGGATGGACTCTTAGTAGCTTTCTAATCCAACCTGTTTTTGAAAAGAATCTTCTCAATAGCATTACTGACAAGGATTAAATCAGTCTTTACTAGACGGCTTCCAGTTATTAAGAGCCTACTCCCTCACAAAGCAAACTGTTCTACTTTCTGATATCTGTACATAGAAAAGTTCCCTTATACCAAAATTAATTTTTCCTCTTTGAAATTTCTTCCATTGTTTTCAATTGTGGCTTTGGGGACAAATGCTTCTCTGTGATGACTCTTCAGTTTCTTGGAAGCATCTGTCATGTGCACCCTGTCTTCCCTTCTTCAGGCTCAACTTCCCCAGTTCTTTGAGTTGATTCACATTCTACATTAACTAAGGGCACTTCATTATTCATTTTGCTTTCTTCTGGACATTCTATTATCAATGTCATTCCTAAAATGTGATATCCACAACTGAACATACTTTTCCAGATGAGGTCTGTCCATGGGAAAAGATAATGGGGTCATCTTACTGCCCCAAATTCTGTATATTGCCTGACACTGCCTCTTTTAATGTAGTCTAACATTACATGACATTTTTCTCAGCTATTGTTCTAACATCGATGACTTCCATTATTGAAGTATGTGGTCAGTGGTGATGTGTGTGTTTTTTAAAAGGGTAATTAATCCAAACTGCTTTGGATCTCCTGGTCTGGGGCTGCAATGACTTGATTTTGAATGATTTTCCAAGTAAATCTATGCTATGCTTCAGTTTCCTCATCTGTCAAAAGGGGATAATGATGACACCAAGACAGAGAATTATTGTTAAGGTATAAAGAAAGTTAATACACAAAAAGTGCTTTGCAAAATTTAAAGCTCTATGTAAATGTTTATTCTTAATAATAATAATAATAATAAATAATAAACTCAAATATAGAGCATATCTAGATAAACTCAGGTTTCTAAACAGATCATCAGTTGATGTTTCACAGCCTATCCATCTCCCTGGTCACCTTGCCATTTGCCCTGCTTTCATACGCATCCATTTCCCCATTGCCTCCTTTGGTCTCTGAATATGGTAATAAAATCAATATTGGAAAAAAAAATGTTAATTGACTTTACTGTGGTTCAATTCATCATAGCTTTGTTTCCAGACATTTTCTTCTTAGGTCACCACACACACACACACACACACACACACACACACACACACACACACACACACAGAGACGCATGCATGCATGCATACTCTGGATATATGTATATGTGGATATATGTATACATGTGTCTAATAATATTTGGCCATATATGCATTACATATATTTATAACATGCATTATACAATGTATCTATATAATCTGTATTACATAAATGTGATAAAGAAAGCAATATCTATGTCCAAAGACATTGATATTGCTTTCCTTATCACAATGTACATTTCTTGAGGGTAAGGACTGATCGTTTTTATATTTTTATATTCTTAGTGCTTAGTTAGTATAGGTCTTGGCACATAGTGACTAATACATACTTTTCACAAATCTCTTCATTCAAGTCACTTCCATTGAACAGAGTAATCCTTGGAGCATGTGTTCGTATGTTTGTACATTTGTTGGGGTGATAGATGGTAGGGACAAAGACAGAGTGCATAAATTACAAAGAGTCCTATGTGTAGAGTTATGACACCTGGCTTGTTTATCTTGACTCTGTTACTTATTGGCTATGTAGTACTAGATAAGACACTTGACTTCTATGATACTCAGTTTCCTTATATGGACAAAGAGAAGATTGAATTAATTTCCAAGATTCAAAAAATCACAAAATCTTGGGATTTAGAGCTAGACAATGACACTAAAAGAATGCCCATCAATGGAGTAATGGTTCAATAAATTGTGACATATGAATGTGATGAAAGATAAGGAAATACACAATTTTTAAAAGGCATGGGAAAATTTGAATATATGGATAGAGAGGGGATTAAACAGAACCAAAAAATAACAATTTATACTACAGTATAAATGTAAAAAGTGAATATTTTCAAAGACTTTTAAGCTGATGAAGCATGAAATGAGTGAAGCCAAAACAATTTATACCAAAAAGGATATTATGAGACAAAAATCTTTAAAAGTTTTAAGAACTATTATTATGCCATGACCATCCAGGATTTCAGAGGACTTTTACTAAAACGTATTGATCTCTTCTGAAAGAGGAGTTACAGATAGAGGGATGAGACACACATGTTTCTGAACATAGTGAGGGAAGATATTTTTCTTCATTCTGCTCATTTATTACAAGGAATTAATTTTTTTCTTTTTCCTTCAATGAGGTGGGAGTGAGGTAATACTAATCTCTGTTAATTAAAAAAATTAAACATTTTAAAAATAGAGAGATTGGGGATTTATGGACATGATATGTTGAAAACACTTTAAGATGATGTCATGGTCTATATTTGTATCTATTCCATATGTATCCATCTCCCCATTCACACAAATACACACATGCACACACACATACATTATACATATATGCATGTATTAATACATTTTGCGTGTGTACATACATGCACATATATGTACATACACACAAATATTTATATACATATATACAAATACACACACACACACACACACACACACACACACACACATATATATACAAAAAAGAACATCAATAAGAATGAGTATGGAGGGTGGAAGTACTTATATCACAGGAGGAAAGTAAAACCTGGAGTAGCCTGGAATGGGAGCTATTTTTTTTAACATGAATAAAAAATAAATTAGACCAAGCCATAAGAGTGATGTAACTGGTGGCATCCAGAATAGAAATGCTATAACTCAATAACATACCTAAATATTTACCACCTGCTCAGTTAAGCAAATTTCGAATGCCTGGGATTCTGTGTGATATTAGAAATGAAAAATTGACAGAGGGTTAATTTATAATGATAATTATGATTTTTCCTTTGAATTGGGTTACTCCAATACTCCTGAAAAAGTGCTTAAAATATTTGGTATTAAAAGTTCCATCCTTTCAGGGAGATATTGCTAAAGAATATACTGTAAATATTTTATGTAAGAGGGAAAATGTCATCACATTTGTTATCTCATCATCTAATAATACATTTTAAAACTTTGCTAAGTTTATTATCTAATACTTGTTGCTATTAGCTCTTAAAAATGCTAATTACACACATCTTGAAGCTCCACTCAGTACCAATGCATCCTGTGTGACTATTGTCTATCCATTGCTTAGCATAGTGCTTTGAACATAGATGGTGTTTAATAAAGCTTCTTGACTGACTGACTATGCCATTATATCAAACTTCTTTAGAAGGTTCAAAAAGTATGAGAGCCCTTCCTTTCATTTTTTGAACATTGTAGGGATATCACTTAAGCTACTTCAAATTGTATCAATAATACAGTATTCACAATGCCTACACCAACTATAAATATGCTAATATGGTTATTAATCACAAAATGTAACAGGCTCCCTGCATGGGAAATATAGCTAGATCATTTTTTCACATACCAGAAAACTGAGTCCCAAAACCAGAAACTCAAAGCCAACACAGTAGTTATGAAGTTGGCACATGTAGTTAAAGTAGTAAGCACCCACATTCTAAGGCCTTCAAAACAGGAGAGGCTACCTCGGACTCAGATCCTCCTCTCCTCACTCACAACAACTGCTCAGTGTCCAGGCAGCTTGTTCCGAGCAGCTGCACCAGACGCCCCCACCTCCCTTCCCCCCACAGCAGTTGCCATCCTTGGCAGTCCTAAGCAGGGGTCCTTAGCAGAAATTCTGGCAGGCTCAAAGAAAAAGGAGTTCATGCTGCAACTGCAGCTGCTGCTGCTGCTGCTGCTTCCAGTTGCCACGGCAGGGACACTAACTTGGTTAGGGGTTTTTCTTGCTCCACCCCTTCCTGCAACATCAGCAAGTTCAAGGGGCATGGAAGATTTTCAAATCCCAGTATCATTACACAAATACACCATTGTAAATCCAAGCAAAGGCAACTTCCGAGGTCTGGAATACCAGCATAATAACTCTCCATTTATTTGGTGATAAATTAAGGCAAAACATTCATAGAACAGAGAAAATCAAAATACAGTGTAACTCAGTAATTTAGCAAGTTCTGAATTCATTCACAAAGTATCTCAATTCAATCACAACATACAGAATGAAAGTACTCCACCCCTGGAGAGTACATTCATTTAGTCAGTCACAAAGTGTCTTTTCTCAAATGGAGATTAGTTTCTAATCATAAACAAATGCATTCATTTGGTCAGTCACATAGCACAAAAAGTCAAAAGTTTCCCACCCCTGAATCACAACTGAATTACAATTTTCATCAGTTAACACCAAGCACCATCTCAAAAGGGGCAGTGGAGAGCACAAAGGCCATCTACCCCCTAAGACTCAGCAAGGTTAAGATATCATCACAGCATTCAACACCCAAGGAGAGGTCTTTTCTTTGCCTTGATCCAAAGCAAGCTCTCAGCAATCTCTGATCCTGGTGAGACAAAGCTTAATAAAGTCACAAGATACATTGCCAATGTCCTCCTCATTTCACTCTCTGCTGGCAGAACAGTCTCAGGACCCCTGAAAACATCAGTAAGACCCTCTTCCAAGATTTCTATAAACATACAAAAAGACAATCCTTCAGGGCTTCTGACCCAACAGCAAGGTTCCAGGACCTCTGCAACAACAGCACTGTCCTTCACCAGCAGATGAATCTGGCAAAACAACATCAACACAGGCAGAAAAAATGCCAGCACCACAGTCATGCCTCCCCAATTCTCAGCATCTCTGGGTGACAGTTCTCAAAAGTCCTGGGCAACTCCAACTGGCCCTCAGCTCTCTCTCTCAGCAATTCTGGCCACTGGCAATTCTCCCCTCTCTCTGCCTCCACAATACTGCTTCCCAAAAGTTCTTCTGGCCTCCTCTGCTTTCACCTGTCTCTAAATCCAGGGCACCAGCTCCTCCCAGTTCAGCCCTCTCTCTTCATGACAACCAGTCAATGCCACAAGGGGGATTCACAAGCTATGAGTTTTTAACACTTAACTCCAAAACCAAGCCAATACAAGGGGATCTTTAAATTCCATTACCATTACAGCCATTTCATCTTTTAATGCATCCATGTAGCATTTATATGATCTATCTTTTCTCTCTTGCTAAATCCAATTATCCATGTCCTCCATGGAACTCAAGTTCACCTTGGTCCAGTCAGCAACACATCTTTTATGTCACCTCTTATATCCATATTATTGCAAATTATTGCAGCTGCTTTCTCCTACCATGAGGCTTTCCATTGCCACATCAGTCCCTTCCCCTTAATTCTTCTGATCTAATGTTGTTTAATGATTTTCAAGAAAGTAGTATATTTGTTGTGATCCTGAGTGATTTTGCATTTTTGAAATACTGAGTAATATCCTTAATGTGATCCAGTCAATCTTCTATTAAATGCATGCTTGAACCATTATAACTTAATCTCTTTGGGCCTTGGTTTCCCTATATTTAAAAAAAACAGCTTACATCAGATAATACCTAAATTCTTTTCTAGTTATAAAATTCTGCTATTAATGATTATCCACAAGTGGTTTATATGATTGATGAATTTATTAAGTATAGTGTAAGGTGAATTTTAGTGTGTATAAGGTGGATTTTCATTATTCTTTCTTAGAGTATAGTTTCCCAGGATCCGTGGCCATAACAATCTGTATTTCCCAGCTCATGACTTGTACACATTTCCATCACACTTGTGCAGCATTACACAATGATAAATAATATAAACATTTGTGCTTAAATTATAAACATCCACTGCAACTACATAGTGAGATATAAAAGTGAGATAATGTAAACTTGTAAGGCCATTGCTGGCAAGATGCCTTCTTTGTCTATAGCCCTACAAAAAAAGTGGGCACTGGACAGTGAGTGGAGAACCTTTGGGGTTGAATGAACAAGCTGGATTGCTGTTTGTGTCTTCATTGGCCCCTATCAGAGGTTGGGAAGGCAGGGGGGAAATCTTTGTTTGCCTCAACCAGCTCCCATTGAGGCTTGTGGGGATTTAAGGGAGTGCTCAAGCTGTGCCTGTCTTGACTGACCCCATGAAGACATAGGGGTAGTTGCCCCTCCCCCACCCTTCTTGCTGGACCCTGTGAGAAAGATCATTAGGTAATGCTATAGGAGTTGGTGCTCCCGTTATCAGCAACACCTTTGAGAAAACTACACTAGAATAAAGTAAGATTTTTAACCCTTCAGAAGTTGTCTTTCTATCTGACCAAATCAAAAGTCAACCTGTACTAGCAGGCCTCCTGAGTGCTAGTGTTACCTGTCTTACATATATACAGTCATTACCCTTTCAATGCATCTCATTCCCAGGTTATGTACAGAAGTATCAAACTAAGAATATGTCATCTACAGTCAAAGATTAGATAAGTTTGGAAATGTGTACATATGTATCTAAAATTGTATATACAAGAGGTACAAATATTTTGAAAGTGGAAAAGAAAGAGAAAAATATAATTAAATGTTGGTGTATTTGAAACTGATTCAAATGAACAGTTTCAGACTTTATAAAATCTAATGCCTCTATGACTTTTCATAAATATTAAGAGAAACAAAGTTTTATTTTTCTTCTGTCCAAGTCTTAATGCCCAATCTTTTGCAACCTAATTGGCAGTGTCTATAAATGATTGACAGGTAGAGAAATGAAAATGAAAACACTAGGCAGACCTCTACTGAGACAGCTCTTTGTAAAGGAAGTGCAATAAAGCCCTGCCTCACTGAATGTTGAGGGAATGCAGTATTCCAGTTCATTGTATCTTCTAGTTAACAAGGATGTTTTGGAAACTGGGAAAAATAAGGCATACTTTTGAAAATGTAGCATTTGAACTAAACAGAAGTAATTTTAGGACTAGACTGATGACTTCACTGTTTTAGGGAATTCCCATGGAATAAAAAGTTTCTGCATGGAGAATTGTCTGGATCACCAGGAGGCTAATGAATTTTTTAAGAAACAGAGGCATTGAGTCAAGAGGCAGGATTTGAATGCAGAACATCCTCATCTAACCTCCAAGCTAAATATTTACTTGCTACATCATTCACTACATCAAGGTGACTCCAAGGCTTAGTGTAAGATTGTTATAATTGGTAATGCATTAGTAAAAAAAAAAAAACCTTCTGAATTAACCTGTTATTTTTACCAATAATTATTTGAGAAATAAATTATTACTCAGTCTCCCCTGTAAAAAAAAATAAAGCTACCTGGTAACATTTGTATTGCTAATTAGGTTTAGTGAGTCATTATTAAAAAATAAGAAGCACTAGATTTGAAATCAGAACTTTTACGGTAAAATCCTACCTTTGGTGCTTCTTACCATTGTATGAGTCTCAGTTTCCACATCTGTAAAATAAAGGTGTTAGATTAAATGTCCTGTGAGTTCTCTGACAGTTCCAAATTTATGATCTTCTGACTGAGTATTTCAAGCATCTTCAATTTAGTGGGGCTGGAGACTCTCTTTCTTGATGCATATCATATCACAATATATCTTTAAATTCTACATATGGAAGCTTCTGATAGGAAAGCAAACTGAAATATTTGTCTTCTTTCTGACTCTAGTACTCATCACCTAAAAAAAAAAAAGAAAGAAAGAAAGAAAATTTCAAAGTTCTAAAAATTACAACAAAAAGAATAAAAAATGAAGCATTTCTTAAAAATGAACTTTTTAGTCAAATAATATAACTATTTCAAAAAGGTTTGATTAGTAAACCTGAGGCACCCTCTTCCTTGTCCACTCCATCAGCACTATACTTTGAGTTGTATTTGGTTTATACTACTTCCCTCCAGTCTCCCTTGAATTAACCCAGTATGATTCCATCTTCCCTTTAATATGAGAAAATCATTCAACTTGTTCAACTCCAGAAGTCTGGATCAGAGATAGTGGTCAATGGAAAAAAAAAAAAGGAATGATACAAGAAAGAAGGCCAACTGAATGATTTGGTCTAATAACAGCTACAGGGATATCTGCCATTTCCCATTAGAATTTTCCCTTTGAAATGTTTCAGCTAAACAATTGTGCCTACCCTTTGAATTCATTCATAGAAAACATGATGATTTAACTGGAAAAAAGAGTCAGCTGAATATGGACAAGGAACCCAACAGTGTAGACCTTGATATAATATTAACTATAACTACAAGGAAGGGCCTTCCAGTAGAAAGTTAAAAGACATTTCTATGAGTTTTGCTCCTATTAAAAAACATCATTCATAAGACTGATAAACATTACAGGGGGAAAATTACTTGATCTAATAAATGTCATGATTCTACAAATATTATAAAAATACAGCAGAATGAAGGATAATGCTTGATAAATATCTCATGAAAGGGGAAATAAGAGAAATACTATTAGCTCCCAAGAATTATAATTGAACAATACTAATGAAGTCTAAAAGAGTTGAGTAAATAAAAGAATGTTTCAATGCCACCTCTGCAGTTTTCTCTCTGTTACCTTTTCTCCACTCAGACAAACACTATGCACATTTAGGTACTTATTACTCTTTGAATGGATTGTTCTAATAGCTTTCAAACTGGTCTACCTCACATCCCTCTCCCCTCTAATCTGTCTTCTGAACTGCTCCCAAAATAATCCTCTTAAAGATTATGTCTGGTCATATAACTTTCCTCCTTAATGAGCTCCAATGACTCCCTATTTCCTCCAAGATCCAGATATAAAGTCCTCTTTGGGTTTGAAAGCTTTTTACAACCTTAATTTTTCCTAGCTTTCCAAACCTTGTACACATTATAGTACTTAACATGTTCATAAACATTAACATTTTCAATTATATTCCTTATGACATTTCTCGAACAAAATTCCCCATTTTCCATTTCTGAACTTTCAAACTTCCTGTCTCTAACACCTGCAATATTTTCTTTCCTCAACCCAATCTCTTAAAACACCCACCTTCCTTCAATTCTTACCTGAAACATCATCTTTTCAGAAGGTACTTTCCAGCCCTGTCTTCCTTCCCCCAGCTCCTAGTGCTCTCTCCTCTGAGGTTGATTTCCACCTATTCTGCAAAATTATTGTATGTGTCTATTTATGTATGTGGCTGGCATACAGTATGTACTTAATACATGCTTAGTGTTTGATTAATTGATATTCCAAAGTATCTGTGATTTTTATTGACATGGCTTTTTCCTCCAAAAATGTAGATCACAACTTAACTATATTATGTCACACATAATTCTTGTTCATGTTCTCATATGCCCACCATGCTAGATATCTTCTTCTAGGTTTTTGTAATATTATTTGGACAGAAATGGAGTAAACTTCCTCTTTAACTATTATCCCTTCTCCTTGTCACTTCTCTAGACCATGTGCTTTTCTGGTCATACGTCTCTCTGAGGCTTTATATAATGTGTCTATTGGTAATATTTTAATGCCTAATAATGCCTACCATGAATCTTTCCAATACTCTTAAGTTTTCAGAGATTATTGTTTCATGACATACAGTATCATGGAAGAAAAGTATAAGTTGTTTTTGTTTGTTTGTTTGTTTTTTATGACTTTTTAATGACTTTTTTATGACTTTTTTATGACTTTTGTTTAAGAGAGAGAGAGACTTAGGGTCATTAAAATTAATGAACAATCTCAAAGCCAACTCAGTCTGTTCTCTTTTTCCTGTAGAATTTTTGAATTGGAAATATTCAGAATTTTCCCAACACACGCACACACACACACACACACACACACACACACACACACACACACACACACGAATTAGTTCTACGGAATGACATCCAATATTGACCTATGTGGACAATGGATGTTTTTCTTAGTGGAAAGAGGATTTGATCTCAGAAATTTATCATACTGGAAAGTGAGTTTGATATCATAGACACTAGACAAAAGGTATTTAGTGTCAAAGAAACTGGTATCAAATCCAGCTGTGCTATTTTCTAAAAGTTTTAACTTGGGAAAATCACTTAATTGTTCAAAGATCCAGTGTCTTCATTTTTTTTTAATGAAAGGTTTGGTATAGTTGATTTGTATGTTTTTATAGATTTAAAGTTATGATTCTATGGCCTCCTTTGCTCCAACGTGTACCATTAGGTAAAAGTCTTTTTAAAAATCATGGCTGTCATTTTATTTTGTTTCTTTCATGCCTAGAATATTTACTTATTTTTAAAACACTAATTTTTAAACTTTCAGTTCTAAGTTCTTTCACTTCTTCTAGCTGCTCCGTTTCTCATGGAGAAGATAAGCAATATGATATTCATTATTTGTATATGTATGTATGCATATATATATGTATATATATATGTTTATGTGCGTAGTCGTGCAAAATATATCTTTCAAAAGAAAAAGAAAATGAAAATGAAAGAAAATATACTTTGATCTGTCCTCAGAGTTCATCAATTCTCTCTCTAGAGGAAAATAACATTTTTTATTATGAGTCCTTCAGAATTGTGTTGGATCATTTTATTGCTGAGAATAGCTAAATCATTCACAATTAATAATCATACAATATTGCTGTTACTGTGTACAATGTTCTCCTGGTTCTGCTCACTTCACTTTGGATCATGTCATGTAAGTCTTTTCCTGGTTTTTCTGATAACATCCTGCTTGTCATTCCTTATGGCACAATCATGTACCGCAAATTGTTCCACAATTCTTCAATTGATGGGTATCACCTCAATTTCCACTTCTTTGTCCTCACAAAAATAGCTGTTATAAATATTTTCATACACACAATTTCTTTTCCATTTTATTTAATCTTTTTGTGATACAACCCCAGTAGAAACATTGCTGATTCACAAGGTAAGTAAATTTTTGTAGCTTTGTGGGAACAGTTCCACATTGTTTTCCAGAACGGTTTTAGCAGTTCACAACTCCATTAAGAGTGTGATGGAAGCCAGAGATTCTCCTTCATATTCTGTAGAAATGAAGGAATATGTTTTCTACATGGTAAGCTTTTGAAGAATGGGAAACATTGAGTTATAAGAGATCAGGAATTGGATCTTTCTAATAGTTGAGGAATGCTGAAGGTGTCATATTTCTCCAGAGGTTATATATTTCTAAGAGAGGATTTTAAATATATGCAATTTGAGAGGCAAGACCTTATTCCCTGAGCGTATGTCATGCATCTTATAATGGTACCACTTCCCAGTGAAGGGAAGGGTATGCAACCTCAGGAGGACCTTCTACTTAAGTTGGTTTTAAAAAATGACATATACATAGATGTAGAATGTGTTTATCTTAGACTCGGCAGATGACAAGCCATATTTTTTTCTGAACCTGGAAAAATAAAAATAAAAAATAAAAGAGAATAAAATAATATGGGTAAATTTAATATGTTTGGGGTAAAGTACTGTAAAGTAAGGAGAGAAAGAGTACCCGGGGCATCCCAGATTAAATTAGTATATGGAAAGTACATTGAAAGGCACACATAATGATTTAAAAGGGGGAAAAAATAAAAATTCATACAAAAAATTGAAAGGTGTTAAAGAAAGCATAATTGTAATGTGAATGTGAATTGACTAAGCACCAATAAAATTAGTGACAGAATAGATGAGAAAACAGAAGTCAACAATTTGCTGTATGCAAGAAACATAGAGATACACATATCCGCTAAAAATGAAGGACCAGAATAAAATCTAATTATATATCCTAAGAGAAATAAAGAAGGAGCCAAATTATGTTTAAAAAGCCTGTAGGCAATCAACAATAGCATTATTAAATAGGTACTAACTGGCATAATTTTTCTGTTCTCAAATAATAAGTTTCCCCAAATAAAACTAATTATAAAAAATGGATAGAAACATAATTGGTGTAGAAAATTTTATTCTGTCAAATATAAAAAATAGAGGGCAGGTAAAAATTTTAAAAATTAAACATAGAATAAAAGAGTTTGTACAGATTGCAATGAAAGGTATAGTAATTTAGATTTATATACATATGTTATATGCATATGCAAATGCATATATTCATTCTTTTCACCATGAGACTTCACCTTTCCACATTTAACCTACTAGAGGATAAAGAAGACATGATTAAATATAAAAAGCAAAAATATTAGACACATCCCTTAAATCTCATAATATAATAAAGTGCATTTGATATAGAAAATATAAAAAAATCAATACTAAATAATGAAATGTAGACCAAGAAAAATAATAGAAAACAAAGTTAATGAGAATAACTAAATTTAAATCATATGATAGCCTTTATGAAATACAGCTGCAAGAAAGCAAAATATACATCTCTGAAAACACCTATATCAGCAAACTTACATCAGCAGATGGTTTTCATGAGTTGCTATTAATTAAAGAAAAAATAGTCCATCACTCTACATTCAACCTGGTTATAATTATGGCTTTTTAATCATAGCAAGGCTGTTACTCAAATAACAGACAAATAATCCTTCACCAGTCTGTACCCAAAGCCTTTTCTATGTTATAGTGCTTACCAGAATTTGGTCTAATTTTATAAACCTGGGAACAAATGGATACTTCAATGCTATGCTGAAAAGAAAATGAGAGAATCCTGGTGCAGAGACACAAATCTGTCTCACTGGACATTAGCAGGCCTTTTGTTCCCAAAATACCCAAAGGGATACCTAGCCCAAGGTGATATTTATCACTTAAATGCTGTTTTTGCCTCAATTTCCCATCTGAAGAAGGAAGAGGTTGGAAAAAGAGTTTCCTTCATATGCTAAATTGTTGATACCATGATAACATCATTATCCTAAGACAATGGAGACAATAATTTTTGTTGCTACCTGACAAAACAAACAACAAAAATAGTAGTGTCGTCTTCAAAGCTTGAATTCGCATCAAGAGTATTATGTGAATATATGCCAATGATATTATGAGTATATATGACAAAAAAAAAAGAGACATCTCTGACCACTGTGTAGGTGACATCTAGAAAGGGACAAAGGAAAACACAATATCCATCAGTGCCATGAGGGAGAATGTGCCTCATTTTACATGAGTTCCTGTATTTCTCAAAGAGAGATATATTTTAGCTAAGCTTATTCTTCATACCTTTTATAGCTTGAATTCAGTCAACCAATATAACACTAAGAAAAATTTAGGCTTCCTCTTTTATTTATAATTCTAGAAAAATATAGTATAGGAAGGTGCTAGAGTAAATCTGCCATTTTTATACATTTATAATATTTGTGTATTTCCTGAGTTTGAAATTTTATGAACTTCATGCATTGTTGTACATACCCCCTCATCATCCCAATCCATGTTATCAAAACACTTTAGTCAGTAGACCTAGGGTTTGCCCACTTAAAATCATTTTCATTTTCAGTAATATTGTGTTTGATCCCATTGAATAGTATATTGCCATGTGTAATGAATATTAAGGAAAATAGTGTCACATCACACTTTGTTTCAACAGCAATCTTAAAGAACTTTAATAAGTTGACTAATATACTAACAAACCACAGAGTGTCATATAGACATGGTATGAATGAGGTTGAGTCATATTTTTATTCATCATTATTTCACAGACCTATGGTTTATAAGTTTCTGAGATCCTTGGAAATTCAAATTAAAGCTAAACTATTCACTAAAATTTTATGTTTTATGTCCCAGCCTGTGATTTCTCTTCTTTTTTTTGGAAACTTAAATGAAGAAATTTGCCATCACTTAGTTAGAGAACTAACTCTTTTCTGTCACTTAAGACTTAAAAAATGACTCCAAACGCCTAATAGGTTAAGTGAGCTTTCCAAGGTTCTGCATCCAGTACGTATCAGTAGTGGGGATTAAAAATTCATCCTGGTTCCATATTGTCTCTTTCTATTAAAATACTATACTTATGACAGAGTAAAAAAAAGTCCAAAAGTATAGAGGTTGAAAGAGCTCTTCACTAGCAGCTGCCTTCAACACTGAAATCATAAGACTAGACTCTTAACTTCCTATTTCATACTACTTTACTGTATGTTCTTGTCAAACTGGAATTTGCTTTCCCACTAAATCCACACCTTTTACTTTCATTACAATTACAATTCATGCTATCTCCTAGCCTTAGAACATTCTCCATACTCTTCAAATGTTGAATCACTTACTTAGCTTTAAAAACAACTCAATGCTCCTTCCCTGTTGAAATTTTCTTAGACCCCAACTGATTGTTAATCAACTTTTGCAGTTTTGTAATGTACTTATGGAATACCTTGCCATTTCAAGGGAGAAGCAATCTGGATGTTGTTCCTGGTTCAGAAGGCACAGTTCAGCATTATTCTTTACTTTATGCAATTCATATTCATGTCTTTCTAGAAACTTATTATACTTCTCTTGAGTGGAAAGCCTTTAATTAGTTATAATTACAAATAACAGTGCATAAATTAATGCATAAATTTAAAAAGTCATTCATTGTACCTCATCCTTGATACATTCCATTTCTTACTTTTGTTGTTGTTGTTTTTAATAAATCTTTGATACTTTTGATAATATCCTTTGTGTCACTTCTTATGGGCCAGTCATCATTGGTCCTTTTCCACATTCTACTTACTCCTGCCATGTATCTCTCCCCTGCTCTTTGGGTTCCATTGAATTCAGATTCTCCTTAATCCATTCACCCAATTGCATACCTATATCCAAGAAAAATACACTCATTTAGAAAATTAGCTTTTGATGAAGGAACAACTTTATGTCATTGCAAATACTATACATGTTTCTAAATATAATGTAGTACATTCTCTTCCTCCTACTCAATACTGAGCATTATTAATTTGTTATGTACTGCCAGAGCATTTGTACTAGCGGATTAATTCAGTGGGCTGTCCCTAAAACTGCATTTCATAATGTGGGCACAAATACTTTCTTCATCTTCTTGGCTTTTTCCTATGTAGATTTTTTTCTTCCAAAATAGTGTGTGTGTGTGGTGCGTGGGGGGAGGGAGGGCAGGCGGTGTGGGTACGGGGTGTGAACTTTCTTTGGAGATGCTTTTATTAGAGAATTTTTATGGCTGAAATTTTTTATCCATTTTTCTCATAATCAACAAATAAAAAACACAGTAGAATTGCATTCATAAGACTATACAGTCAACTAACAACATGATTGTGCTGAGCCTTCTGTAGAATATAATCTATAGTAGCCAATCTATTACTTTCTTAGATTTTCAGTATATTCTCAATAAAAGCACAAAGCATTTTCATAACTATTATATGCATGTATGTAGATGATACATGGATTTAAATATGTATGCAAAATGCATATATATGTAGGCACATGCACATGCAAACACACACACATACACACACACACACACACACACGCTTTTGCTTTTCTTATCCTTGATCTCTCTGCCAGCTTTGACTGTCAATAAACTTCTCCTTGATATTCTCTCTTTTTCAGGTTTTTAGGGGACACTATTCTCTTTCCCTTCTTCTATCTATCTTTGCCATCTCTTCACCCAGGTCATGCCTACTAACCATGAGTGTCCCACAGGACTTTATCCTGGCCCTTTTTTTTTTCTTTATGCTATTTCCTTTGGTGATCTCATTAGCTCTTGTGGTTTTAATTAGGTCAATGCTGATAATTATTGAATCTAATTATCCAGCCTTAACCTCTCTGCTTACCTCTAGTTTTTTGTCTCGAACTGCCTACTAGACATCTCAAATCAAATGTCCTATAAAGATCTTAACCCCAAAATGTCCAAAATTGAACTCATCATCTTTTCTCCCAGATCCTACCCACATCTAGATTTCCTTATTCCTTTTTTTTGGTGAGGTAAACAGAGTTAAATGACTTGCCTAGGATAACACAACTAAAAAGTATCAAGAATCTGAGGCTGGATTTGAACTCAGGTCCTTCAGACGTCAGGGCTGATGGTTTATCCACTGTGCCACCTAGTTGCACCATCCTTCTTACTTTGAAGTTATATTTATTCTCCTAAATCCCTTGTCTCTAAAATTAGGTGTCATCTTCAACTCCTAGCATATTTTTACTCTTTGTAACCAATCTGTTGCTAAGGTTTGCCAATATCACCTTCTTTCCCCTGAGATTGCTACCACCCTGATATAGGATCTCATATTCTCATACCCAGACTATTTCAATAGCTTTCTTCATGAGCTACCTGCTATATATCTCTCCTCAATCAAGCATATCCTCAATTCAGCCATGAAAATTATTTTCCCAAAGCCCATAACTGATCATGTAACTTACCTACTAAGTAAATTTAAGTGGTCCCTAACCAGGATCAAAAATGAAATCTTCTTTTTGGTATTCAAAACCCTTCATAATCCTTCCTCCCACGCAATTCTTCAGTTTTCTTACAACTTCCACTCTGTCACATATTCTTCAATACAGTAACATGGACCTCCTTACTTTTCCTCAAACTGTATTATACTCCATCTCTTGGCTGCAGGAATTTTCTTTTTTTTAACATTTGTTTTTAAAACTTTGATTTCCACATTCTTTCCCTTCTTCTCTCCTCACCCACCCCCACTGTGAAGACAAGCAATTCAATATAGGTTGTACATGTATAGTTATGCAAAACACTTCCATAGTTGTTACACTGTGAAAGACTAACTATATTAACCTCCCTTTTGTCCTGCACCACACTTATTCTATTTTCTACTTTGACCCTATCATTTTTCAAAAGTGTTTGTTTCTAACA
Source organism: Pseudochirops cupreus (assembly GCA_028627135.1). Taxonomy (NCBI): domain Eukaryota; kingdom Metazoa; phylum Chordata; class Mammalia; order Diprotodontia; family Pseudocheiridae; genus Pseudochirops; species Pseudochirops cupreus. Next base: position 229,826,464 of record CM053584.1, read on the forward strand.
ACCCTCTCCCCAAATCTGCCTTCCCTTTTATCATCCCCCTCTTATCCTCTTCCCCCCTACTTTCCTGTAGGGTGAGATGTCCAATTGAGTGTGTATGTTACTCTCTCCTTAAGCCAAATTCAATGAAAGTGAGCTTGACCCTTTCATTCCCTTTCACCTTCCTGCTCTTCCCCTCCATTCTGACAGTTTTCTCTTGCCTCTTTAATATGAGACAGTTTACCCTATTCTTTCTCTCTCTTTCTCCTTCTCCCAATGTATTCCTCTTTCACTTCTTAATTTTATTTTTTAGATATCATCCTTTCAAATTCAACTCATCCTGTAATCTCCATCTATGTATACATATACACACACATACACACACTCATATATATTTATACACACATGTACCCTCTTATACATACATACATATGTATGTATGTATGTATGTATGTATGTATGTGACTTCTTACTTTTTCTTTGGTCATTATGGGTCGAGTAGTCTGGAATGGCTCATGCAGGACTGTGCTCGACTCTCAGCCTGAAGCAATAGACCCTTCCTGTTGGCCTGCCAAGTGGCCTTCAGTGGGAGATTTGTTTCTCTCTGTCACTTTGTGCGCTCTTTAGTTGTAAAATTTGTTTAGAATCATTTTTTTTACAGGTATTGGAGGTGGTTGGAGTGAAAACTCAGCAAGTTCTAGCTTTTACTCCATAACCTTTGCACTGAACCACCCCCTTGCCCAGAAATTTTCAGTGGCTGTCTTTTATGTCTAGAGAGTGTGTTCACTTGCTCTCTCTCTCTCTCTCTCTCTCTCTCTCTCTCTGTCTCTCTTTCTCTATCTCCCTCTCGCTCCCTCTCTCAGAGTAGGTTTTCTGTGTGATAATGTTGCCTGTGACCATTTTCCCTAAACTTTATTATTTTCCCCCCTCTTTGAAGCACCTTCAGAGTGCATCCTTGGACGCTTTTAAAATCGTGTTTACTCCAGTATGAATTTCTTCTGCATATATTTGATCAGAGCTAACCACTTTTCTTGACTTCATGTTCTGAAATTATATTTCCTTTTTTGAAGTATTGTGATAGAAACATAGTTAAATTTTTCCAGTGCTGAGTATAGGATGCTATAGAATTACCAGCAGAAATGTTTAATGTGAAGGTATTTGTAGATCATATATTTGATTACATGCTGCCATGGGGAAGAAGGCAAGGAGGAAAAGGAGGGGGAGAAAATTTGAAACTAAAGAGATTGTGTAAATGAATGTTGTAAACTAAAAGTAAAAAAATAAAAAATAAAAAAAAAGAAATGCCAGCAGATCTGTTCTTTATCTCATGTATTTGTCTGCCTTTCCAATTTATCTTTAAATTATCTTGCAATAATCAGGCTCAGTTCTTTCTCAAATAAAGCTTTTTTCATATTAAATTCTTTTCTATTTTTTTTCATCTTTCATGGGATTTTACTCCTTATAAAGAAAATATTCTTTCTTTCTCTTTAGAATGTTTTCCAAATAAATTCTATTCTATACCATTACTATTTATCCTGGCTATCATTGCTTATATTGGATTTCCCTACTATGCAAATTGCCTAGGTATGGAGATTGATACAAACCTAAAATGTAACTCTTCCCAAAGTGTCTTCCACAGTTCTTTGTAAATAGAAGATGTTTAACAAATATTTGTTAAATTAGTGAATGGATGGGTTTTATACTGGAAACCGTAATATTTCCATATCTCTCTACTCCTATTGATGTTACATTACAGAGATTAATTTAAAAATAGAATTGGAAGGATCCTTGACCAAATATCTGGCCTATGCATGGACAGAATGTGTGTGTGTGTGTGTGTGCATGTGCACACATGTGTAGTAAGTATTATTGCAAGGCAACAAAGGAGAAATATTTTATCTATAGCTAAAAGTTATGCATAATCTCTATTATTTTATACTCATCTCAGTAAAAGACCCAAATGAAGACCTTTTGCTGTAGCTACACAAACAATCAATAAAAGGATACATTTTTGCTGTATGGTGTAGAGCCTATGGGGAAAAAGAGTTGCTGTTTCTCCTGTGTTACTGGGAGTACAGAATCTTTATTTGTTTTTATGAGAGCCTGCTTCCGTCACATATTCAAGGATGCCAGGAGGCTAATGTAACACTTTCTTAACTCCACAGTGTGTTTCTTTCTTGAACTGAATGTACTCATAGATGTTGAAGGAATTTAAACTAGTCTACCTAAATCTGCTAAAAAAAATTCATTTGAGTAATTTTGTTCATTTTTTGTCCAGATTTTTATGTGATTGATGATTCAAAATCAGCCTTTCCAGTAAACTATAGGCAGTGCATTTTGAAGTGCAGGAAGAATATGATGACTATGTAAAAGTAAAAATAAGGACATAGCAGTGTTTGGTAGTGTGTTTTAGAAGAAATATACTATTTTTGTACACTTTGTCATATATATTTGTGTGTATATGCATATATGTGTATATAGTATGCATAAACATGCACATATATATATATTTATATACCTGTGCACACATACACACATGCATATGTATAAAGATATATGTGTGTGTATGCATAAATGAGTGCGATATAAACAATGAACTCAAATTTATGATTATTTCATTTTCATCTCCGCATTTCTGTTCTGTTATGATACACACAAGCCTTATACAGAGAGAGAAGGGAAATCTTATCTTCTCTCAAGCGTTCTAGTCAATCAAGTTTAAAAAAAATATAGGGAATGTTTAATAATAGAGGATGCCAGTGCTAAATGGTGAGGGAGATACCAAACAAGAGATATTTGTGGAGTGGAGTCAGAGGAACTGGGATCAAAGCTATCTCTTACACAGAATCCATGTGAGTTTGGGCAAGTCCCTTGACCTCTTTGTACTTTACCTTCCTGATTAGCATCTGGATTATATGGTATCTCAGGTCCTTATATCAACCTCTAGTCCTATTATTATTGCTAATAGCAATAATAATAGTGGTATAATATTTTGCTAGACTTATCTATTATCAATTAGATTACAACCCACTAGGGACTTATACTCAATTGCAGAGAGAAAATCATTCTCCTAGAGTTGTTCTTCCTTATCCCTGCAAAACATGCTTCAGACTATTTCTCTATTGTTATTTACTCTAATTATAATATTAGTATTATTAACAGGAGGTCAGGTACATAGTCGGTTCTTGCTTTATAGCATTGATAGCTCTTTCAACCAGGCAATAATCTCATAAGAATTGATGATGTAGTTTCCAGTTTGCTCTACCTATAATTTTCTGTATCCACTTCCCCCCTAAAAAAACTCCTCTCCCCTAACACACACACACATAAACTTTCAGTGAGTCAAAATTGTACCTTAGCTCCAAGGATTTCTTCTTAATGGCATCTTATCTTCTTAACAGTATCTAGTTATCTTTTAGATAAAATATTTCCCATATAATAATAGGTTAGACACTTCTAAAGGTAAGTTACAACCTCTGTGTGACTACAAAGTATAAAACTTTCCTGAGTCATCCTCAGAGAAGTGCACAAAATAAGAAAGACCCAATATTCTAAAGGTTGTTCCAGAGTAATGAGAACTGCTCTGCTACCTATGAAAAACCACATTGGGCAAAATGTAACAGAAAAAAAAGGTTTTTCCTCCCTTGCTCCTTTAGCATTGTCCCATACTTGCTGTCCCAACATCCTATGTGGAACCATGAGTCTCTACTGTAGCATCCTACTGGACCTATTCTCCATTTTCAGCAGTCTATGTACTCTGAAAGTTAAGTGACTTTCCCTTTACCATACAGCCATTATGACTCAGAAAGGGGATTTGAATCAAGGTCCTCCTGACTCTTGCATCAGCTCTGTAATGCCTCTTTGATTCCTTCTTGCTTATTCTGCAGTGAGTCTTTCTACAGTTACATTTTGTATGAGTGTGTACTTCCTGAAATGACAAACTCAGTATTTAATCATCACATTTGCAAAAACTCGAGGATAAATGGAGACTTGAAGTGATGTTTTAGGATCCCTACTCTTCTCCCACATTATAAATATGAATTTTAAATATAAATTTATATAATTTATATAATATATAAATTCATATATAAATATGAAAAATAAATTCATATAAATATGAATTTTAAAAAATTCTTGAGGCAAGACCCCTGTTTCTGTTTCTAACAAAAGAGTAGCTCAAGTAGAAGGTAGGGTCAAAATTTCCAAGAAGTGAGGGAGAGGCTTCCCATAGAAGATTGTTGAGGGAACTAGCCTTTTCAGACAGTTCTAGACTGATGGGCTTGGAGTCAGAATGACTTGATTTTAAATGTGACCTTAGATATGTAATAGCTGTGTAATCCTGATCAAGTCACTTAAGGTCTGTTTGCCTCACTTTTTTCATCTGTAAAGTCAGAATAATAATAGCACTTATCTTCCAGGTTGTTGTGAATATCAAATTAATAATTACAAAATGTTTGGCACAGCATCTGGCATATAGTATTTTATAAATATCATCATCTTCACCATCATCATCATCATCATCATCATCATCATCATCATCATCATCATCATCATCATAATTCCTTAGATTAAAGTATATAGGTCATCAAATGCTTGCGATAGTTATATGTAGAGCCAAGCTAGATCCCATGTGATTTGCATTTAAAAGGACTTATTTTGGTATTGACCTACTTCCAATCTTTTTTTCCTCCTTTCTACACATTCCCTCTCATCCCTCACTACCTGCTACCACCCATAAAAAGGCAATGCTATGTAGGATTACCCTTTACCTCTTTTTAAAATCTAGTCTTTCATCCAGATGTTATGAGATGTGGAAAATGTTTATACATGTAGCATGTATCTACTACTTTTTTATTATTTTTGCCATTCAGAATAACTGCTTACTAAAAGTATTTTATTTTCATTGTGCTTCCAGCTAAATTCTGCACAATAAAACAAACTAAGCAGATGGCAGACAGAAATAGTAAAGGTAGAAAGAAAATGTACATTGATATCTTGAGATAAACCAAAAAATAGGATAGTATAGGATGAATCAGAAGTAAAGGTGTCACCTCGAATTTTAAAACCATTCAGCTTGAGATACAAGAATGATGCAACAAAGGTAATTAAATGCACACATATGAATATATATATATGTGTGTATATATATACACACGCATATATATATGCATGTGTATAAATATGCATATATCATATGCACATATAGATATGTATCTAATATTCCATAAAGAGTACTGGGACTGGAGCTGGGAAATCTGATCTTCTTAAGTTCAAATGTATTCTTAGACACTTACTAGCTGTGTGACCCTCTGTTAACTTTGTTTACCTAGGTGTTGTCATATAATATAGCATAACATAATAAAATAAAATGTTACATAATATAATGTAATATATTTATATATCAAATGTTTACATATATGTATATATACATATGTATGTGCATATATATACCCACACACATACATATATATACATACATATATACATACATATATATATATATATGTATAAAAGATTCACACATACATATAGTTTTGAAGAATCCTTATATAACGCATTTGAATAAAATTCTATTTAAAAGATCATGGACTCAGATGAAATATATTATTTCATCAATGAAAATTTTGAATAATCATCTTATGACACCAACTTTTCATTAAAAAAAATAGTATGCTTGGGGCAGCTAGGTGGCACAGTGAATAGATCACCATCCCTGAAGTCAGGAGGACCTGAATTCAAATCCTACCACAGACAATTGACACTTAAGCAACTGTGGGACCTTGGGCACGTCATTTAACCTCAATTGCCTTGCCTTTCTCCCTCCAAAAAAAAAAAGGAGAAAGAAATACCATGCTTAAAAACACTGAAATATATAAAACTAAAATGATTGTTTAAAATTGGATTACTATCGTAGTCTATATGACCGTTTGAGTTACAATTGTACATCTCATGAGAGACCCCTAACAGTTAAAAAGCAAGTCCTCCACCTATCTTCATTTACTATTTCCAACATTCTTTTTCAGATGTTCTAGGAAATAGTTTACACTGTGATTGCTCACCTCACTCCTATCCTGCCAACGGTCCCTGAACATGCCACAAACATCCAAAATTTCATTTTCAGAAAATGTTTTCAATATCACTTGAGAAATGATACTTGGAAATTATAATACATTGAACAGCCTACTCTCAACTCCCCAATAAAGCACATTCCAAGAAAAAAGGAAAATTCTGTCCTTATTGCAATAACATGTTTCAAAATAGAAAGTAAAATGAGTAATAACATTGTTGAAGATCAAAACTTTGTTTTGGTACATTTTATGAGGAAGAAGGGGCCCTTTGTAGATACCCAAGATAATGACCTTCATTTTCATGAAATAAACAATTTAAAGATAATTTGGACACATCTTATATAAAATTTTAACTTATTATTTTTATATCATTTGTTGTATTGGCAATACAAATAAGCCAGAGAGTAGAATGTTGGTATTATCCTGTTTCTTAGTCCCCTACTTTTCAAAAAAATCAGATATAATAGCTCAATTTTTTATATTTACAATAATAATCAATTTTATTAAATATGCAAAGAGCATAATATATAATTTAAGAAAATGAAATCAAACAGATCACATATTTCAATATGATTATTTTTTTAATTTTAAGTTCTAAATTATACCCCCCACCACACACCCTTCAGTGAAGAAGGCCACCATTTGACACATTTTTCAAATACAGGTAAAGCCATACTATGCACACTTCTATTTACCAATTATTTCCTTTCCTTCACTTTCCTTCATCACTCCTTTGTAGTTGATTCTAGAGTATTTATAATACTCAAAATAACTTGGTTGGGAGCACACTCAGGATGGGTGAGAAAAGCCAGGAAGTAGTCTTAGCTCTCTCTAGTTTCCCATGGAACAACATTAAATCAAGCCTCTAAAATGAATTCTAGAGTGAAATAACCCACAAAAATATGATGTGAAATAATTTGCCAGCCCAAGATAACTTAGAAGGACTTCGGGAAAGCTCTATCTCATTTTGTAAAATGGGGATGCAACCCAGTGCAGTTGGTATATTGGCAAGTCAGAGGAAGCTCTTAGTGACAAAACAGAATGGTAATTAAGACCCTATGGTCCTTGCTCAACAGGCCAATGGCACAGCATGACAGCTTTCAGGCCTCCAGCCCTAGCACAGCAGGCAAATTGCCAGTCCTGGAAACCCAGGCACAATGGGAATAACTTGGCTTGGCCACCCTAGTGCAGTGAACAACTTGCCAGCCCCAGAGTCTCTGGTGCAGAAATCCAGGACCAATTCCTTGACACCCAGGACAAGAAGATTGGAATACTTCCTCTTGTACCCCAGGAACAGAGCTCAACTGTAAAAGTCATGAAATAGACTAGAAAATGAGTTGGGGAAAAAATGAAGAATGCTCTGCCTGTAGAAAGCTACCACAGAAAGAGGGAAGATCAAAACAAAAATTCAAAAGAAAACCACAGTGTCAAAATGCATACATGCAAAAAGGCCTCAAAGAAGACTAGGAATTGGACTCGTTCAAAACATCCTCTTGGAAGAGTTCAAAAAGGATTTTAAAATCAAATAAGAGAGGTAGAAGAAAAATTTGGAAAAGAAATGAGAGTTACGCAAGAGAATAATGAAATAAGAGTCAATAGCTTGGAAAAGGAAGCACAAAAATTGACTGAAGAAAACAACTCTCTAAGAATAGAATTCTCCAAAATTATTTATTTATTTATTTGGCTATTATAGTTTTTTTTTTTTAAGTGTATGTTATATTTAAAAGAAAATGAAAAAAATTGTCCTGATTGTTTTAACATCTCCTGTATGTTCTTTTGGATTTTATTGCTGTAATTTAAATGTTATATAGCTATAGTCAAAGTATGATTTTTCATTCTGCTTTATTCATTCTACATAATTTCATAGAAATTTCCCCATTCTTTTCTGCTATGCATACTCGTTCTTTCTTAGTGACACAATCCCTCATTACTAAAAAAAGGAAGTTTCTTGAGGGCAAGGGCTGTCTCACTTTTATATTTGCATGCCTCTCTGGTTCCTGGCACCTAGTAAAATGTTTAATAAATGTCTCTTGATTTATGTATTAATAAATATATCATAATTTCTTTGTTTTTCAAAATTTTTTATTTTGAAATTTTGAATTCCAGATTCTTTCCCTTCTTCCCTTGTCAAACACCTTTACTGGGAAGATAAGCAATTCAATATACATTGTAAGGTGTAGTTACGCAAAACACTTCCATAATGAAAGACTAACAGTATTTCTCTATCCTATCTTGCCTCCCACTTGTTCTATTTTCTACTTTGACCCTGTCCCTTTTCAAATGTGTGTGCTTCTAACTATCCTCCACCACAATCTGCCGTCCCTTCTATCATCTTCCTCTTATCCCTTTCTCCCCTACTTTCCTGTAGGGTAAGATACCCAATTGAACATATATGTTATTCACCCTTTGGTCAAATTCAATGAGACTAAGGTTGATCCATTCCCTTTTGACTTCCTGTTTTTCCCCTCCATTGTAACAGTTTTCCCTTGCCTTTTTTATATGGGATAATTTACCCTATTATGTCCCTCCCTATCTCCTCTCATTATATTCCTCTCTCATCTCTTAATTTTATTTTTTATATGTCATCCCTTCCTATTCAATTGATCCTGTGCCCTCTGTCTATGTATACCTGTACACATACATACACACACTCCCATATGTATTCATATGAACATATACCCTCCTATATAGACATATATATGAATATATGTGTGTGCGTGTATATATGTGTGTGCATATATATACACACACACATATATACATGCACATACATTTATATTCCCTTTGACTATCCTCATACTGAGAAAAGTTTCGTAAGTCACAATGATTGTTTTTCCATGGAAAAATGTAAATGGTTCAACTTTGATAAGTTCCTAATGTTTTCTTTTCTCTGTTTACCTTCTCATGCTTTTCTTGCACTCTGGTTTTTTCATCAAGAATGCTTGAAAGTTCTCCACCTCATTGGATGACCATATTTTTCCCTGAAACATTATACTCAGTTTTGCTAGATGGGTGATTCTTGGTTTTAATCCTAGCTCCTTTGACCTTTGGAATCTCATATTTAATATAGAAATTGCTATGTCTTGGTTATCCTGATGGTGTTTCCATGATATTCAAATTGTTTCTTCCAGGCTGCTTGTGATATTTTCTCCTTGATCTGAGAACTCCAGTACCTGGTTATAATATTCCTAGGAGTTTTCTTTTTGGGATCTTTTTCAAAAGGTGATCAGTGAATTTGTTCAATTTCTTTTGTGTCTTTTGATTCTAAAATATCAGGGCAATTTTCCTTTAGAATTTCTTGAAAGATGATTTCTAGAGTTTGGTTTTTTTTTTTAACATGGCTTTCAGGTAGTCTAATAATTTTTAAATTGTCTCTCCTGGATTTATTTTCCAAGCCAGTGGTATTTCACATTGCCTTGTATATTTTCATTTGTTTGAATATGTTTTATAATATCTTGATTTCTCATAAAATCATTAGTTTCCATTTGCTCCAGTCTAATTTTGAAGGAATTATTCTCTTCAATGTGATTTTGAAATTCCTTTTCCATCTAGGCAATTTGGCTTTTTAAGGCATTCTTCTCCTCGGTGGCTTTTTGGGCATTTTTTGCCGTTTGAGTTAGTCTGTTTTTTTATGGTGTTATTTTCTTCATTTAGGCTGCTGACTTGCTTTTCATGATTTTCTTGCTTCATTCACATTTCTCTTCCCCATTTTTCCTCCATTTCTCTTACTTGATTTTCAAAATCCTTCTTGAGCTCCTCCATAGCCTGCCACAAGTTTATATCTTTCTTGCAAGCTTTTGAAGCAAGAGTTTTGACTTTGTTGACTTCTTCTGGTTCCATATGTTGATCCTTTTTAACCCAAAAAAGATTCTATGGTCTCATTGCACTTCATCTGTTTGCTCATCTTGCCAGCCAATTACTTGACTTTTGAACTCTTTGCCATGGAAAAACACTTTTTCCAGAATGCAGAGAGTTGTGTTCCAAATTGCTGGGGTTTTCCCAGTTGTCAGAGCTTTTGTCAGAGCTATGAGAAGGGTGTACTCTCTACCACCACCACAAGCTCTGGCACACTGGTGTTCCTCACCCTAGGACCACCAACCAAGACTGCAGCCCAGATCCAAGTAGGTCAAAGCAAGAGGGATTACCTTCTGAATGGTTGCTTGGTCCCCCTATGATCTGCAGGCCAGGAGCTCTGGTGGCAGCCATGTGGCAGCAGTGGCAGCCACTGCTCCTCTGCTACCACTCTCATGGTAAGGGTGCAGGGGCTGAGCTGTGCTCTTCTCTCAGCCAGTTCCAACACAATTCCCTACTGACCTCTTACTTTCTCTTTGGTGATTATGGGTTGAGTAGTCTGGAAACCACCAGAGCTGCAAGTAATTTGCTCAGCTGGAGTCTGTTCCAGATGGTCTGAGCTGTGAGTCTGGGCCAGCATGGCTCATGCAGGACTGTGCTCGACTCCCAGCCTGATGTGATAGACTCTTCCTGTTGGCTTGCCAAATGGCCTTCAGTGGGAGATGTTTCTCTCTGTCACTTTGTGGGCTTTTTAGCTGTAAAATTTGTTTAGAGTCATTAAAAAATATTTTGCAAAGACTAAGTCATTTTAACCTTACTGTACCCCTCTGATCCTGGCACTGTTGCCCCTTTTATACAGATGAAGAATTTGTGGCTCACAGAGATTCAGTGTGTTACCCATATTTACCCAGCTTATAAATGTCAAAGATGGAATTTGAATCCAAATTCAGGATTCTATTACTTGTGATATTTCAGGGAAATTTTGTTCCCTTTGTCACAGTAGAGTGTCCAAAAATTTCCAGACTTCTTTTATGTTGGAAATAAAAATTGATCTTTTGGAGGAAGACTTTAACAATCTATCAATTCTTCCCTCAATGAATTATTTTTTGTGTTAATTATCCTGTATATAGCTGGCTTTGCCGATTTTGTTTTTGCATTGTCTCCCTCATTAGATTATTAGTTTCTTGAGGATACCAAATGCCTTTTGTATCCCTTGCACTTATATCCCATAGTGCCTGGAACACAGTAGGCATTTTATGTTTATTTATTGATTGAGATTGAGTGATTGATGTGACATATATTGGTGTAATGAAAACTTTCAAAATCTCCATTTGGAGCAACCTAATGGTTGAGAAAGGGTCACTGGGTAAAGAAGTTGGCTTTACTTCTGAAGAGAAAAGAAATCAAAGAAATATTTAATCTTCCAAGTCCTAATTTTTAGTGCTGGAAGTATACTAAGAAGGCTGTCTTGTTACTTTGGAATCATAATTTCATGATATTTTCTTATTGATGCCTAATAATAGTACACAAGTCAGCTTGACTTAAACTGCATGCTCAGAACTTGGGTGGAGTCAGCATTATTGTTTCACAAGGGTATTTTACCAAAAGGGACTGTGTGGGTAGCTTCAGATAAATGAAAAGCTACATTTTAAGTGTTTAAATTACAGAACGAATGACTCTAATAATTTAGCTTAACTGCTAAAATGCCTCCAGAAGATTGGATTAAAAGAAAAGCATTTATAAGATTCAGGAGGCAGAAGCCACAAGAATAGACATATCTAAACACTAACTGCTTCCTTGGGGAAATTGCAGAAGAGCTCATTTTAAAGAAACTTATGACAAAAAAGATAATTCTTCAGTTTATGGGAGAAGATTTGGCTAGTCAAATACATAGAAACCATGTTTCATTTCTAATGGTGCAAATTAAAATCACTGGCATTTTAAAGCCATGGGCTTAAAAAACATGATATTACCTTAAGAGATGCTGCTTTCTCAGCACTTAAATTATTATTTTCTTGAAATATACTTATATTCAACAACACCCTTAAAATTTAATAAGATGTTCATTTCTGTTTAATAATTTGTTGATTTCAAGTCTTTTTTTTTCAAAGAAATAGTACTATTATGACTTTTTTTTTTACCTGACATAACACACATAGAAAGAAATTCTCATACACATTACTCCTGAGTTCATACAACTGTCTTTACTTATGCCTCTAGGGCACAGGTCCTTAATCACTTTGAATTTGACATGCATACATTTTGTATTCTGGTGCAGCCTAAGGAAACCTTCCCAGAATGATTGAAATGCATAAAATATAATACATAGGATTGCAAAAGAAACCAATTATATCAAAATACAGTTTTTAAAATGTGGAAAATAGTTAATGGATTACAGGTATGAACTTCTATGAAGTGCAATGGAAGATAGAGATCTACCTGTTGCTGATTTTTTTTTCCTTTTCTCTTCTAGGCACTGGGTAGCTGCAGTTTCAAATCAATTCTACTGTCTATTCTTACTAAGCATTCCCTTCATCTTGAATACCACTGATCATGGTCCTCTCCAGATTTTTCCTCAAGCCACACCCACAAAATTAAAAAAGAGCCAATAGAGAGACATTTTATGAGAATGCTCTATAGTGGCCAGAAAAGAGAAGTGGATAGTTGTGTCTTAGTATAAAAATATTGGAATTCTACTGTAAATCAAAGCAGCCCATTCAATATTATTCTTACCTCAAAGAAAATATAATTGCTTAGGAGACAGAGGAATAGGGTGAACTGTGAGTATATACATTTCTGAGAGCAAGAAGGAAGAGGTTAATAACTAGAAATGAAAGCAAATCCTGGGGTGTCCTAATAGATTTAAAGTTAGAAGGAAGTGGACCAAGGCAATAAGGTTTTTGTTTTCAAATAAGAAAATTAAGGCCCAATGAAGTTGGCTTATCAAAGGTAATAAGTGGGAGAGAGGATTTTAATCAATTTCTTCTAACTTTAAATTCAATAATTGTTATGCAGCACTATAGTGCCTCTGTTTATCATATAGGAGATCATGATAGTAAAGGGAAATACTTTCCCCCAGAATTTAGTGAGGTGGATTAAAAATGAAAGAAAAAGACAGGGATAATTTCATGGCCAAATACTTGAAGTGGAACATGGAGATTACTCAGAGTAAATGGTAATTCTTTTCTTTTAATTTTTGATAAAAAGTATTTTTTTCCAATTACATCTAAGGATAGTTTTGAACATTCATTTATATATGTTTTTGAGTTTCAATTTTTTCCCCATCCTTCCTTCATGTCCATCCTACCCACCCAAGATGGCAAGCATCTGATATAGATAATACCTGTGCAACCATGTAAACATACTTCCACATTAATCATGTTGTGACAGACGAAACAGAAGGGAAAAGCCACAAAAAAGTAAAAGTAGTATGCTTCCATCTGCATTCAGACTTTGTATCCACATCAGTCTCTGGATGTGGATAGCAATTTCCATGATGAGTCTTTTCTTAATTGTCTTGGATCCTTGCGTTGCTGAGAAGAACTAAGTCTGTCATAGCTGATTATTGCACAATGTTGCTGTTACTGTGTACAGTGTTCTCCTGGTTCTACTCACTTCATTCAGTATCAGTTCATGTAAGCCTTTACAGGTTTTTCTGAAATCACCTGTTCATCTTTTCTTATACCACAACAGCATTTCAATATATTTATAAACCATAACTTCTTCAATCATTCCCCAGTTGGTGGACATTCCCTCAATTTCCAATTCTTTTCTGCCACAAAAAGAGCTGCTATAAATATTTTTGAATAGGTGGGTCTTTTTCTCTTTTTTACAAATCTCTTTGGGATACAGACCTAGTGATGATATTTCTGGATCAAGGGGTATGCACAACTTGGTTGCCCTTTAAGCATAATTCAAAAATGTTCTCCAGAATGGTTGGATCAGTTCACAGCCCCACCAACAATGCACTAAAGTTCCAATTTTCCCACTTCTCCAACTCTTATCATTTTCCTTTTGTGTCATATTGGATGATATGATGGATGGAATATGGTGCCTCAGAGTTGTTTTAATTTGTATCTCTCTAATCAAAAGTTATTAAGAGCACTTCTTCATATGCCTATAGACAGCTTTGATTTCTTCATCTGAAAACTACCTGTTCATATCCTTTGATCATTAACTATTGGGGGATGACTTGTATTTTCATTAATTTGGCTCAGTTTTCTATTTATTTGAAAAATGAAACCTTTATCAGAAATACTTGCTTTAAAATGGCTTCTTATCTTTCTGCTTTTCTTCTAATTTTGGTTTCACTGGTTTTGATTGTGCAAATATTTTTAATTTAATTTTAGTTTAGTGTAATCAAAATTATCCAATTTGTATTTCATAATGTTCTCTATCTCTTGTTTGGTTGTAAATTCTTTCCTTCTCCACAGATCTGACAAGTAAACTATTCCTTGCTCTCTTTATTTGTAAATCATGTGCCCATTTTGACCTTATCTTGCTGTATGATGTGAGATGTTGAGATAGTGTCTGCCATACTGTTTTCTAGTTTTTTCAATTTTTTTTTCAGAGAGTGAATTTTTATCCCATAAGTTAGAGTCTTTGGGTTTATCAAACAGTAGATAACTATAATCATTTGTTACTGTGTCCTGTGCATGTAATCCATTCCACTGATCTGTCACTCTTTTATAGCCAGTACCAAATAGTTTTGATCATTGCTGCTTTATAATATAGTCTTAGGTCTGGTATGACTTAGAAACATTTTTTTGATTTTTTTTCCATAATTTTCCATAATTCCTAGGTATTCTTGACCTTTGTTCTTCCAGATGAATTTTGTTATCATTTTTCCTAGCACTAAAATGATTTTCAACAGTTTGATTACTATGGCAATGAATAAGTAAAAGCATTTGCATAGAATTTTCATTTTTATTGTATTAGCTCAGCCTATTCATGAACAATTGTTACTTTTCCAGTTATTTAGATGCGACTTTTTTGTGTGTGAAGAGTGTTTCATAATTGTGTTCATATTTTTCCTGGGTTTGTCTTGGCAGGTAGACTCCCAAGTATTTTATATTGCTTTCAGTTATATTAAATGGAACTCCTTTTTTCCATCTCTTTTGCTGAATTTTGTTTTGAATATATAAAAATGCTGATGATTCATGTGGGTTTATTTTATACCCTACAACTTTGCTAAAGTTGATAATTATTTTAACTAGTTTTAAGTTGATTTTCTATGATTCTCTAAGTATACAATCATATCATCTGCAAAGAGTGATATTCTAATTCTTTCAATTTCTTTTTCTTCTCTTATAGCTAAAGCTAACATTTCTAGTACAAAATATTGAATAATAGTGGTGATAATGGGAATCCTTGTTTCATCCTTCATCTTATTGTGAAGGCTTCAACCTTATTCTCCATTACAGATAATGCCTGCATATGGTTTTAGATAGATTACTTATCATTTTAAGTAAAGTTCTATTTATTCCTATACTCTCTAGTTTTTTTAATAGGAATGAGTGCTATATTTTGTCAAAGCCCTTTTCTGCTTCTATTGAGGTAATCATATGATTTCTGTAGGTTTTATTATTGATATGGTTGATTATGTTTTCCTAACATTGAACTAATCCTTTATTCTTGGCACAAATCCTATCTGGCCATACTGTATTATTCTCATGATAATTTGCTTTAATCATTTTGCTAATATTTTATTTAAATTGTTTTGCTTCAATATTCATCAGGAAAATTGGTCTATAGTTTTCTTTCTCTGTTTTGACTCTTCCTGCCTTAGGTATCAGCACCATATTTGTATCATAAAAGGAACTCAGTGGAACTCCCTTCCTTACCTAATTTTCCAAATAATTTATGCAGTAATGGAATTAATTGTTCTTCAAATATTTAATGGAATTCACCTTGATCTGGCAGGTCTGGAATTTGGCTATAATATTTTTGGAAGTTTTCTTTTGGGATCTCTCTCAACAGATGATTGATGGATTCTTTCAGTGACTAATTAACCCTCTGGTTCTTGGATATCAAGACAGTTTTCCTCGACAAATTTTTTGAAAGATGCTGTCCATATTCTTGTTTTGATCATGGCTTTCAGGTATTCCAATAACTCTTAAATTATCTCTCCTGGATCTGTTTCCTAGGCAAGTTGTCTTTCCAGTATGGTATTTTACATTTTCTTCTATTCTTTTAATATTCTTTTGATTTTGTTTGACTGATTCTTGATGTTTCATAGAGACACTAGATTCCACTTCTTCAATTCTGATTTTTAAGAATTTTTTTTCAGTTAGCTTTTGTACCTCCTTTTCTATTTGGCCTATTCTACTTTTAAAGGAGTTGTTTTCTTTAGTAGATTTTATATTTCATTTGGCCAATTTCATTTTTCTAGGGTGTGTTTTCTTCTGTGATTTTTTCTGCTTTCTTTTCCAAACTGTTAATATTTTTTCTTATAAATATCTTCTATAACCTTTATTTAGTTTGTCAATTTTTCTTCTACCTTTTTTACTTGATTTTTTAAATCCTTTTTGAGGCCTTCCAACAAAACGTTTTGGCCTTGACACAAATTAATATTCCCCTTTGAGGATTCATATTAAAGTATTTTGACATTATTGTCCTCTGAGTTTGTGTTGTCTTTTCTGTCACTATAGTAACTTTTTATGGTCGAGACTTTTTTTGGCTCATTTTTAAAATTTGAGCTCTTCTGAGGTTTAAGGGGTTCTGTCCCAAGCTTTTTGTATGGGGGGGGGGGGGCAGGAGACTGGTTGCTGGCTTTCTGCCATGAAGCCTCTGAGGTTGCAGACTTGCCCACTGTGCTAGTGCCGCCTAGTCACCCCTGTTGTTACCCAGGTTCTGGAGCTGGCAGTTTGCTGCACTGGGGCTGGAGGCCTCAGAGCTGCCCTGCTGTGCCCTGGCCTGCTGAACTTCAGTTGGCCTGAGGCCTCTGTTGCTGATCTCTGTCGTGGCTAAGAGCTTTCCCCTGACTTGCCCAAATACTGCGTTGTTGGAATGAATTCCCCTTTTGCCCAAGTGAGACAGACATTTCCTGCACTCTTTCTAAGTTTTTCTGGACTGGAAAATTGTTTCACTCTATCTTTTTTGTGGATTCTGTTGCTCCAGTTCTTTTAGAGGTTGATTTAACATTGTTTCAGTAGTAAACTGGGAGAGCTCAGGCAATTTCCTGGCTTCTCTGAACCATCTTGTCTCTGCCCTTCATAAACGAGAATTCTTTTTTTAAAAGATAATTATGATCACATAGGAACAGGAGCTTTGAATTCATTAATATAAAAAAATCCTTGATGAGGAAATTCCAGTTACCAAAACTAATTGATAACTTTTCTGAAACAGTATTAATGACTTCCTTAGAAGTGCAGACGGATTAAACGAGTTGTTTAGAGTCACATATATAAGAAAAGTCATTGGTAGAACTTAAACCAGGTGTTTATGAAGCTGAGGCTCACACTCTTTCCACTCTACCATCTTGGTCCTAAAACTTCATAACTGTAAGCAATCCCAAAGAATGTGCAAAGTTAGTCAATCAGTAAGCATTTAGTAAGTGCCAACCATGTGTCAGGAACTGTGAAACCACCTAAGGGAATAAGTATAGTTTTACAGGGATTTCTTTGATAAACTCTTACTTTAAAAAGGATGATGATGGTTTATATTAGAATTAAGATATGAAAGAAGCCAATAATTGTAAATGTCTCCAAAATTTTATATTTTATATATACTTAGCACAAAAAATTATTAAAGTGACAGATTTGGAAACCAGTCAACATGGCATTCACAAAGCCTTTACCCCTTTTCCAAATGAATTTGACCACATCTTAAAACATAGGAAACAATTACTTCATGAATTAATGGTCATTTAAGAATCAGTTTGTTTTCCCCAAAAATCAGATCATCAGTGCATTAAATTAAAAGTGAAAATCAACTCCAACTTAGAAGATTAAAGACAAGAACATGACATGCTATTATAGCAGCTGAGATTACCCTTAATAAAAAACATTCCATGGAGACATGATGGAAAGTTATAAGCCACCTCGCCTCAAAAATAGTAAAAAAAAAAAAAAACAAAACAAAACCATGGAATGTGGAATAATTCCATGGGGAAAAAACAATTTATAGAAGTGTGGAATAAAATATAACTATAAATATAATATAAAATATAACAATTTCATTTATGAGCAAAGCAGAAATTCATCAAATATTTGTGATGTATTATAAATTTTCTAGTGTTTCTATGTTGGATTATATTTATACTTAATGACAAAGCTACCACTGCTTTGGGGCTGTCATATGTGAAGAAATAATAATGGCCCTTCAGCATCCTCCAGTGAAATTAAGTAACTTGAGTGTCTTAAATGCCCAGCACACGATATATACTTTAAAACATTTGCTAAAGTTGGCAAAGTAGATAAAAGTTGAAAAATCACTGAGAACTGAACAAGTATATAGGAAAGAAATACATGGTGGTGGCATGCATGTTTAAAAACTTTCAGCAATCAGTTTTCAGCACAGTGAAAGGAAAATTGTTAAAGAATAAAAAAGATCATGCTTTTTTGCCAAATAAAATGCAAATGAGAATATATCAATGTTACAACCCATACACTTGCTTTCTCATCTCTATAAAAATCTTTATGAAAATGGAGCATGCAATAATGCATCATGAAAACTTAGGGAGAGTAGACTTTTAAAGACTTATTTTTCAACAGAACACAACATTGTCATAATCACACTATTTAAAAAGAGGTATAGATAATGAAGGATACCACTGATAATCTGTATCAAAATAAGAAGATATACTTGTGAAAAAATTTTCGCTATCATTATAAGAAGTTTTCTATCATATCGAAAAGAAAATCATTCATCATAGCTGCTGATACTCATTAAATACTAGTTCATGAATGGCACTAGTTGATTTTTCTGGGCCCTATATAGCTACAGGACCTCCTTGATGAGATTCATGGTTACTAAAGACATCAGCAAAGCAATCAATAGAGAAAAAAAAGTTAATACATATTACCAATCTTATGACAAGAAGCTGTATGGCCAGCCCATTTAGTTAGTACATCAGTTCATATAACAGAAACACCCAGTGCAGATGGATAATGAGCTGACCATAGAAATGAACAGAAGAATTGAACGAATTATCTTTTGGAAATAGAGCAATTCTTTCAATGATCCCAAGCTGTTCCATGTTGAAAAAAATCTCATATTTCTATAATAATATTCCTCTAGCAGTACCATAAGGCTGCAAATAATGGAGAACAATGACCTCCAAAAATCCAAATATCAGATGATCCATAGTGCAATTGAAAATTGCTTCAGCACATTACCAATGATGCCTTTCCCTTAAGAAGAAGCATAAAATATATCATTAGAGACATGTTGACTGTGAAAAGATCTGGGTAAATGAAGTAAAAAAAGGACATTAAAAAAAATAATAGGCTGCCCACTTTTACAAAGTATTTTTTTAAACATTAAAGTGAAAATGTCTGAAAATTTTCTGTTCATAAATTTTAACCGTTTGTCAATTGGGGAATGGCTTGTATTCTGATAAATTTGATTCAATTCTCTATCCATTTCAGAAATGAGGCCTTTATTGGAGATACTTGATGTAAATATTTTTTCTCAGTTTTCTACTTTCCTTTAATTTTGGTTGAATTCATTTTGTTTATTCAAAACATTTAAATTTACTTTTATATAATCAAAATGATCCATTTTATATTTTATAATGCTCTCTGTATTTTGTTTGGTCCTAAGTTTTCCCCTTATCCATAGATCTGAAAGGTAAGCAATTTCATACTTTCCTGATTTGCTTATGGTATCACCTTTTATGTGTGATATACTCATTTTGACCTAACCTTGATATACAGTGTGAAATATTCATCTATACCTAATTTCTGCCATATTGTTTTCTAGTTTACCCAGCAAGGTTTGTCAGATAATAAGTTTTTGTCCCCAAAGCTTGGATCTTTGGGTTTATCTAATGCTATATTACTGTGGTTATTTATGACAATGTATTGTGTACCTGATCTATTCCACTATCTACCACTCTGTTTCTTAGCTAGGATCAAATCGTTTTTATGATTATTACTTTATAATACAGTTTGAGATCTGATCCAGCTATGTTACCTTTCTTCACATTTTTTCATTTATTTCCTTGATTGTCTTGACCTTTTGTTCTTCCAGATGAATTTTGTTACAATTTTTAATAACTATAAAATAATGTTGAGGTAGTTTGATATGGCATTGGAAAATAGATTAATTTAGATAGAATTGTCATTTTTATCACGTTGGCTCCGTCTATCTGTAAACAATTTTTTTTCTTTTGTAAAAATATTCATATAATTCCTGGGTTTGTCTGGGCACATAGAATCTCAAGTATTTATATATTGTTTATAGTAATGTTAAATGAAATTTCCTTTCTAATTCTTGCTGCTGGACCTTTTTTGGTAATGAATAATAATGCTGATGATTTATGTGATTGTATTTTGTATCCTCCAACTTTGCTAAAGTTGTTAGTATTTCAGCTAATTTTTAATTGATTATCTTGGATTCTCTAAGTATACCATCAGTTTCATCTAAGAGTGATAGTTTTGTTTCCTTATTGTCTACCCACATTTCTTCAATGTCTTTTTTCTTTTTTTATTACTATAGCTAACATTTACAGTACAATATTGAATGAGAGGTGATAATGAGCATCCTTTCTTTGCCTTGATCTTATTAGGAAGGTTTCTACTTTATCTTCAATAAAGGCAGTTTTCAGGCAAAGGAAACAAAGCTATCTATAGTCATATAAAATGCTTTGTCACTATTGATTAGAGAAATGCAAATTAAAACAACTCTTAGGCACCACCTCACAACCATAAGATTGGCTAATATGAGAGAAAAAACGACAGATGTTGGAGGGGGACATGGGAAAATTGTAACACTAATATACTGTCAGTGGAGATTTGAATGGATCCAACCATTCTGGAAAGCAATTTAAAGCTATGCTCCAAAGTCTACAAAGCTCTGCATACCCTTTGACATAGTAATAACACTACTAGTTTTATGTCCTAAACAGCTCAAAAGGGGGAAAAGAACCTATTTATACAAAAATATTTATGGCAATTTTTTTGTAGTGACTAAGAATTTGAAGTTGAGGGACTATCAATCAATTGGATGGACAAATTGTAGTATATGATTGTGATGGAATATTATTGTACTATAAGAAATGATGAGCAAGTTGATTTCAGAAAACCCTGAAAAGACTTACACAAAATAATAAAAATTGAAGTGAGCAGAAGCAGGAGAATGTTGTACACGATAACAGCAATATTGTGCAATGAACAACTATGAATGACTTACCTATTCTCAGCAATACAAAAAAAAAAAAAAATCCAAGAAAATCCTAAAGGACTAATGATGAAAATAGTATCCACTTCCACAAATAGAACTGATGGCATCTCAATTCAGACTAAATCATGCTATTTTTCTTTCTTTCTCTTGTTCTTTTTTCATTTTTGTTTTCTTCCACAAAATGACTAATATAAAAATGTTTTATATGGTTGCATATGTATAACCTATATCAGATTAGATTGTTTCACATCCCTGGGAGGGGGAGGAGATGGAGGCAGGAAAATACATTTGGAATTCAAAATTTGAAAAAAATAATGTTAAAATTTTTACACATACTTGGGGAAATAAATTATTATTTTAAAAAAGAAGTAAAGTGGAAATAATTATGATAACAATAATATATAGCTTTAATATGATATTTGCAAAATGTTTGAAAATTCTTACAATAGGCAAAAAAGACCTTCCAAATTTCTTTTACATCACAAATATGGTGCTCATACCTAAATTACAATGAGCAAAAATGAAAAAAAAGAGAGAGATTATAGACCAATTTTCCCAGCTGAAAACTGATGAATATTTCTAAATTAAATACTAACCAGAAGAGAATAACAATATATCACAAAGGTCGTATCTTATAACTATGTGAGATTTATACCAGGAATTCAAGGTTAATTACACACACATATGTGTGTGTATATGTTTATATATGTATCTATACCTACAAATATATATATATGCATGTGTATATATGCACACACATACACAAATATACATATATATCAGCATAATTGACCTTTTAACAATAACAATAAAATCATATTATTTTCTCTATAAATGCAGAACAAATCATTGATTAAATATAAACCTAATTCTTATTATAAACACTAGAAAGCATAGGCGTCAATGGAGCCTTTCTTAAAATAACAAATAGTATCTCTCCAGTTGTTGTCCTTTGCAGTGTCTAACTGTCCATGATCAGACTAATACAAACTTGGAAGACTCTATCACAGGTCAGGCACAAGTAGTACACATGAATATTTAGAGCGGAGATGTCTTGAAATTTGCACATCTTATGTTTCTTTTGAACTACTGCAAATCTACTTTGCTCCTACAACACAATGCCTTCTTTATGTGGGCACACCATGGTAGGAGATCCTTTGCCAGTGTCTCCCATGTTATGCAATCTATTCAAAGATCTTCAGAGAGATCTTGCGAGTATCCTTGTATCACTTCTTCTGGTCACCATGTAAGTGTCTGACCGGTGTGAGTTCTCTATATATGTCTTTTCAGCAAATGTATATATGGTATTTGAACAACGTGATGGGCCCTTCAGAGTTGCCCTCTCTGCATTAGAGTTTGAATGTTTGACAAGTCAGCTCAAGAAAGGACCTCAGTATCAGGTAACTACTCCTGCCAGGTGATCTCCAGAATCTTCCTAAGACAATTCAAATCAAAGTAATTGAGTTTCCTAGAAGGTGTTAGTATACTACCCAATTTTCTCAGGCATACAATTATCAGGTCAGCGTAATGGTTCTGTAGACCAGTGTAATACTTTTCTCCCACATTTTCCTTTGGAGATGCCCACATACTGAGCTAGTTCTGGCAATGCATGCATCAACCTGATCATCTCTATGGATATTCCTAGAAAGTATACCACTGAGTTAAATGAGCTTATCCATAGTACTAAAAATTTCTCCATTTACTGTAACTGATGATTCCACATATGGATGATGTGGTACTTCCTGGTGGAGAACCTGTGTTTTCTTGGGGTTATCTGTTAGGCCAAAATTAGTGCAGTCAGCAATAAATTGACCCATACTTTGTTGCATCTCAGCTTCAGAGGCTTTAGTGAGTGCACATTCACCTGTGAACAAAAGTCATGTACCAACTCTCCCTTCACTTTAATCTTGGCTAATACCCTTTTCAAGTTATATAATTTTCTATCAAGATGGTAGCTGACCTTGATGCTGTTTTTGTCCTTATTGAAGGCATATGACATTGCTGAAAACATCATGCTAAAAAGCATGACAGAAAGTCCACAACTTTGCTTTATTCCATTTGTGACAGAGAACCTGGGCAAGCATGCCATCATATAATGAATGTACCATACTGATAAACTTCAGTGGGTTCTCAAATTTTGCTATAATTTTTCCCAAGCCCTCATGACTGTAATGCCATGCATGAGCAGCATTACCATTACAATGACTGAAAGGATCAAAGACTTTGGTTAGATAAATTAATATTCTGTACAGACCTCTGCTCTGCTCTGTTCCTTTGAAGCCTTCCCAATAAGATCAAGGCTGAGGATGTATAAACTGACACAAAGGAAAGTGAGCAGGACCCAAAGAATATTTTTTATGGTATTGGCAGTATTTTATAATGATCAATTCTTAATGACTTCATTATCCTCAGAAATACAATGATCCAAGATAATTCTGAACGACTTGTTATTAAAAATGCTGTCTACCTCCAGATAATTGGTGGAGTCTGAATGAAAAGCTATGCGTACTTTTTAAAATTTTTCTCAGGGTTTTTTTTTTGTATTTTTTTTACCAAATAGCTAAAAGGGAAATAATTTTTGTATGACTATATATGTATAATCTATGTCACATTGTGTACCTCTGGGTAGAGGATGGAGGGAGATAAGAATGTGGAACTCAAACTTTTTTGTGAATGTTAAAACTGCTTTTACATGTAATTAGAAAATATGTTTTTCCCAAAAATGTTGACAGTAATTTTTCTTATCTTTACAACAGCTCTTCAAGGTAAGCTAATATTATTAGTTCCATTTTACCTTCAGGAAACTGAGGTTAAAAGACCTTATATTGCTTTATGAGGTCACAAATCGGATAAACATCTGAGAAAGTATTCAGACTCAGATCTTTACCACTGTAAATCCAACATTTAATTTACTGTAACCATCAAACTCTCACATATTTGAAGATTCTTTGTGGAAGATTTTTGGAAACTATATGCAGAAGAATTTTTGAGGGATGAGAAAATGTGAATCTGGAACAACCATTTTCAATGGTGGTGATACTTGATATTAATTAAATCACAGAGTCATTCAATAAGAAATAGTAAAAAAAAAATTTTACCACTCACAAAAAATAGCTCTGTTTTTTGTAGCACGTTATAGTCTATAAACCACATTACCTATTTTATTTCAGATTACGTTTATAATAACTCTACAAAGTGGGAATCGCAAAAAAAATGCTATTCTTCCTTCATTGTTGAAGAACTTACCAAAGTTCACAAAACTGGTACATGACAAAAGTGGGACTTATCCCCAAATATTCTATCCTCGAAATTAATATTCTTATAAAAGATGAAAGGAGTGTCAAATTTCTACTGAAAAATACAAAAATGTGGCTTGAACTTATAAGAATACTGTTAGGAATCACAGAATTAGTTGGTGCTTATAAATGAAACAGAGCAACAGTTTTATTTATTTTGAACTTTTTATCTTTAAAAAAGCTAGACAAAACAGAACAAGCAAATTGAGGACCACTATTTTGGGGGGCAAAAGTTTTAAGTTTGCAACAGACAGCAAATGATAGAACTTCTTATCCTATATTTCATTTCCATATTATTCACCAAAGAGAATGACGTTCCATTTTAAAGTGTAGAACATATGCCATTAAGTGAGAATTAAATTTGATGATAAAGGGAGAAGAGAAAAGGAAGAGAAAAGCTAGCTACTTTTAAACTGCCTCTACGACCCGACAAATTGCATCCCCAATTGTTAAAAGAAGTTTCAATAGTATAGTTTTGAAAAATAATAGAACAAAAGACATAACAGGAAGCTAACAATTTTTAAAAAGGCATGTTCTTAATTTTCAGAAAAGAAAAAAAAATAAAAAACATAAACTGCTTAGATTAATAATTATTTAAACACTGTTATTAATCTGATGGTTCTTAATAACTCAAAATTATATAAGCAGTAGATACTGCCATGCTTTTAGTATGAAAATATCAGGCATAGTCAAACTTATTTAATTTTTGTTGAATTACCAGACTACTGAATATTAGGAACAACATAAAATAATTTCTATGACTTGAAATATGATAGCTGACAAAATCTTTGTGATTTTTTGTGCTAAGACAGAGAAAAATGGACTAGGTGGTATCATTATAGTGACATAGCTGGCTGAATGTCAGTGACAGAAAAGTGTTGCCTAATATCTTAGTGCTATTTGCAGTGATGATGATGGTGAGAGAGAAGGGCCTCTAATGGTTTCACACAGGATTCATTCCTTTCCCAAGTTCCACTAAACATTATTTTAAACAACTTAGATAGGCATATAGAAGAATAGAACTGAAAGTAAGAAAGGTTTGGAACATGCTGTACTCTCTCCTTGTAAGACTCCTATGTTGAGTTTGGGCACAGCATTTTGGGATGGATTTTCACGAGCTGGACTTTATGTGAAAGAGAGCAATTTTGAGTAGATGTGAGGCACAGCACATGAAGTTCAAATCAAGGACTTTCACAGATTTTCAACATTCATGGGTTCTTGTTGTTGTTGTTGTTTGTTGGGTTTTTTGCCTTTTTTGGAGGGGGGAAGGTAGGGCAATTGGGGTTAAATGAGTCGCCCAAGGTCACATGGCTAATTTTGTGTTAAGTGTCTGAAGCTGGATTTGAACTCAGGTCCTCCTGGTTCCAGGGCCAGTGGTCTATTCACTGTGCCACCAAACATTCATGTTTTAATAAAATTTTGAGTTTCATTTTTTTTCTTTCTCCCTCTCTCTCATTTACCCTCCCCAAGGTGGCAAACAATCAGATATAGGTTATACATGTGCAATCACGTAAACAGATTTCCACCTTATTCATGTTATGAAAGAATAAACAATAAAAGGGAAAAGCCACAAAAAAGCAACAAAAAAGTGAAAATAGTCTGCTTTGGTCTGTATTCAGACTCCATAGTTCTTTCTCTGAATGTGTGTAGCATTTTCCACCGTGAGTTCTAACTGTCTTGGGTCATTGTATTACTGCTAAAAACGAAATCGCTCGTAGTTGATCATCAACCAATGTTGCTGTAACTGCTTTCACAGAATTTCTCTGAAAAAGAAGAGAGTCATTGACATATTTGTAAGGCAATACTTCAGAATAATGTTGCAGGGAATAGAACTGGTTTGCTTCATGAATGTGGGCAGGACTAGAACCAAAAGCATGCATAGTACTCCGTCTTCTGACTATGTGCATTTATGCTAGCTATCTCCAGGGCTGGAATGCACCCTCTCCTCAGCTCTGCCTCCTAGAATCATGAGATTCCTTCAAATTTTAGCTCAAGTGCTAACTTTTATATTAAACTTTTCCTGACACGCCCAGCTACTGGTGATTACCCCTTCAAATTATTTTTCCCCTTATGTGTGTACATGTTATCTTTCTAAATTAGATTGTCAATTTTGCAAGGACTGGTTTAATTTTTTATTTTTATCACTAGTTCTTTGCACAGTTTCTGAAATATGCTAAGTTTTAAAAATACCTATTGATTTGTGTGTATTCTACATAGATATTGAATGTACATATATATCGAGAGTATATTCTAAGGTACATTTTTTTTCCAAATTTGAGTATACTATAGGAGAGTGATATTTTGAACAACAGAATTAGTTTGCTGTTTCAATCATGTAGAATGGTGGCCCCAAACAAACAAGATACATTTTAATGGGAATCAAAATAAAGTCCAGAATTTAGGTTCAAAATGACATTATATCTGTATGACATGGAAGGTGGGTGATGACATCAGTTCTCATGGAAAGAGTACAGAGCAGAGGTTCTAGACCAGGGTCTATAAAATTTATAGATATCCAACTATTTCTTTAGCCTTTAATTTATTTCAATATATTTAGTTTTCATTGTAATGCCATGTTTTATATTTTATACATTTCAAAACATTATACTAACAAGAGGTCAAAAGGCTTATCAAATTGCCAAAACATTCCATGACATGAAAATACTTAAGAATACTCTGAGTATTTATTGATTATGAGATCAATAAAACAACCAATTGACATCAATTAAAATGTATAATTTAGTCTCAGATTCTATTGATATAATAGAATTTGCATGGATAAAGTTCTACTATTTCCTCTGCATACAAGCTTTTAGAACCTGGACATATCACTCACTCTCTTAATGCTCTAGATCACTCTCAAAGATCAAAAGACTTGCACATAGTAGGCACTTAAAAGGATGGGGGGGGGTGGTTCTGACAAGCATTGATAAGGGAAGTTCTTTGAAGGGGCTTTCTCTACAATAATGAAATTTCAGAACATTTTAAAATGGTAATTAATTAAAGGGAGTAAAAAAATCCAACTCGGCTCTGCTTGGGTTCAGCCACAAATTCTTGGTCTCTGCAGCATAAAAAGGAACTCTGACAAATTTAGAAAACACCTAGAAATTGATGGATATCAACTGGAAAGACAGAGGAGAGGAGGGTATGTCATATTAGTATCAGTCAAGGAATACTGAAGATGTTTTTCCTTGAGAAGTCATAAAGGGAAGATAATAGCTGTGTTCCAATATTTGCAAACCAATCCTAACAGTAAAACAAACAAACAAACAGAAAACCTGATTATTTCATCTAAAAGGGAATAAGCAATGGATCTTCTTGGTTATCTTTTCATGAATCAGCTACATCTTCAGTAGTTGTTAACAGTTTTGACACTTAAAGGCTTGTTATTTTGCCTCTGTTAAGTTAACAATGGTCTTTGTTCAGTTATATTTAAATTTTCCCATTCCAGTCAATTTTGCAAATATTTTTAAGGGTCTACTATGTGGAAGGCATTGTGTGACTCTAGTATGAAGGGACCATAAGCAAATCTTAGTTCATTTGAGACAAAATAAGACATCTTTTGCACTTTGTATATGTAAAATTGATCTCTGTATTATAGAAGCTGAAAATACAAAAAGTTCAGTTTTAAAGATTCTTATGATTCTCATCTTCTTTGGCTCAACTAGAGTCACCTCATTCTTTTAATATTCAGAAATTATTTTAAAGTGATTTTAGGGAGCTACAAATGTCCAACATCTTCCCAGACAACATAGGAAATTAATATCAGTAAATTTTTTTCCTTGTCATGCAGGGCAGGGGTATTTTATTCTAACAAAATATTATGGATGGATAACTACAATGTATCTCCAAATATCAGTAATATATGTCATGGAATTCAGTCACCAATATGTAATTATAGGATCATATATTTTGAAATAGAAGAGACCTTATAGGTCATCTAATCCAAAACCTCCATTTATGTTATCTGATACTTTCACTATCATTTTGAGGAAGATATTATTATCCTATTTTACAGGCAAAGAAACAAAGTTTTGGAGAGGTTTGGTGACTTTCTCCTGGTCACCCAGATAATAAGTGAGATACAAAGTTTGATCCTAGATATTTTAGTTCAAATTTCTGTATTATTTTTTCAGTGTGGAAAAAGAGGATCCTGTAATTCTATTGACTTTAAGCTCCTAGATTTAGCTTTGCCTTTTGTCTTCTTTTATTCATAATCTTTAGATTAGACATCCTTTCTATTTCTAAATTTCTTCCTCTTTGAATCTGCCTTTCTATTTTTATCTCTCATATTCACTTAGCATATGATTTTCATTACTGTAATATATATTTGACTTTTCTTCCTAATTTGATTGAATGCTCCTTGAAGGCAAGGACTGCTTGATTTTTGTCTTTGTATCTGCAGCATCAACAAGAGTGCTGCACACATATTAGGAACGTAGTGCTACTAACTGACTAATTGATTCATAGTTTCATCTTCTCTCTCTACAACTCACATTGCAAAGTACAGAATGATATTAGAACATTCCCTCTTTAATGAACTATTTTCACAATATTGAACTGAAACATTTCTGAACAGACTGTATGTGACACTGTTTCAGGCAATGGAAAAAACCAAATTAATCTGCCTTCTAGAATCTTACAATCTATACAGGCAATAACGACACGTACTGATAGTATAGTAAACTGAGCCAACCTTGACTTTGAATACTATTTCAGTTAGTTTTGCCATCCAAGAAATAAAGAGAGAAAAGGGCATTGCCAAAACCAGTCACCTCTCCCTACCACATCCCATGACTAGCTTAAATTGGCTATGGACTTTCTGAGGGATCAGCATTTATGAGGATTAGGTCAGTCTATTTTATCCTTCTCCTGTTGCAACTAACTAGGCTGAAATATATTGTCTCTATGATCACATCTCATCTAGGTCACAGTGGTGCTACCTCCTGAGTATAGTTGTGCCACCTGAATTGTTTATATATTCGGAAATGGCAGTTAGGTGTCAGACTGAGTCATAGAGCCAGTCCTGATTGATCATGGTACTAATGATCTGGGAAGTGGCACATTCATTCATTCACACACACACACACACACACACACACACACACACACACACACACACACACACACACATGAATTGAACTATAGGTCTCTGTTAAGTAGCCTTACCTCTGTTTTAAGGGTATCAAAAATAAACTGCTGGGCAAATCTCCTTCTCCCTTATACATAAAATACAATTCTCCCCTGTCAGTTTAGAGATCCAATTTTCTATTGTCTTGTAGCTACTATGAATAGATTTAAGAAATATAATATTATTAACTGAAATATTCTATTTAACTTGAAACACTGAATTTTCTACATTATTTTCTTGTCTTAACTTACATTTTTTTGCCTCTACAAAACTGCTTCTCTACATCCCCTATTCACTTTCTCTTCTTAAAATTTTGGAAAATTTTGGGTTTGTTGATTATACTACTCCTTAAAGAATTTGAGGAGTTTAACTATGAGCATATTTATTTTCTAGTTGTTATCATAATGATCTTGGCTAGCACAATCAGCTCCAGGTTTCTTACATTAAATTTTTACATATTTAAATCCAGTATTAATTGCTAAGCCATCTCTGCTCTAGACTGCTCTAAAATTTTTAAAAATTGTATATAAAAATATAACTTTTCTGACGTGAAATATTTTCTGTCTATAATATTGTTAATCCTACAGTGAATAATTTCTAAAATCTCACTAAGATACCTGGATTAATTTGCAATACTATAGGGGAAATAAATACAAAAGAATCTCCTCTTAGGAGCTTTCTATTTTACATAGTTAAGTAACTGGTAGCACTAATGTGAGATGAAGCACACAAGATGTGCTCTAAAGAAAAAAGACACTTGCATTAATAATCCTCAAGTCAATATAATATAAAAGAAAAAGTTCTGGTCTCAAAGTTTAAAAATTTAAGTTCAAATCCTATATCTTATGGACCAGATGTATGTCACTGGGCAACTCACCTCACCTCACTTAGTATCAGTTTAATGAGCCCATAACATTAGTACTACCTATCTACTTGAAGTTTAGGTGGTCCAGTAGATAGATCATTGGGCATGGAATGAGGAAAAATTGAAATCAAATCTGTTCACAGATACTTACTGGCTGTCAGTGACTTAAGTGACTGGAAAGTCACTTAAGGTATTTTTGCCTTAGTTTCCTCATCTTTCTAATGGAAAAACAACACTGCCTTCCCAGGGTTGTTTAAAGATTAAATGAGAAAAAAACTTACAAAGTGATTAGTACAGTGCCCATCACATAACAAGTACCACATAAATGATGGATGATGATGATGATGATGATGGTGATGATGATGGTGGTGGTGATGATGATGATGTTGATGTTGATGATGATGGTGATGATGGTGATGATGATGATGATGGTGATGATGATGATGGTGATGCACAGTGGATGGAACTCTGGGTTTGGAATAAAAAACAACTCAGTTCAAATCTGACTCCATATGCTCAATAGCTGTATTTCTCTAGACAAATCACTTAGTCTCTGCCTCAGTTTCTTCAATCAATAAATTGAGATAGTAATAACCCTTAACTTACAGGTTTGTGGGGTTCAAATGAGATAATATTTGTAAGGGTAATAGCTGAGTTCCTGGCACATAGTAGTCACTTAATAAATGCTTGTTTTCTTCCTACCTCGCTGGATTTTTTGAGCAAGGTGACTTGTGAACATCAAAATGCTACATTTTGATTTTGTAAGAACAGAGACATGAACTCAGGGTTTCTTAACTTCAAGAATAAATGTACCCATTATACCATATTGCCTCTAAAAACATTAATGTTTTGATGTCACGGTAAAGTCATACTTACAAAGTCTTTTTTTGCTTTTTTTTTTTTGAGGGGGGAAGGTAGGGCATTTGGGTTCAGTGACTCGCCCAAGGTCACTCCGCTAGTAGGCTTTAAGTATCTGAGGTAAGATTTGAACTTAGGTCCTCCTGGCTCTAGGGCCAGTGCTCTATTCACTGTGCCACCTACCCCGCCTCCCCCAATACTTACAAAGTCTTAAACAATATGTTTTGTGTTTTAAAGGGCATAGAAAAAATAACGAAGCCTTGATTCTTTTGTTTCACCAAACCCCCATCACATTTAACATTAATTAGGGAGATTCTCTGGAATTTAGATGAAAAGGTCAGGTTGTTTTTTTTTTTTATTCAGTTTATGTATGAAGTGATCAAGAATCCTTTGAGAATACTCATAACTCTGGGATATGAGATTTGGTACTAGAAGGGACCATAAAGTTGGAGTCATGCTTTCTCAGTTGAGGTTTTACAAATTAGGAAATAGAGTTGTGACTTGATTACTTACTCTGCTGAATAAATATCTGAGACAGGCAGGCACTGAATTTAAATCCACCTGACTCCAAATCCAAACCACCTTTTCCTCTACCAATATCAAGGGATGTTTTCAAGTCATCTTGAATCCATCAGGAAAACTTATTGTTAAAATAATAGTGTGAGCATTTACAACTCAAAAATCATCATATATGACAAATCAGATTTTTTTTTGCTATTGTTATTCTTGTTGATTGCTGAGATTTAAGAAAGGGTTGAAGAATATGTTAACAACAAAGATTAATGTAATGTAAAGATTAATCATGAATACATTTTCCCCCAGAGAAGTGATTGTTAAGAATTAACCAATGCACAATTATCCACAACAGAAATGTTAAAAAAAATTATACTAAAGAAAATTTTTTGAAAATAAAAGCCGACATGAAATGCACTAAAATATAAATGTTTTGATCGTATTAAAATGCACATATAATAAAACAGCCTACAAACATAATATAACAAGGCAGGAAACAACTTGCAAATAGGGGCTTCCTATATACAACAATAAATTGTAGAAAAAGTAAAGAATATTACAATTGCAAGAATTAATTTCAATGTGCATAATATATGTATGTATAGACAAATAACTACACCACACACACACACACACACACACACACACACACACACACACACACACACACACATACTCTTAGGCACTATGGGTGTGTGTGTAAATACCAGTAAATTAAATGATTTTGAAGAGGACATGAGTCAACTTAGACTGGAAATGCTAAGAATTCTTTTTTGAGTTTACCTGTCCAAATCTAACTTCCCTTCTAAATATACCCAAACGAAGTGATTCAGAAAACCTGGTGGGTATGATATCTATAATATTCCCTTATTGCTTGACAGAAAATGTTAACTATTTTGTGACCTATACACAATAGTTTTTTCAGTAGCCATTATCATGGTAAACAACAAAAACAACATAGGAATTAATAAAAATATAATTACCCATAATATCTATCAAGAACAGACCTTCAACTATCTGGGACTAATAGAAATCTACTGGAAATTGCACAGAATGCAAATCCACAGTTCTTTAGTTCATGTCCAAATTTGAGTCAGGACATCGCAAAAGTTCAGAATAATGAATAGGAACCTGACTTTGCCTTGGATTAGAAAGCTTTCAGCAACAAAAAAAGCTCCCAGATCTTGAGTTGCCATTTATATACTTGAAGAAATGCCAATATTTGGAGAAAAGAGCAAGATCAAGGAATTCCTTTTGGAATTTTACAGAACTTGGCCTTAACACAATATTCAAATTTGGGGGAAAGGAATGAACACATTAAAAAATTCCACAAAAAATAATCATCATGGAAATAGGCACATTTAAGACACATACCCGGAAGAACAACTAAAAAAAAAAGTCTAAAAGTAAAATAAAACTTGGCCACAAGTTCAACTGTAATTCTTGAAAGAAATAAGGCAAGAGGTCTTTTTAAATATATATATTTAAAAATTATTTATAAAAGAAACAAGAGTACTAGAGAAAAGTATTTTAAAAGAAATAACAGATGTGTTATCAAATTGGAGAATGAATTAACAGCTGGAAAAATATATAAAAACTCACTCAAACAAAAGATTTCTTAAAAATGAAAATAAATCAAATGAAAATCCATGAGTCCATAAGACAAGAAAGATAGAATTAAAACCATAAGATTGAAAAAAATAATAATCTGTAAATTTCATAGGAGAAAAAAAGGAAGAGAATGGAAGGAAGGAAAGAAAGAAGAGAGAAAGGGAGGATGGAAGAAGGAAGGAAGAAATGAAAGATGGAATAAAGAGAAGAAAGGAAAGGAAGAGGAAGAGAGAAAAGAAAAAAGAAATGGACACATCATATTTCAATAAATCATGAAAGAATAATATCCAAATCTTTTAGAAGCATAAGTCAAAGAGAAAATATAAATAATTTACCTATTACCTCATGAAAGAAACCTCAAAATGAAATCTTTTAGGAGTATCATAGCTAATATCCTGAATTTCTGGGTCAAAGAAAAGGAAATACTTCAAGCAAAAAAAAGATCCCTTTAACAACAACATTATTCACATAATGAGGAGCCTTTGTCAGAACCATACAAGAAAGAAGACAACAAA
Organism: Pseudochirops cupreus; assembly: GCA_028627135.1. NCBI lineage: Eukaryota > Metazoa > Chordata > Mammalia > Diprotodontia > Pseudocheiridae > Pseudochirops > Pseudochirops cupreus. The sequence continues at coordinate 229,860,435 of CM053584.1, forward strand.
ATTATCAATATCAAAAACAAAAGGGATGAATGCATCATTTTTGAAAAGGATATCAAAGCAATTATTGGGAGCTATTTTCACCAAGAATATGCCAATAAAAGTGACAATCAGTGAAATGAATGACTATATTCATATATTCATATAATCATATATATATTTCATATATATCCCAAATTATTAGGAAGATAGAGAATTTTTAAATTATCTTCAAAACAAGTGAAAAAGATATCAAGGAGCTCTCTGAGGAAAAAAAATCCCCAGGATCACAGGTGAATTCTACCAAATATTTAAGAAACAATTATTCTCAATGCTAGATGAACTATTTGAAAAAATATGCAAAGGAGTTCTATCAAAACTTCCTTTTATGGCACAAATATGGTTTTGATACCCAAACCAGAGATAGAAAAAAAGGAAACCAAAGACCAATTTCCATAAAGAACAGTGATGGGGAAGATATATATATACATATATACACACACACACACACACACACACACACACATATATATATACACACACACACACACATAGATAGATAGATAGACAGACAGACAGACAGACAGATAGATAGATAGATAGATAGATAGATATGGATATAGATATGGATATAGATATGGATATAGATATAGATATAGATATAGATATAGATATAGATATATGTACCAGGATTTATACCAGGATTACCAGACTGGTTCAATATTATGTGTAATGTAAGAATAATTGATCATATTAATAACAAAATGCTAAAAAAATTATTATATTAATGTATGCAGAAACATCTTTTGACAAAATATAACACTGATTCCTATTATAATTGTAGGAATTGTAGGGAATAATGAAGCTTTTCTTAAAATACTAGAGGACTTAATGTATACATGGAAAACTGTTCTATTTAAATCACTTCACTAAAACATGCTCAAGAATTGCTCTCATGAAATATGGTACTTTTCTTTGAGACAGTTCATTTTTTTTCTTCTGAAATATAGCCTTTTGAATTTTTTCCTAGGTTCATACCTATTATTTTTCTTCCTAAATTAAGTTAAGAATGTCTTTAAAGATGAGGAAAGACTCATACCAAAATGTGTTATTAATCACTACATGTACATATAAGTCATAAATCTTCACTGAAAACTCTTTAAACAATTTCTCCACCAAGGGGACACTTTCTATAATGATATCATACTGTTGTTTAGTTTTGGCAAGTCTGAAAAAACATATTCCAGGGAAAAATGGTGACTGAAGGCCTTGAGCTTGAATTTAGAGGTCCAATTGAAACAACTGATGAAGGAAACATTAAAAAAAAAACTGGATCTCCAATCAAAGCAGATTAATTATAAAGCTAAGAAATAGAAAGTTGTAGCTATTTATACTGATATAAAATATACCAATATTTATATCAATATAAAAATTTATTTGCCTCTTGAAACAAAAGGAAAATGGGTAGAGCACATTAAAACCAACTAATGTATATATTCAAGGCAAGATAACTTACATTTTGATAATTTATTATAAAAAGAAGTCATATAAATATAGGGGCGGAGCCAAGATGGCGGGGTAGCAGCAGCAACATATTGCAGCTCTCACATAGCCACCCCAAAATACCCATGAAATAGGATTCTAAACCAATCCTAGAACTCCAAAACGCATACAAAGATACTTCCCACTAAAGTCAGCTCAGCTACAAGGAACCATATCAGCACTGCGACCTGAAACCAGCCTGGCCTGAAGCCCTGGCTGTGCCCCAGGGGCAGCTGGAGGGGAGGAGTGGAGGAGCTTCAGGTGAGCGGATTAGCAGCAGCTGTGAGCAGCATTCAGAGCTAGCTCAGCGGGAATTGCAAATCTAGAAGAGTTAAGCAGTCAGGTCAGAAGACCTCCAGAGTGGAAAAGCAAAAGGCAGAGGTTTTGCACCCGCCTCTGCGTTACACCTTCCCACCCGCGGCCTGCAGGCAGCAGGTGGACTAAGTGATTTTCTGACGCCAGTGCTCTCACATGGAGCAGCCTGGATCCGGATCGCCATCTTGGGCCTCTGTCCTGGAGTCTTCATTATACACCCTGCCGGAAGTAAATAGGAAGACTCCCAGCATCTTCCTGAGAGCTACAGGGGCTGGGAGGACCCCAGCGATTTGGGACAGAGCTTTCCCTTCTGGAAGCAGAGCCCCAGAGATTTAAAAAAAAAATCACCGACTGAACAACCATGAGTAAGAATAAGCATAAGAAGCAAAGTAAGAACAGCTCCCAAAATCTAGATTCCTTCTTTGGGGAAAAAAAAGATCATGGGAGAGAGAGGGAGGAGGAGAGCGCAGCCAGAGCACCACCACCAGGAGCCTCCAGTAAACATGAAGAATGCCTTAAAGCTAGAGATGAGCTGAAGAAAGATTTTCAAAACCAA
>CM053584.1:229863323-229885516 GCA_028627135.1 Pseudochirops cupreus
AAAAGGGAAAGAGTCAACCTTACTCTCACAGAATTTGGCTTAAGGAAGGAATGACATAAAGTCTATACTGGGCATCTTGCCACATAGAAGAGTTGGGGGAAGGGGGATGAGAAGTGGGGTGATGGAGGGGAGGGCAGAGTGGAGGGGAGGGCTGATGAATGATCACAGTTCTATAGAGGGATAGGGACAGGGTGGAGAGTGGATGGGGGGGCAGGATAGGAAGAAGGGACATTTAATCAGACTCTCACAGTGTGCTCACTATGGAGAGGTTCTGCGTAATTTCACATGCTCAGCCTGTATTTGATTGCTTGTCCTTCCAGTGGGGGTGGGTGGCGAAAGAGGAGCAGAAAGAATCTGGAATCTCAAGCTCCATAATCAAATGTTATGAATGTGTGTATATATATATGTATGTATACATATATATATATATATTTGCAATTATTATTATTATTATTATTGACTACATCCAACTGGAACTTGAGATACACAGGCACTGTGGTTGGGAGATCCATCCTGCCCTACTGAAAAGTGACATAGGAGAGAATAGACTGGAAGAGGGGGGACGCACTGGGATGGCTGTTTTGGGGTGGTGGGTGGGGGAAAGAGGGGGAGAAAATATGTAACTCAAAATCTTGTGGAAATGAATGATGCAATCTAAAATAAAATTTAAAAAAAAAGAAATTCGATTAATTCATCTGATCACAGATTGAAATTGGGTATGGGAAATATAGGCCTCTTTAAATTTGAAAAGAAAATGTCATACAAAAGAAATCTGAAGCTTTGAATTCCCTTCATTTAGTTAACATTGGTCAAAACAAGGAGCAAGGGCAAAATATTATAGAACATGAATCAAGTAATCAATTATCAACTATTTGTTAATTATTTGGTGAGTGTCAGGCACTGTGCTAAGTTCTAGGGATAGAATGACAGAAAGAAACAATCCCTGCACTTAAGGAACTTACATGGGATTAATGGTAGGAGTCATAGGAGAAACATTTTTTCTGATAACTGAAATGTAATGGACCAGAGAATAGGGCTTAGATCACTTACCATAGCTTCCTGGTGACCTCAATACAAAAGCTAGCACACTACAGTTAGAAACTTTGCCATGACACTTCTCAGATGCTTTTGACTTGAATACCAGCAGGGCCGACCCAGGCAACAAAGAGCAGCTGCATCAAACTGAATCAGTGCTATATCTTAATGACTATCCTTTCTATGCTATCTGTCAATAAATTAATGAATGTTAAACAGTTAACTGTTAACTGTTTAAAAGTATTTCAGCATTTGGGGGCAGTTAGGTGGTGCAGTAAATAGAGCAGAGGCCTGGGGTCAGGAGAATTTGAGTTTAAATCTGGCCTCAGACACTTGCCACACTTATTAGTTGTGTGACCTTGGACGAGTCACTTAACCCCAATAGCATTGCCTTCTTCCCCCCTCAAAAAATATTTCAGTATTTCAATAGTGAATAGGCACTAGACCTGCCTGAATTATGCTGGCCAGCAATAAGGGGAAACAAAACAAAACATAAACACACACACAAGCCTGTATGTTTGTATATGTACAAAATAAATCCATAAATATAATGTAATTCATGAGATGGGAAGCATAGGGGATCAAGAAAAGCTTCACGTGGAAAAAAGGTACTATTGCATGGGTTGGGCTTCAAAGGAAATAGAGATTTTAAGAGACAGAGGTGAAAGGGGAGTGCATTCGGTGAACCTAGGTATGGAACAGCCATTATAAAAAATCTGACACAATAGATGTAATGTTATGTGTGAAGAACATAAAAAAGTCATTTTTATTCTGCAATTGAGAACATGAAGGGAAAGAATGTATAATAACACTGGAAAAATAAGTGCGAGTGATATTTAAATGCTAGACAGGTAGAATTTTTATCTTATTTTACAGCTAATAGGAATTTGCTAGACTTGTTTGTTCAGGGAGTGATTTGGTCTGACCTGATCTTGAGGAGTATCACTTTGGGAGCTTAGTAGAATGTGGCTAAGGGAAAAACTTGAAACAAGGATACCAATTAGGAGGCTATCACAGTAGTCCAGGTGTACTTGAAAACATGGGCTTGTGCTAGAGTTGTGGTCATGAATATTTTCTTTTAACCTGAAGAATTAGCTCAAATTGATAATAATCAAGAATTTACAACAATGTAAACTGTAGTGTTTTTTTTTTATTTATAGAAAACCAATAAGCAGAAATATCCACTTCTGATGCTTAAACCAACAAGAACACATAAGAAATAAAAAAAAATTATACACATCTTGATGTTTATTCACTATTTTAGAAGTCTCATGTTTTACATGTACATGTAAAATATTATATGTATATCTTTGCAGTTTTTATTTTTACGATGTTTTTGTACTAAGTTCCCATAAAGGGGTGGGTTACTACAGAGAGACAGTCTGTTCTCCTTTGGGGTATATGTGTAATCAAAGTTATGTTAATAGTCATGCTGTGAATTCTAGTATTCTTACCTTAGATATTAAAGTAATTACTAGGGATGTGGGTAAAGCAGGGAATTTACCAGCATGCCTTTGTATTTTGTAAGCCACCCAGTAAAGCAGTATTATATTGGCAAATGATGTTAAATGGTTTCTAAATCCTGAGAGTCTAATTGCAAAAAAGGTTATATGCTCTAAGACCTATAGTTATGTTACAAACTTCAATGTCACAGCTATTGCAATACCAGTGCATGCTGTTGTCTGAACTGTTTTAGGAAGAACTGTCATCATATCTCAGCATCTGAAAAGTATAGCTCCCCTGAGTCATTTAACATCTTTCTACAATTGTCCTACAGAGGAAAAGAGTATACTGGTCTACTTAACATATCCCACTGGTGTATAGGAAAATTTATATTCATAAAGCAAAATGCATGAAGTTATTTGAGGATGAGTGGTATTGTTATGATGTTGCATTTGGAAGCATGCTAATAAAAGAGATTTAAACATCATGTCATATATGGCTTCACACAAATGTATCTAAAGCATTAAGGCTTGATATTTATTTTTTTCCAAGTATTTTGTGGTATTATCTATATTAGTCACTGCATGTAATTAGTATATGATCATTTAATCTTTCTGGTGCCCTGGCTACTATTGAACCAAAATGAATTCAACAATGTCTCAAGTGCGATCTAAAAAGAGATATTGAAAATTATTGGTAACTGAACTGAATTTTGCAGATGTCTTGCATAAATGCACCCTTCAGGGGAGCTGACCTCCAGGATATGTTTTCCATGCTCAAAGGAACAGGAGATAATAGAAGTTTTAATGCAGCTATTCAGAAACTAACCGAGCATTTTAGACTATAGAAAAATCTTCCCTCTGAGAGACATATGCTAAGGCAGAGAGCTGAAGAGCATGGTTAGCCTGTTGATTCTCTGACTAGCCGACTGAATAGTTATGTTGATCATGTGACTTAAGGGCACAAAATCCTAATATTGGGCAGAATCAAATTAATGCTAGAAGCCTCTCTCTGGAGTATGTCCTAAGGAGATTCTAGTGACACTGGCATCACATCTCATCACATATCATATCACATCACACACAATCTCTCATTCCACAGAACACAATATCACAGTAGAGTAGGATATGAGTTATTGGGGGTGGGGGGTTGAGGTAGAAAAAACAAAACCGTTGTCTTAATATCAGAAGCAAATTGAAAAATGAACAACCAGGACCCAGCAAAATTGTTAGCAAGAATTTGACCTTAGTCAAACTTTCTCATTTTGATAAAATATCCCAGAGCACCCAGAGTACTCAGAGGGTACTTGGCAGCAAAAGCAGCAAAAGTGAGGAGTGACTGTGATCAAAAGACATTTATACTATCATTTTTCCTTCATTTGATAAAAGTGAAGATTTTAAAAATTCCAATAAAGTTATGCCATTGTGAAAAAAGGAAAGAAAAAGACAAAGTACAATTAGGCAAGGGTAGAAGGTTTGGAAGGGCGTAGCTTTCATGACAAAAGGTAATGTCAGAGAGTCAGAAATGAAAGGGAAAAGACTTTGACTTCCTTTTAAAGCACCTTCCATACAAATAACTACCACTGTTTGAATCCCACTGAAATATAGTGACAGTTATACAGCAGTGTCTCCAGGTACATAGAATACTAACTCACAACATTAAATGCATAAATACAATTCCTAAAGCTAACGCCTCAACTGTCATTGAGATTGTGACTACTGGGCAATCTTTCTAGATGATAGGGATTGAACTCATTATTGTTATCATAGAATCATAAATAAAGAGTTGTGATAGTTTTCATGGGCCATCTAGTGTAGTTTACTTATTTTCTAAGAGCAGGGAAATTAAGTAACTTGTTCTATCTCACACAGATAGTGAATGTCAGAAGAGAAATTTAAAATCAGGTTCTTTGACTCCAGATTCAGGGCTCTTTCCAATATAAAACCCAATTCAAAGCATTTTAGGTCAGATATACAACTCACCCTATCACCTCTCAGATTTTCTTCTTGATGTTGAGTATATCCTGTTTTTGGAGTGAAATGAGACCCAATCATGGACTACACAGAGATTCCTGGGTGGAAATACAAAGTATGTCACCCAAACTCCTAACTGTATTCTCAATGTTTTAATAGCCAGGGTCACAAAGCAAATATCAAGGAAATGGGAAGGAAACTTTAGACATATACAACTCGTCTACTTCAAGTTTCCCTTAGCCTTCCATAGCCACTCACTTCTACCCTCTTCCCTGGGCTCTACTATGAACTTCTCAAAACATGAGCCAGGTTGAAAATTGTCTCTAATCTGAGACAGTTTGACCACGCTTAAAACTTTTCCTTGCTTCAGCTTTGAGCAGAATCATCAGAAATCAATTCTAGCGCAAGGCTATGTATCTCTCACTATTTTCCTTTTTGCCACTGCACTCATCGCTAACAATAACAAACAACTATGACATGGAATATGTTGCCAAGATTTTTTGGAGGGGTTGACTATAATCTCTAAACAAGAATAATTTCCTATTTTGTCTTAAAAATAAATGCTTCATATAAGTAATCAGAATCTTGAATCATTGTTATGATCATAGGTCAGTTCCCTTTGTGCCACCCTGATAAAACACAAAAATTTACTTGAAAGGCAGGAGGATGTTTACTGCAACACATTCAAGTTTGAAATGCAGGCTGACTGCCTGAGGAAATATTAGCTCAAAACAAATAGGAATCTCCCAAAATAACTTCTACTAAATTTTAAAAAAGCCCAACAACAGTACTTTCTAACATGAGGTCATAATAATTCAGTCACGTACATATATATATGAACACAATGGAAATGAATTTTATCCACATGTTCCTTATGTTCTGTTAGAGTGGACTTATACTAGGCTAGGATCAGAGAAATTCTGAGATGTTCGTTTGAAAGGGCTCTGCTATGTACAGAAAGACACATCAATTAAGAAGCAGATAGAACAAATTAAACCCATGATCACTTTTTTTTTTTTTACTAATGAAGCTTAGATAAATCATAGTTCCTATTTTCAAAGAGATTTCAGTCTAGGAAGAGAAATAGGAAGCAAACAAAAAACTATAGCAAATTATAATATCCAGACATTTTGAGAGTTATAAAGTGAAATGCTTGAAAATATTTGGAGATAAAAGTTACAGGCACATAGATTTAAAGCTGCAAGATTCCTTAGGGGTCATGTAATACAACCAACCGACCTTGCTTTTCAAACAAGGAAAAATGAGGAAATTGTAGCACAGAAAGTTGAGCTACTTGGCCTAGTTCACAAAGGTTAAATATAAGAGCCAAGATTTGAATTCAAGTTCTTCACCACCAATTCCATTTTCCTCCCACTATAACATACTCGTTGGCAATTGGGGAAGATCGCGAAAGATTTTTTGGATGAAAATATGATCTAGGGAATTCAGGGATTAGGAAACAACTTGAGTAAAAGCACAGAGGGGATGAGAGGACAGTGGATTTCAGAGGGGGGAAAGTAGTTCATTTTGACTGGAGTATAGATTCCATAAAGAGCAGTAATGTGAAATAAGATTACAAATATAACACGACACCATATTGTAGAAGGATTTGGAAGTCAACCAAATGTGTTCTTTAGGATTGTTTAGCATTAAAGTGATATAACCAAATCTATGAGAAAAGAAGTAGTATTAAAGGAGAAGAGGGAATGAAACAAAAGAAGAATACTAGTAAAGAGAATATTTCAGTTATCTGGTTGTATCTTAGTAAGTGATTAAACAAGAATGGCCATAGGAAGGAGGAACAGATGCAAGAATTGTTACAGAGATGGAATAATTATAAACTGGCAGCTAATTTTATGAAGTAGGAAAGAGCTAGAGAAGACTCGAAGATGATGCTAATGCTGTTAATATGATTGGTAAACAGTGATGTCACAAATAATAGTAGTGAAATAAGGAGAAGAAATAGGTTGAAAGAGTACATTGAGTCTGAGATGATATTAAAACACCCAAGTGGAGATTCCATTCAGATAATTGGAGATACATCTCTTGATCTCAGGACTAGAAATATCAGTTTGGGAATTACCTACATAGAGGTGATAAATGAAACTAAGACAGTAAATGAGATAACACCAAGGGGGCAGACACAAAGAGAGCACAGATGTGAGCCAACCTACAACCTTGGAGGAAACATATAGTTTTATTAACAAGTCAGGGTCAGCTAGGGGGCACAGTGAATAGAACACCAGCTCTGTAGTCAGGAGAACCTGAGTTCAAATCTGGGCTCAGATACTTGACACACTTCCTAACATTGTGACCTTGGGCAAGTCATTTAACCCCAATTTCCTTGCCTTCCCCACTACAAAAAAGAAAAAGAAATCAGGAAGAAGAGTAAAAGCAAGCAATGTAGACAGAGGAAGAAATATTAAAGAGGTTGGAGGAGAATCAGAAGAATATGTTAACTTCAGATTGAAGGAAGGGGGTACTATCTACAAGCAAGAAGTGTTTAATAATGTCAAATGCTCCAGAAAATTGAAGAAGAAAGGAAGTTCAAATAGGTCATTAGACTTGGTGATCTGTGCATCATTGGTGTCCTTAGATGAGAAACATGTTACTCGTTGAATGGTAGAAGTGAAGAAAGGAAGAGATAATCATAAAGTTGTTACTCCTAGAGAAAGGTAGATAGGAATGACATCAAGGATGCAGCAAGGAGGATTAACTTCCCTGAATGGTTGTGATATCTCATCACCTGTGACTGAAAGGAAAGAGGCGATGATACTGAGAAGAATGACCATTTTGGATGGCCTAATTTTTTTCTTTATGTGAAATAAGTATAAAGGTACAGTGTTCTAAGTGTGTGGAGCTGGTAGGTATTGTCTGTTTTGCTTTGTTTTTTGTTATTGTCTAAGACAGACCTTCACAAGCTGCAGCCCATGGGCCTGTAAGAGGCCTGTGAGCATGCCAAAGAATTCTGGGCTGTCCAGAGTCCTTTGGTGGGCCACAGATTTTGCAGGCTTGGTGTAGGGAGTACCAAATAAGGTAACACTGTCTACTAATGTACATCCATACTTGTTCTACAATTTACAATATTAGAAAATTATTTGGGAGACTGAGAGGAGAAATGGCATTCCTGAAATTTTAACACAGTCAATATATGTCAGGAGTAGAAGTCAAACCCATGTCTTCCTGACTTGGAAGCCAACTCTCTACATTATGCCACTCCATGCTTATTTTTTTTTTCTGCCTGTGCTTATTCCATACAAATAAGAAAATGTTTGAGATAGGTACCATGAAGAATGAGATAGAGTTAATATCAATAAAGTTTGAAAGATTTTAAAAGAGCAGCAAAGGCCCATTTAAAATCTTATATTTTTATATATATATTTGTTTTGATTTAGCTTGATTTCATGTATGCTCTCCTAGAATATTTGAAAGAATATTAGGTTGTTAGCTTGACCCAAGGGTGAATATTTTTTGGATGTACAGTAGAAAATAAGAGTAGCAAAAATTCTAGTTAATAGTCATTGAGAAATTAAATTGGTAAAACAATATTTCAAAGTTGGGCATAGAGGAAAATCAAGTCAGAATGGGAAAAAAAACAGACAGGTTTAAATTAGAGAAGATCATAATAGGGTAGAAAAGGCTGCCTAATGGAAATAAGAGTAAAATACTATAGAAAGATATAATAGGAGAATATAAATTTGGAGTATATCTTACAGGTCAAACCACATCAAGAGATTGTGAGATGATTATATGTGTCCGTTTTGTAAATGGCTAAAGAAGGTGAAGGCCAAAAAGGTTAGAAGTGTTTGGGGAACTGAGAGGCCTGGTTGCTCTTATAGATAATTTCATAGGTATTACAGTCTCCAGTGATGATGACAAATAGAAAGCATAATGTAAGAAGTGGCATATTTTCTAAAGTCATTAAAAATATTGGAAGAGGAAGGGGAGGAAAGAGGGAAGGAAGGAAGGAAAAAAGGAAGGAAGAAAAGGTTTGTAAAATGCTATTTTCAAAACACTGTGCTTTCCAAGGAGAATGGCCAGGAAGTTAGTGGTAGTAGATGACAAAAACAAGGAGAATGTAGTACAAATGAATTGAATGTAATTCAATAGACAAAAGGACAGTGAGAAAATGATGTGAAAGCATGAGTAGGAGAACAAAGAATAGTCCCACCTCTTTAACTGGAGCTGAAAATGGTAGATGTGGCCATAAGTGGAAAGGATTTCAAACAATACGGAGGCCTCAGGGGACAAAACAAGTTTAGTTTCCATTAAAATAAGTAGCTGAGAAGTGTTCTTAAAAGTTTATGGACAATGGAATGGAATTACAAATGACACAGTGAATTGATTTGGAGTAGGGCTGATGAAGAGTAGTGGTGCCTAGAATAAGTCTAAGGATTTTTAAGGTTATATCATAGGAAGCTTTCTCCTTGTTCATAGGTGTGACAGAAGCTGGGCATTCTGAATTGCATACAAGCATCCATCCCTGCATGAAGAATTTATGATTGCTTTTCTATACCATACATGAAATTCTTCTTATCTTCCCTAAATTTGTTCATATCACCATGATTTTCCCAGACTGCTAGCAGTGAAATTTTGCATACATCTTTGACTGTTCCTCTCCATCTGTCATATCAGTCACTTACCAAGTTCTATTTCTTCTCAGCCTTGTATATCTCTCAAGCAAATTCTTTTTCTCAGTTACTGTTTTTTTAAAAAAAAATGAAAGAATCCCACTCTGTGGCCTCTAAATATCCCTTCCTGCTCTCCATCCATGATCCTTTCTTTCAATTCCTTTATCCACCACTCATATTTACACTAGTTTACAGTGGTAGCAAAACTATAAACTTCTAACTCATTTCTCTGTTTCCATTATCTTTATATTCCAATCTTACACAAAGGAAGAGCAAATTCCCTAATGTACATCTCTGATTAGTTAGTTCTCTCCTTTCTCTAAAATTTCTAGTGACTCTAATGTTAATTATCAAAGGCTCAGACTGACATTCTAGCCTTCAACAATTCAGCTCCATCAGAAACGGATAACCAATTAAGATTTACAATTTTGTAATTGTAGTGTAATTCTTCATCAGCAAAGGGGGAAGGGAAAAGAATGGTCTAAGGATTGATACCTTTACTATGTGTTAGTTACTATGCTAAATACTTTATAAATATTGTCTCATTTGATCCTGTAACAATACTGCGGTGAAGGCATTTTCATTAGCCCCACCTTAATAATTAAAGAATCTGAGGAAGACAGAGATTAAGTGGCTTACCCAGGATCACACAGCTAGTAGATATCAAAGGTCATATTTTAATTCAGATCTTCCTGATTACAATCCCAATATTGTATCCTCTGTTCCACCTAGCTACCTCACTGTCAGAGGATTTGGGGGACTGCATTACCTAAAATTCTCAGAGTTTAGGGCCACAATATGTTGGTCTGTGTGAGTGTGTGTATATTTGTGTGTGTTTGAAGAATTCCCTTTAAGATCTGTGGGTCCTTTCATATCAGCTGTGTAGAATCTAATCAATGAGAAACATTGAACTTCTAGCTTCCACAAAGAAAGAATGTGCATTGAGCCACTCCTTAGCTTTTGTACCCTGTATGTGACAAAGACAGGTTCTGAGGTCCATTGAAAGTCACTGGCTCCTGTTTCCAGTTTCTCACTCAGTAATTTCAGAAAACTACAGACTGACTTTGAATAACACCTCTTCTGTGAACCTTATGTGTCCAACTTAATCTGGAAGTTATACTGTTCCCTCTACATTGCAAGTCAGGCCGGGTCAGCAGGATCTTTAGGAGACAACTGTTCCTGAAAGGGCATTGAATACTGGATCTAGAAAGAGGCTTCTCTGTAGTTCACAGAAAATCATCATTCCAATCCAATTATTTTCTACCAAAAGCATTTCATTTCTGAGACTTTTTACTCTGGGAAAACTAGAATGTGATACTGCTCCTTTTGGGGGTCCCTCGAAGTAGCTGGAATGCAATGAGGTATCATTAGTTTCATATTGACACAATTGCAGGCAATCTTCTGACAGCCTGAAGGGCAAATATAAAGCTTTTTTTTTTAACAGAACTTAGAGAAACAGTAGTGATGACAATCATTTCATTATTTAGTATTTGTTAAAATTTCAGTTGTTTCCACCATTTTAAACAAAACTCAATTCCCAAACATTTATCAAGAATGTGTTATGTACAAAGCTAAGTGCTAGGTGCTTAAGGATAAATGGGTGAATAAAACACAATCTCTTCTCTCAATGAGCTACCTAGTAGAACAGATAGTTGTGTTTTTAAAATAAATACCATTATGCAAAATAGAATGTCCAAGAGAAGCAAAAAATTTCATTTTACTTTTAATTTTCAATAAACAATAATGACTTTAACAATAATGCAATACTCATAATACCCATGGTGGTTATAAATATGCTGGTATAGTTGTGAATCACAAAATGTAGCAGACTCTCCACATGGAGGGAGGAACCAAAGCCTTCATTCAAATACCAGAAAACCAAGTCGCAGAACCAGAAAGTCAAAGTCATTACAGTAGCCACGCAGTTGGTACACATGGTTAATGCAGTGAACACCTACATTTCCAAGCCCTCACAACAGAACAGGCTCCCTCAAGCCAGGATCCTCCTCTCTCATTCATAGTAGCTCCTCAACCTGGTTCTTGGAAGTTCTTAGCAGAAATTCCCAAAGGAAAGGCCTCAGTAGAAGAAAGGTCTTAGCAGAAGCTCCAGCCTCCAGATATTTACCCCAGGAAATTCTGCCAATCCCAGCTGAGGCTTTTCCTTATATATTCTTTAGATCCTCCCTATTCTGCCACTTCCTGTTAGATCAGCAACTTCCTCCCAAGGTGTTAACTACTTCTGTGTTAATTAAATAGATTAAACAAGGTGTTAACTTGAAACAAGGTGCTAAGTACCTGTTTACTTGCCAATACAAAGGGGCATGGAAGATCGTGAGATTCCATTAACATTACATCACTTCCAGATGTGTATGAATGGGGAGAGGGTGGGAAGCAAGAAAGTTTTCAGGGAGGCTTGTATATTTTGAAAGCTAAGGATTGATATAGTCCTTACTATGTATCAGGCACTGTGCTAAGCACTTTATAAATATTGTCTCATCTGATTCAATAACAACTCTGCAGTGTAGGCATTTTCACTAGCCACACTGTTTAACAATTGAGGAATCTGAGGCAGACAGAGATTAAGTGGCTTACCCAGGATCACAAAGCTAGTAGATATTGAAGGTCATATTTGAACTCAGATCTTCCAGATTCTAAGCTTTATATCTTGAAAGACGAGTAGGATCTCAGTACGTAGAATTAGATAGGAGACTACATTCCAGGAATATAAGACAGTTTGAGCAAATCTTCAGAAAGTAAACATTTGGGAGTGTTTTGTGATCTTGTTAAACAATTTATTAAGCAAATAAAGGGGATGTGGGGATATTCCAGGATGCAGCAAAAGTAGGAAGACAAGCTAGGGAAGACCACAATATCAGGTTAGGACTTTATTTGAGCACAACATGGAGCCACTAAACATTTGAGTAAGAAAATATTGTAATTGGAGCTATACATTAAGAAGTTTGCTTTGTCAGTCTGGATAATGGTTTGGATTATGGAAAAACTGCATTCCAGAGAGGTCAACTGGAAAATTATTTCAATATTATGACCTAATCTAAACATGAAAAGTGGCAACAGAAATTAAAAGGATAAAATCATAATACATATAAAGCTAGAAGGAAACTTCACAAGTCATGTATTCCAACTTCCTCATTTTATAGATTAGAGAAATGAAGCATAGAGTATATTACCATATTAAAGTGATAGAAGCAACAGGGCTAGGGTTCTATTGATATGACGGGTAAGGGAAAAGATGAGTCACAGGCATTCCAAGATTTCAAGGCTAGTATCATGGGAGAGAGGTCTTACTCTTAACAAAAAAGTTAGAAGTTGGTTTAAAAAGTCCCCAAGTTCATTTTGCAGCATGGTGAATAAGATGAAAGAAGGAAAAAAGTATAAAAGAAGTAAAAGCTATGGAAGAAATAGAGTTAGAATGAGAAACTTGGAACAAAAATTATTAAAATCTCTCTAAATAAAAAAAAACCTGAAAATTAGAATTAAGAATTAATTAATGTATAAATTATTGGTTTCATAAGACAAGAAGAAATATTAAAGTGAAAAAAAACTAATAATATAAAAAGCAAGATATTTCATAGTAAAAAAAAAAAAGAATTGACTAGGAAAGCAGACCAAGAAGAAATGATTTAAGAATCATTAGACTATTTAAAAGCTATGACCAGAAAAAAGAGAAAAAGGAGAGAGAGATAGAGAAAGAGAGAGACAGAGAGAGAGTCAATGTCATATTTCAAGAAATCTTAAAACTTCCCAGATCTCTCAGAATGAGAGCGCAAAGTAAAAAAGAAAGAAAGAAAGAAAGAATCCAAAGCAATCAATCAATAACAATTAATTAAGCACCTACTCTGTGTAAAGCACCATGCTAAACACTGAAGATACAGTCCCTGGTCTCAAGGAACTTATTCCTAAGAAAGTCAAATGTAAGAGCTAGGGTGATAATGATGACGTTGATGGTGGTAGTGGAGGTGATGATGATCATGATAAAAAATAGCAACAAAAACAACAAATAGAACTTACATAGTGTCTATTATGTGTCAGGCACTGTGCTAAGCCCTGTGCAAATATCTCATTTGATCCTCACAACAATTCTGAATACTAGAATACATCTGTCTGAACTCAAGCCAAACCATTCAATATTACTGTAGTTCAAATCTATGTTCCAAATACTGATGCTGAAAAGCACAAAGGTGATCAGTTCTCTAAAGACCTACACCATGTTGCATAAATTACACAAAAAAGATGTTACAGTAATATAGGAGACTGGAATGCTAAAGTAAGAAAAAAATGGAATAATAGGCAAATTTGGCTTGGAATTAAAAAATGAATCAGGGTAGAGACTAATAGAATTTTGTCAAGGTAACTTCCTGGTTATAGTAAACACTTTTTTTCAACAACCCAAAAGAAGACTTTACACTTGGACATCACCAGATAGTCAATATCAAAATCAGACTGTATTTTGCAGTCAAAGGTGAAGAAGTTCTAATAATGAATTAATGCAAGGCATGGAGTGAACTATGGCTTAGATCATGAGTCTTATTGCAAAATTGAGATTTAAATTGAAGAAAGTAGGGGAAACCATTCAAACTTATAGGTATAATCTAAATAATATCCCTTATAAATATAAAATTGGAGTAAAGAATAGATATTTAAAATTTTTTGATTAGTTTACTTTTAGTTTACTAGATTCAATTCCACAATCCCTTAAGTTTCAAATTTTCTCCCCTCCCTCACTCCCCCACTCGATGGCAACATGCAATCAAGTATAAGATCTGCAAATACTTTCACATCAGACATTAGTCTGGTTGTAAAGAAGGGTTTTAACTGATGGAATGAACAATGGGAAACAGGAAACAAAACCAATCAGAAAAGAAACAGAGCATGTAGTTTGCTTCAGTCTGCATTTAAACTCTGTTCTTTCTATATCTTTCTCTGAATGTAAACAATTCCTTCCATCCTGAGTCTTTCAGAGTTTTCTTATAACCTTGCATTGCTGAGAACAGTCCAGTTTATCAAAGTTGGTCTTCATACATACATTGTGTCTATCATTGGGTACCAATTTCTCCTGGTTCTGCTCTTCTCATTTAGCATCAGTTCATATGAGCCTCTCCAGGTAAATATGGAGTCTATCTGCTCCTCATTTCTTATAGCACAATAATATTCCATTACATTCATATACCACAACTTGTTTAGCCATTCCCCAATTGATGGGCATCCCCTTAATTTCCAGTTTTTTGCCACCACAAAGAGAGCTGCGATAAATATTTTTGTACATATGGGTCTTCCTCCCACTTCTATTTTCTCTTTGGGATACAGCCCTAGAAGTGGTATTACAGGGTAAAAGGGTATACAATTATTTATATCACTTGGCCATAGTTCCAGATTGTTCTCCAGATGGTTGAATCAGTTCACAACTCCACCAACAATACATTAGTGTTCCAATTTTTCCACATCTTCTCCAGCATTTGTCATTATCCTGTTTTGTCATCTTAGACAATATGATTGGTGAGATGTAGTACCTCAGAGTTGTTTTGATTTGCATTTCTCAAATTAGTAGTGATTTAGACCATTTTTTTCATATCATTATACAAATCTTTAACTTCTAATTCTGACAATTGCCTGTTCATGTTCTTTGACCATTTATCAATTGACAAATGAGAGATCAATTGAGGAATCTATTCTTATAGATTTGACTCAATTACCTGTACATTTAAGAAATGAGGGCTAACTCAGAGACACTGGTTGTAAAATTTCTTTCCCAGTTTCCCACTTTCCTCTTAATCTTGGTTTCACTGGCTTTGTTTGCACAGAAACTTTTCAATTTAATGTAATCAAGATTATCTATTTTGCATTTTATGATGCTCTATAACTCTTGTTTGGTCATAAAGTCTTCTCTTCTCCATAAATCTGAAAGGTAAACTCTTCCTTGCTTCGCCAGATTGCTTACAGTATCAGCCTTTATACCTAGATCATGCACCCATTTTGACTTCACTTTGGTGTATGGTGTTAAATAATGGTCTATGCCCTGTTTCTGCCATATGATACTCCAGTTTTCCCAGCAGTTTTTATCAAATAGAGAGTTCTTATCCCAAAAATAGTAGATTACTATAGTCATGCATTGCTGAGTCTTGTGTAACCAATCTATTCCATTGATCCTCTACTCTGTTCCACAGCAAGTACCAAGTAGTTTTGATGACTGCTGCTTTATAATACAGATTAAAATCTGGTATGGCTAGGCCACCTTCCCTAGCATTTCTTTTCATTAGTTGCCTTGATATTCTGGACTTTTTGTTCTTCCAAATGAATTTTGTTACTACTTTTTCTAGTTCTGTAAAGTAATTTTCAAGATTGAAAGATATGGCACTGAATATGTAATTTAATTTAGGTAAAATTGTCATTTTATTTTATTAACTCTTCTCATTTAGCATCAATTCATATAAGCCTCTCCAGGTAAATATGAAGTCTGGCTGCTCCTCATTTCTTACAGCACAATAGTATTCCATTACATTCATATACCACAACTTGTTTAGCCATTCCCCAATTGATGGGCATCCCCTTAATTTCCAGTTTTTTGGCACCACGAAGAGAGCTGCGATAAATCTATTTGTACATATGGTTCAGACACAAGGAATTGATGTTTTTCCAATTAGTTGATCTGACTTTATTTGTGTGAAAAGAGTTCTGTAGGTATGTTCATATAGGTGCTGGGTTTGTTTTGGCAAATAGATTCCCAAATATTTTATAATGTCTACAGTAACTTTAAATGGAGTTTCTCTTACTGTATCTTGCTGTTGGACTTTATTAGAAATATATAGGAATACTGAGGGTTTAGGTAGGTTTACTTTATATCCTGTAACTTTGCCAAATTTATTTGTCTCAAGAAGTTTTGTTTTTTTTTTTTACTTCATTCTCTAGGAGTCTCTAAGTGTATCATCATGTCATCTGCAAAGAGTAATAGCTTAGTCTCTTCTTTGCTTAATTTGATTCATTTGATTTCTTTTTCTTCTCCTATTGCTACTGCTAGCATTTCTAGTACCAGATCGAATAAGAGGGATGATAGTGGACATCCTTGTTTCACCCCTGATCTTATTGGAAATGCTTCTAGTTTATCCACATTGCATATAATACTTGCTGATGGTTTTAAATTGATGCTGCCTAATATTCTAAGGAAAACTTCATTTATTCCTATACTTTCTATGTTTTTAATAGGAATGAATGCTGTATTTTGTCAAAATATTTTTCTGCATCTATTCAGATAATCACATGGTTTCTGCTAGTTTTATTGTTGATATGATCAATAATAGTGATGTTTTCCCTAACACTGAAACATCCTTGTATTCCTGGAATAAATCCTACCTGATCAAAATTTATCATTCTTGTCATAAAGTGTTGTAGTCTTTTTGCTAGTATTTTATTTAAAATTTTTGCATCTATATTCATGAGGCACATTGGTCTACAATTTTCTCTCTCCTTTTCCTGTCTTCCTAATTTGGGTATCAGTACCATATTTGTGTCACAAAAAGAATTTGGTAGGACTCCTTCACTAAAATAGTTTTTAGAGTATTATCAAAATAGTTTGTAGAGTATTGGGATCAATTGTTCTTTAAATGTTTAATAGAATTGACTTGTAAATCCATGTGGCCCTGGAGATTTTTTCCTAGGGCGTTCACTGATGGTTTGTTCAATTTCTTTTTCTGAGATGGGGTTATTTAAATAATGTATTTCCTCTTCAGTTAATGTGGTCAATTTATATTTTTGTAAGTAGTCATCCATTTCACTAATATTGTAAAATTTATGCGCTTACAATTGGGCAATATAATTTCTAATTATTATTTTAATTTCCTCTTCATTGGGGGTAGATTCACCCTTTTTATTTTTGATACTCAAAATTTGGTTTTCTTCTTTCTTTTTTTTTATTATATTGACTAAAGATCTATCAATTTTATTGTTTTTTTTTTCATACAACAAGCTCTTAGTTTTATGTGTTCAATAGTTTTCTTAATTTCAATTTTATTAATCTCTCCTTTGGTCTTCATTATTTCTAACTTAGTTTTTAAGTGGAGATTTTCAATTTGTTTTTTTTTTTTTAGCTTTTTCAATTGTATGCCCAACTCATTGGCCTCCGTTTTCTCTAATTTATGCATGTATGCATTCAGGGACATAAAACTCCTCCTAAGAAATGCTTTTGGTACATCTCACAAGTTTTGGTATGATATCTCATTATTGTCATTCTCTTCAGTGAAGTTACTGATTGTTTATATAATTTCTTGTTTAACCAACTCATTCTTTATGATTAAATTATTTAGTTCCCAAGGAATTTTTTGTCCATCTTTCATGGCCCTTCATTACATATTATTTTTCTAGCATCATGATTTGGGAATGATGCATTTAATATTTCTGCCTTTCTGTACCGAACTGTGAGGTTTTTATGCCCTAAGACATGGTTGATTTTTATGTGTGTGCCATGTACCACTGAGAAGGTATATTCCTTTTTATCCCCGTTCAGTTTTCTCCAGAGTTCTATCATGTCTAGCCTCTCTAAAATTCTATTTGCCTCCTTAACTTCTTTGTTGTTTATTTTGAGGTTAGATTTATTAAGTTCAGAGAGGGAGAGATTGGGGTCCCCCACTAGTATAATTTTGCTATATATTTCTTCCTCTGATTCCCTTGACTTCTCCTCTAGGAATTTTCATACTATACTGCTTCATTCTTGATGGTGCCTTTTAGCAGGATGTAGTTTCCTTCTTTATCTCTTTTAATGAGATCTATTTTTGCTTTTGCTTTATCTGGGATAAGGATCGTTACACCTGCTTTGTTTTACTTTAGCTGAAGCATAATATATTCTACTGAATCCTTTTACCTTTAACTTGTGCATATCCCTTTGTTTCAGATGTGTTTCATGTAGACAGCATATTGGAGGATTGTGATTTTTAATACATTCTGCTATCTGCCTCTGTTTTAATGGAGAATTCCTCCAATTCAGTTATGATTACTATCTGTGACTTTCTCTCCATCCTATTCCCTCCCCTGTTTATATTTTTGTATCTTCCTTTTGTATCTGCTCCTTAAGAGTTTTCTTTTTGACTACCACCTCCTTCAGTATTCCCTCCCTGTGCCCCCTCCCCTTTACTTACCGTTCCCCTTAGTATTCTTTCCCTCCCATTTAACCAACCTCCCACTTTTTATACCCCCGTTACCCTTCCTACTACCTGCAGGGCACAATAGATTTTTATTCTTAACAGAGTATGTTATTCCCAAACCAATGATAGTAAATTTCATACAGTGCTCCTCTCACTCCCTTCTTTCACTCTATTATAATGAGTTTTTGTGTCTTTTCATGTTAGGATCCTAAACTTAAGTGATTATATTAATCCTACTTTTAATCTGAACCAATGGGAATAACATTCATATGATGCTCCTCTCCCTCCTCCCTTTTCCTCTATTTTAGTGTGTTTTTATGCCTCTTGATGTAGCATAATTTACCATTTTCTGCCTCATCATTTCTGTTTCTCTCATTACAATCCCTTTGTTCCCCTTAATAAGGTTTTTTATCTTCAGATTAGTTCATTTATACCCACAGTCTCTATCTATGTACATCCTTTTTAAATGTCACAATAATTATACAAATTTCAATATTGACAGGAATCAGCTTCTCATATAGGAATGTAAACAGTTTTCTCTTATTGAGTCCCAAGTTATGTGCATGTGTTTGCATGCATGCATGTCTGTATGTATATGTATGTGTGTATGTGTGTGTGTGTGTGTGTGTGCATTTTCCTTGTTTGCCTTTTTATGTCTTTCTTGGGTCTTATAAGTGTAGATCAAATTTTCCATTCAGCTCTGGCTTTTTCATCTGGTAAGTCTGGAAGTCCTTTATTTCATTCAATGACCATCTCCTTGCCTGAAAGATTATGCTCAGTTTTGCCTGGTAGTTGATCCTTTGTAGGAATCCTAGCTCTTTTGCTTTACAAAATACCAAATTTCAGTCCCTCCTATCTTTTAATGTAGAAGCTGCTAAGTCCTGTGCAATCCTGACTGTAGTTCCACAATATTTGAATTGTTTCTTTTTGGATGCATGCAGTATTTTCTCCTTGACCTTGTAGCTCTGGAATTTGGCTACTATATTTCTTGGAGTTTTCAATTTGAGATCTCTTTTAGGAGGAGATTGGTGAATTCTTTCGATAACTATTTTTCCTTCTCATTCTAGGACCTCAGGACAGTTTTCTTTGACAATCTCTTAGAGGATGTTGTCCAGGCTGCTTTTTTCATCATGGCTTGCTGGTAGTCCAATAATTCTTAGCTTATAAACTCACCTGGATCTGTTTTCCAAGTCAGTTGTTTTTCCAATGAGATATTTTGCACTTTCTTCTAATTTTTCAGTCTTTATGTTTTGTTTGATTGACTCTTGCTGTGTCATAGAGTCCTTAGCTTCAATTTGACTGATTTTAATTTTTAGTGAATTATTTTCCTCGATTAGTTTCTCTTGCTCCTTTTCCATATGTTCAGTTTTCATTTTTAGGGAGGCATTTTCTTCAGTTATATTTTGGACTTCCTGTCCTAGTTCTCCAATTTTACTTTTTAAAGATTTATTTTCTTCAGTGAGATTTTTCCAGTTTGGTCACTGTAGATTTAAATTTATCTCCTATCTAAATGGTTTTTAAAATCTTTCTTGAGCTCCTCCAAGAATGCTTTTTGGTCTTGAGACCAATTCATATTTCCTTCTGTGGTCTCCAGTGTGAGTTATAGAGCCCATGTTGTCCTCTGAATTTGGTTGCTCTTGCTCACTATAAAAGGATTTCTTGGTTCTAGATCTCACAGATTCTTTCTTCCTGATTATGATTGCCTATGTCCTGAATTTTTAGAGTGGATATCTGCTTTTGAGGTTCGGATGTATTGTGCTTCTCAGGCTGGGAGGTAGCAGTTTGGTTGTTAACTTTGTGAGCTGTAGCCTCTGAGTGTCTTGACTGAGGCCAAGGCCAGGACTCTCAGTGTTTCTCCTGAGTTACCCTGATGCTCACAGAGTAACCTGTTGGGGAGGAGTGGTCAGGCAACTTCAGGTTTCCACCTCTGTGTCTCTGGGCTACTGCTTGGGCAGTCTCAGCAGCTGGAGGTCACCAGGGCTGGTGTCTGCTGATTTCACTGTTGGTACTAAGGCACACCTGGGCCTGAGCTTGCTGGCTCCACCCCCCTGGGCTTAGACTCTATAGTGCCTCACTTTCTCCTTCCTCAGTAACTCCCAAGCCTGAGGTTGTTTCCTTTAATTCAGGATTTTACTCTGGATGGATGGTACATTTATCTTTGGGTTTTCTGGGTCAGGGAGGGGGAATTAGAGCAACTAGGTTTTATTCTGCCATCTTGACTCCTGGAAGTTCAATATGTAATGTTTAAACACCCAGGTTGTGGGCTGATAGCCCTAGGAGAAGCTACTGTCCCTGCTGTGGGCCCTGTGTTTTCACTTACCCAGCTCCATTGCCTTTGTCCTGTGGTGAGATGGCTGCAAATTGCCCTTGGGCTGGGTAAGTCAGCTGGTGGGGGCTCCTTCTCACTCTGCTATAGTCTGCTCTCAGATCCGCACTGGTGCAGCAGCACCTGTGTGCTCCACATTCCCCCTGTCCAGACATATATGTGCACTTTCCTGGCCTAGGAATCTGTCATGCCAATGAGTTCTGTCACTGTAACATATGTACAAATTCACTTTTTAATGTTTAGTGACAGAATTCTTGAACAAGCTTAGAATGTTTACTGCTTCCTTTCTACCATCTCAGCTCCATCTGTGATGGGTAGATTTAAGGAAATAGATCTGGTGGAAAGAATGCCTGAAGAACCATGGAGAGTGGTTTGCAATATTTGACAGGAAGCAGCAACAAAAATAAAATTATTCAAGAGAAAAGCAATGTGGCTGTCTGATGAGGCTTTAAAAATAGCCAAAGAAGCAAGAAAAGGAAAAGGTGAAGAAGGAAGAGAAAGATATAGTCAACTGAATGCAGAATTTCAGAGAATAGCAAAGAGATAAGATTTTCCTGAATGAACAAAACAGAGGAATATAAGAAAACCACAGAATTGGGGAAAATAAGAAATGTATTCAAGAAAAGTAGGCATATCAAGGGAATATTTCATGCAAAAATGGATATAAAAATACAAAAATGTTAGGGATTTAACAGAAGAAAAAAGAAATTCTGAAGAGGTGGCAAGAATATATAGAAGAACTATACACAAAAGATTTTAACATCTCTAATAACCACAATGGTGTGGTTACTGATCTAGAGCCAGACATCCTGGAGAATGAAGTCAAGTAGACCTTAGGGAACTAATTAGAAGGTGGGTGGAAGTGGTGGAATTCCAACTGAGCTATTTAAAATCTTAAAGGATGATGATGCTGTTAAAGTGCTGCACTCAGTATGCCAGCAAATTTGAGTCCCTTAGATAATATTAATTCAATCAATACTTACAGAAATTAATTATGACTATTCATTAGAAGGTCAAATAACATAGCTGAAGCTTAAACACCTTGGTCGCATAATGAGACGATGGAACACATTGAAAAAGACTCTAATGTTAAGAAAGATTGAAGGCAAAAAGAAAAAAAAAAGAATGGCAGAGACTGATAGATAGTTATAGAATCAATGAACATGAGCTTAGACAGAGTTTGGGAGATAGTGGACAATATAAGGTCCTTTTATATAGTCCTTGGGGTCACAAAGAGTTAAAAACAACTGAATGATTAAACAACAAAAATGAATTATCTTCATTTTACAGTAGAGGAACCTAAAGTAGACAGAGGTTTTATCTTTTCCAAGGCCACACAGCTAATAAATGTCCCATGCTAGACTTGAATTCAGTACTTCTGGAATCTAGACCTAGTGCTCTATTGACTAAAACCCTAAATGTATAATTATCATTTATAATTGGATTACAAATAAAAGTAATGCAGATAAAATTATAAGAGAGTAAATGGGTGTAACGCCATGCACCAGCAGATTCCCAAAGGAATGCTACTGTGAACAGCTTTTAGAGTTCAGATTACAAAATAGAGTGAACACTCCGTTTATTCCATTACAAATCAAGACAAACATTCAAAACATTATAATATTTACAACATTAC
>CM053584.1:229886016-229909034 GCA_028627135.1 Pseudochirops cupreus
ACATTCCAATCCTGTCTGTCTGTCTCTGGAATTCTTGCTTATATACACACCTCAGCCAATCCCCTTCTTCCACATCAACAGGGGAGTTCATGCCTTCTCAACAGTGGGACAGGGTTTGCCCCTTCCACACTTAGCACTTAGTACTAAGTGCTAAGTATCCTGCTAAACAGATTACTATTACAATGGGGGAAAATCTTTGTAACATATTTCTCTGATAAAGGTCTCATTTTTAAGTTACATACAACTAATTAAAATTTACAAATAAAAGTCAGTGAGAAGGATAGCCAAACAAAGATTAGGTATTTGGTAATAAAGAACCAATCAATGATGTTTTTTTTCCAGACTGATTCAGCTGAATACTGGATACCATAGCTTTAATGCAAGGAATTGTAGCAAGTTGGATGACAAAGAAGTGACATGCTATACCTTTTAAAAATTTTCCACTAACAAATAGTAGTAAGATGAGATCGTATAGAAGCTTAAAGAGGGAAAAAGAACGTGCAAAGATGGTTTATTTTTTTTCAGATGGAAGAAATTCACACTTCTCATAAGCATGTACATGTACATGTATGTGTGTGTGCTTGTTCACATACAAACATATGTATACATATCCACCCTTCAATGATTTACTATGGCACCCTTTAGGCTCTTGGAAGTTTTGCCAACAGATTATAAGCTCTGATGTTTCCAATGACCCTGAAATACTTTTAGTAGAATCCTCTTGACAAAGTATTTCTAAAATTTTATTTTTTTTAATAAACAGAAATAAAATTTATTTGTTCCATGACAAATAACTAATTTTTTTTTGTAAAAGCAATTCCTTTCAGACACTCTGATTAACCTTTAAGTAACATAAAAAAAAGCTTCAGCATCCTTTTTAATGCCAATATTTTGCACAATTTAGATATAGCTATTGAAGTAAGTTTTAGCAGTAAAAAACACAAAAAAGGAAAGAAAAAAAAAAGAAGAAAAAGAAAAGTAACCCACTGAGAAGCGTATGTATCTAGTAAGGTTTGGTTAGTTTCGGTTTTTAAAATTACATCCAGAATTTGAATTACCCTAATTGCCATCCCAATCAATTACCTATTGTTGGACTCCAGGTACTTCATAAGCAAAACTGAACGAATAAACATAACACCCAATGATTGGATTGTTTGTAGAGAATCTGCTATATAATACCGGGTTTAGAATTGGAAGTCTTCAATTAAGCTACAACTTTATATATTTGGTTCCACTGATTAAAAATGCAGTTTTAAAAAGTCTGCTTCTGTGGTAAATTTCTAGAATTAAATTATAAACACAAAGCATTGTATTGTAAATATCGTACTGCTGAAGAGGTATTTGTTGGAGATTAAATGCTAAGAACAGTCAAAACTGTCAAAATTATGACCTTTCAAAACACCATGTTTGTATAAAGCAAAATTCTGAAAACCAACATTTGCTTTTAAAGTCTCAAAAACATTTCAGTACCAGTTGAAGCACTAACATGTAAACCGTAAAGTTACACCTGTCCACTTCAACTGCAAACTCAACATAGAACCAATTACAAAGTGAATATCCAAAGTAGAATAGTTTCAATGCAAAATAAACACAACATACTAAGAAAATTAACACAACTTGCACAGAAAGTCTTGTAATAAGTTGTCAAAAAATTCAGAATTAACTTTCCATAATAGTGGAAAACAGGAACTCTCTGTATCTTTATAATACTCAAAAACAGTAACTATTGTCCACAACACTGGAAGCTTCAGCAGAGAGGATTCAAACCGATTTAAGCACAGCCCTATTTCTTCTAAAGTGATGTACTCTTTTGTCCTTGAAGTAGTCATCTTGTGTGACAAGAGCGTTTCTTAGTCTTGTCTCTGGATTAAACAAACAGGACACCACTGTCTGTATGCTTCGGTCCACAGATTTCTTTTGTTGGCCATTCCCAGAGGACTGTGTGACCTCATGGACGGAGCACTCTGTCTGCAAGACTTCAGCTCCTGGGTCCACTTCACTGCAGTGATAATTCACAGCTGTATAAGCCGGAGGTATAACGTAACTCCTTTGTTCCCCAGCAGGCCATTGCAGAGGTACCTGATAGTTATATATAGGTAGCTGATATCCAGTGATGAGTTGGATTGGTGAATTGGGGTAAGGAGGATATGCCTGGACATACTGGGTGATGGGGTTCATCATAGCTGGAGGCTGCATGTATGTCTCTGTGTTTGGATTACTCCAGACACTATGAAACTGCGGCACTGGTGGAGGGTTAAAAACCAAAGGACATGGCTGCACGTGATAAGTACATAAATTTTGTTTCCTGATTGCCGGTCCCAGTTTCAACTTTTTACCATGGAAATTTATCTGTGATTCTACTATTTTCTGCACATCCACATCATTATAAAATGAAACAAATCCATAGCCTTTGGACACATAAGTTCGATCAGTGATTATCTTCACTTCTTTCACCTAACAATATCTAGCAAAGGAGCTTCTAATTTCTGTTTCATCTATCCTAACATCAATTCCACCAACAAAGACTGTATTTGGCATGATTTTGCCTTCTGGTAAAACATATCCTTGGCTGGCTGTGGCTGATGATGATTGGGTGCTGGCTTCTCTTGAGATGGTTGAATTTGGGGTCTCAGGATTTGCAGCAGACGTGATCTTGGCTGGCGACAGCTGCGGCAGCTCCCGCGACGATTAAACCCCCCTATTTCTAAAATTTTAAAACTATCTGTGCACTAACCTGACCAAAGCTGGGACAGATTCTTCATTTAAATGTTCACAACAAGATGTCATTTCTTGGCCAGGAATAATACTCAATAAGGTATAGAGAGATTGCCTTCTTCATGCACTGAAATCCCAATTTCTTTAAGTGTTAAGCTATGAGAGAAAACATATTGTATATATTGTAGATGAATTAGGGGAAAATGAAGCCAATGGAAAGGAAGTGATCATAGATGGAAGATAGAATAAAGTCATGGCAAAAGGGGGCAACTGTTCTTTCTTAAGCAATAAGAAAAGTGGTGAAAATGAATAAATTCACAAAGATATTTTAAAGTAAGGTTAGAGGAGTTGTAGAAAAATCATGCCAGGTAATGTTGTTGCCGAGAATTTAGCACAGAGCCTGAAACAATATCAGAATGATACACAGTCAATAAAAAATAATAAAAGCATTAGAGTGCAATGTTAAGGATGTAAATGACATCATTCACACAAATTTGTCTTGGACTTAATCCATAAGTTTTTAAAATTTTCTCCTATATCATCCCTTGTCCTGAGAATAAATTCACGTAATTTCAAAAAGAGAAAGTTATCCAAATTGTGATTTCATTGATAGCAGTAACTATGGGTGAGGTAACTCCTTCTAAGGTGCATATTGGTACCTCTTCTGTAACTTGATAGTCTTACAGATTCCATTATGTCACTCAATATTAAATGACGTGACTAGGCTAACATAACAAATATGAGGCACAGGCAGGACTTAAAGTCATATTTTTCTGACATGTAAACCAGTTTCCTACACACTAAAATATTAACTGCCACTTATGTGAAAAAAAAATGCTTTAACAATATGCTCAGGGGTGGAGCCAAGATGACAGAGTAGAAGTAGGAAATTCTGTGATCTCCCACCACAACTCTGTCCAATACCCATAAAATATGACTCTAAACAAATTTAAGAGCTAGAGAACCCACAAAGTCACAGAGAGAAACAAATCTCCCATGGAAGCCAGCCTGGCAGACTGACAAGGAGAGTGTATTGAACCAAGCTGGGAGCCAAGAGTAGTCCCACATGAACTGGTCCAGGCCTGGTGTCCCTGACCAATGGCACAGACTGGGCAGAGCAGACTTAAGGAGAGTGAATCACCAGCAGTGGTGGCAGTTTCCAGACTTCTGAACCCATAAATACCAAAGACAAAGTAAAAGGAATTTGAAAAACTCACTGAAGTGAATAATTCCTTCAAAATTATATTGGAGCAAATGGACGCTAATGACTTTATGCAAAATCAAGATACTTATAAAACAGATCCAAACAAATGAAAAACAAAAATAGAAGGCAATGTGAAATATCTCATTGGAAAAACCACTGACCTGGAAAATAGATCCAGGAGACATAATTTAAAAATTATTGGATTACCTGAAAGCCATGGATCAAAAAAAGAACCTAGAAAACATCCTTCAAGAAATTCTCAAGGAAAATTGTCCTGATATTCTTGAACCACAGGGCAAAATAGAAATTTAAAGAATTCACCAATTGCCTCTTGAAAAAAGACCCCAAAAAGAAAACTCCTAGGAATATTGTAGCCAAATTGCAGAGTTCCCAGGTCAAGGAGAAAATATTAAAAGCTGTCAGGAAGAAAAAAATTGTGTATTGTGGAAACACAATCAGGATAACAAAAGTTCTAGCAGCTCCTACATTAACCAATCTAAAGTCTTGGAATATGATATTCTGGAGGCCAAAGGAGCTAGGATTAAAACCAAGAATCACCTACCCAGCAAAACTGATCATAATTCTTCAGGGGAAAATATGGTCATTCATTGAAATACAGAACTTTTGGGCATTCTTGTTAAAAAAAAATCAGAGCTGAAAGGAAAATATTACTTACAAATACAAGAAGCAACAGAAGCAAGAGAAGGTAAAGAGGAAAAAGAAATCATAAGGAACTTATTAAAGTTGAACTATTTACATTCTTACATAGAAAAATGATCATTGTAACTTAAAACTTTTCTCATTATGAGGATAGTTGAAGGGAATCTATATGTATGTATGTATGTATGTGTGTATAATATATATATATATATATACATATATATATATATATATATACATATATACATATACACACACACACACACACATAGACAGAGGGCATAGGATCAGTTGAATAGGAAGGGATGATATCTAAAAAATAAAATTAAGAGGTTAGAGAGGAATATAATGAGGGGAGGTGATAAGGAGAGATAGAATAGGATAAATTATCTCATAAAAGAGGCAAGAGAAAACTGTTACAATGGAGGGGAAGAGCAGGAAGGTGAAAGGGAATGGGTCAAACTTTCTTTCATTGAACGTGGCTTAAGGAGGGAATAACATACACACTCAATTAATTACCCTATCTTACCCCCTACAGGAAAGTAGGGGGGGAGTGGATAAGAGGTGAGGCTTGACAGAAGGGAGGGTATTGGGGGGGAGGGTAGTTAGAAGCACACACTTCTGAAAAGGAAGGGGGTCAAATTAGAAAATAGTATAAGTGGGGGGCAGGATAGGATGGAGGGAAATATAGTTAATCTTTCACAATATATCTACTATGGAAATGTTTTGCATAACTACAGATGTACAACCTATATTGAATTACTTATCTTCCCAGTGGGGGTGGGTGAGGAGGGAAGATGGGAAAGAATCTGAAAATCAAAGTTTTAAAAACAAATGTTAAACAGATATAGATATATAGATATATAGATATATGTGTGTGTGTGTGTGTGTGTGTGTGTGTGTGTGTATAAAGTTAGAGGGAAGATGGGGGAAGATATAAGAGAGAGCAGATTGTGGGAAGGGGTATTCAGTAGGCTCATTATTTTGGGGTGAGGATAGGGGAAAGATGAGGAGAAAATGTGTAACTCCAAATCTTATGGACATGAATGTTAAAAACTAAAAATAAACAATTAAAAAAAAAAGATAATTGGATACCTCCAAAAATGAAACAATATTCTCAGAAAGCCCCTCATTTTGTAGGGATGGGTGTAACTACATTTGATCCTATCTTCCCTTCTACCTTTGAGTTGTCTTTTTACTTGTTTTTATTACTGATCAAATTCCAAAAAACAAAAAAAAAAACCAAAACTAAAAGTATGCTGAATTCTCAGCTTCCATTTCCAAAGCAAATTAAAGTTTTCAAATATCTTTCCTCAAAAAAAAAATCTGTGAGGCAGATATGTTGTGATTGACACATCCAATAAGCCTTTTCATTCAGGCTCCCCATATCCTATTTCACTAAATCTGTTCTGTCTAAGGTAACCTATGATCTCTTAATTGTTCAGTTCATTGACTTTTCTCATTCTTCCTTGACCTTCCAAAAGCTTTTAATATTGTTGGTTCTTGGTTCTTTTATCTCTTAACTTGCATTTCTTTGACTCTGATATCTCCTGATTTTTCTCCTACTGATCTGGTCACTCTCATCTCTATCTTGCTTTTACTTTTTACTTAGGTAAAATCTAATCACCTTGAAGTAATGGTGCCTTCTTTATTTTGTCTTTCATTCCTAGCTTTTGCAGTATCTGGAACCAATGTTCTTATGTGCTTAATAAATGATTAACTGAATAATTCATTTATTCTAACCCTTATATATAGGGGCTTCCTAAGGTTTTTTCTTCCTTAATTTCTATCTATATATTCTCACCCTTAGAGATTCCCTTTGGAGTAAGTGCAAGGGAAAGGATTTTTCACAACTAGCATGGTAAATCAATATAATAGGGATAACAAAATAAACTGTTTTTAACCTGCTTATGACACTTGGAGAGGCATGTAATATACCTATGACAATCTTTGTAATAATATGCAAAATATTATATGTATAAGTTACATACACATACTCTTATGGAAAATAGTATAAGTATCCACACATATATATATCTGTGTGCATATTGACATATTTTTATACCTATATGTGTCAATTTTAGAACTGCAAGACACTATAAGGGCCATATATTTCAATATCACACATTTTACAGGAAGGAAAATAAACTTGGACAAGTTGAATAACTCACACAAGTAATTTGTAGGAAATTCAGGACTAGAACCCAAGTCTTCTGACGACATGTTTAGGGTTATTTTTGCTTCATCACCCTTTATGGTTCTTATCTAACTATCTAAGCAATGAGCAGTGGTTACCCCAAAGGGTATAATTTCACTCCCTCCAAAAAGGATGGGCTTGAAGAATGGGAAAAATGGAGTAGGATATGAGAAATTAGGAAGGATTAGAATTATTTCTGACATTAGATTGAATAAAAGGTATAACTATCAAATTCTTAGTCGTTTTGATCTGTGAAGATGCCTCTATATCTGTGAACAAAGTTGGTAATGCCAAGGATTGTTAAAGACAGTTTCAAACTAAAGAAAAGTGGAAGCAGGAATTACCTGTGGTTGGAGGCTGTGAACTTCAGTTTTGCTGACATATACTGGTCAGATTTTGAGCAAAATCCTGAGATTAAAAGTCATGGAAAACAGGACATGACCTTTGATGTCATCTTGTTCAATCCTTTCATTTTCGAGAGAAGGAAACTGACATTGAAATGGGGGAATGGGCTTAACTAAGGGCAAGCATTCAGTTAGTAAAAGAAATCACATTTGAACTCATTACCCCTGAGTCTAACCCAAGTTCTATACTCTACTTTGACCGTGTGAAGACTTCACCCTGTAGCTCAGAAAACTTTGCTCGTGTCAAATGATCATTCTTAGTGAATTTAACCAAAGCAGTATTTACTGGAGATGTAGAAATAGATGACAGTATCTAAAATTTAGACCTAGAAGGATCTTTAGAAGCCATCTAGTCAAAACCCCTCATTTTACTACTGAGGAAACTAAGGTCTAGCGAGTTCAAATAATTTGCTCAGAGATATAATGTAGTAATTGGAAAAAGTGAGAGATCAATAAAGATTCCCTGACTCCAAATCCAGTGATCTATCCCCTGCACTGTAGTGCCCTCTCTAGATAACTGAGAAGAGAAAATAAGGAAATTGGAATTAGATGAAAGTCAAAAGAACAGAGTTAGAGCCAGGCTCAATCTGTATGACTTTTTGCCAAGTCACTTATCCTATAACAATAGCTTCCTTTACAATAAAATAGTTTGATAATGTCTGTCCCATTTACTTCACATGACTGTTGTATCAAATGAGATCATGTATGTGAAAGCACTTTAAAAAATAAAGCACCATTACAGTGAGTATTTTAGAAAGGTATGATTTCAAAGAATATTTTTTTCTTCTTAACATTCCAAACTTTCCCTAGTATCCTCCCTCCATTCCTTCCTAGGGAAGTATCCATTATAGAAAATAATACTACATTTTCAAAGAAATACATTTATCATTGTTTTCATTCCTGCATTATCAGTAGTGAGCAGTTATGACAGGACTAATAACATGAGAGCTATCAATTTCTTGAGAGTTTAGAGGTTGTTGCCCTCACACACATTAGTGAAGTTAACTTTGAAGAATTCAGAAACACTTAGTAATCTTCACAGACCAAGACTAATAAGAGTTTTCCATTTCAACATTGAATTAAAATTAGAATGTTTTGGGCTTATGTGAAGATAAAAGTTGCTATTTGCTGTTGGTTTTAGCATATCTAGGATATTAACAGTTTAACCTTACTTATCTTTCTGTGAATTTTCCCTATTGGTTTTTCAGACAAAAAACTTATACAATAAGACTTTACTAGCATAATTTGAGTTAGGTGTCCCTACTGTTTATATGTACTAAGGAAGTGAACAATTTGAGTTTTGCTCTCCTAAGATTTTGTGACAAATCTTATATACAAAAGTCTCATTATTTTGAAATAAAAATATATCCCCAAAATGAATGTGTCTCAAATACTAAGTGTGCATTGAGTATTTGGCCTACTGAGTATTGATAGGATAAAGAAGAAAGCAATAAAGAGGATTAAAGCTGTACCTGTTGGATAAATGATTTTGAGAAGAGTTACTTTGTTGTAATAATAACTTTTCAATTTTTTGAGGAGTTGGAAGAAGAATGCTAACAAGCCAACTTATTATCAAAATATATATTTTTAAGCACACATAAGACAGTCTTCCTTGATAATCTTTGCTTATAGGAAATATTTCCAAGGTTTGGCCCAGATGTTTATTTCCTTATTTGTATTGCCTTATAAAGAAGGTCTAAAGATTATACAAGAGATATGGCAAAATAAGAATTTGATTTACTGCCTGCCAATCAGGAAGATTTTGTTTAGAAATCTCCCTCACACATAGAGGAAAATGGTTTTAGTTTATTTAGGCATTGAGGCAGTACTGCCCACATCCATATGCCCTGGTTTGCCTGCTGCCAATGTGCTTTTATCTCAACCCATGCTAAAAGTTGTGAATGTTGGCAAGGATGATGGGGAATTTACAATTTCTGAATATCTTGAGAAAATTGGAGAAATTCCAATTTGTCTTTAATAACTAGGATTGTAGATTCATAGAATCTTGGAATTAGATGGACGTTAGAATTCATCACGCCCAATCCAAAGAACGTGAAGCTAACACAAGGGAATCAAATGATTTAGGTAAATTCTGGTGTAGGGCTGCAAAACAAAACAAAAAAACATTAAGCTGGTAATGTATTGACTTTCTGTTGATATGAGAAAAAAAATCATTGACAAATCATAAAGAAATTTGAAGAGGATAGATATGTATTTCAGTCCTCATACTGAAGCCAGAAATGAACCCTACATCTGAAAGGAACACTTTCCTGAGGATTATCTTATTTAGTTGTACTGTACTCACTGGAACACTTTCCATTATCTCATGCTTGACTGACTCTAGGAACAACGGATCAATTTAAAAGCGGAAATCTGTAAGAAGAGGACAAGAAAACTGATGTTAGCATCATAATAAGGAAAAGACTATCAGAATCCATTTCAATCTCTTTTCTCTGGCAATCACCTTGAACAGGAAGAGGCAATCACTGTCCATGACTTTGTCCCATAGCACCATTTTTCAGCTGCTATATAACCTGGCATAGAGAGTTGAGAAAAAAAAATTAAAATGTATTAAAGCCTGTCACATTAAAGATTATATATTAAAGGACAAACAGAATAAGCACTAAAGCTCTAGCTTTTAATGACTGTAATAAATATCTTATTTTATATTAATATTGAGAGTCTAAACATTTGTTGAACAACACATGATGCCATTAAGGAAATTGGAATCAAAAGGATCATAGAATTGAGAACTGGAAGGGACCTTAGAGATAATTCTAGACCTCATCTAGCCCAACATCCTAATTTTATTTATGAGGAAACTGAGACTGAGAGAGGTTAAATGACTTACCCCGAGTTACACTGCTACATAACTAGCACATCCAGATCTTAATTCACTCCCCCCCTCCCACTTTAGCACTTAAAAAAAAGCTTCTTTTATGCAGTTTCAGCTACTGAAATGAAGCAGAATTCTTTTGACCCCCGTAGTATATCTGTATAAGTTTATTTTATCAGGTGACAATTTCCATTTTAAAGAATTCTAAAGCTATGTTCCTAAGCTTAGAATGTTGGCTTATTTTTTTAATCATCAAGTAATAATATCGTAGACCTGGAGTTGGGAAATATATCAGAGGTCATTTGTCTAATCTCTCATTTCACAGATAAGTAAACAGTCCAATAGAACTCTAATGCCAAAATTCATATACTTAGTAAATGTCCAAGAGTAGACTGGAACCTAAATGCTTTGAACCAAATTGTATTACAATTTCTGCTTCATCATACCTACTCTCAAGGAGCTGGTATGAAAAATGGCAGAAAAAATAAAATGAAATTTGGAAGTATCTGATCACCTCCAATATAGCTAGATCATTATATGTAGATAGATAGATAGATATAGATACAGAAACATCTATATCTATATCTAAATCTATCTTTTTCTATCTATTTTTCTGTCTGTCTATCTGATACAAGGTTGATATTAATGAACTCTGATGTTAGGAGTATGTGCAAGGAGAGAAAAAGTTCTCAAAAATGAATAATGTGAATGCCTGAGCTCAGAAACTCTGGTCCTTTCAGTTTGTCATTTTCACCTGATGCTCATTATCCATTTGACATTGGGCCAGTCACATATCTTCAAAGTCCCTCAGTTTCCTTATTTATAAAATGAATGATTTGCATGTGTAGTTTAAGTGGTCTCATTGCATTCTACATGTAAAATACTTTATTTTAGTTGTTTCTTTAATATATATAAATCTGCTTCTAGTATCATGTCCATTCAATTTGTCGATAATGAATACTTTTTTTTTTGGTTAGGATACTGATGCTTAGTACCTATGTGGCCTTAAATATATAACCTAGCCTCTCTGAGTCTTAGTTTCCACATTTATAATATAAGGAAATTATAACACATTATTGCTTAGGTCACTTTCAGCTATAAAATTTTAATATTAACAACAAGTCACAAATTCTATTTTTAAAAATTACATCAATTATTGACCCATTTCTATACTCCTGTATGGGCCTCATTTTTTAACTTAGAGTGTTCAGCAACATTTTCAAAGAGTTAGTAGAAAAAATAGCTCCAGTTAAATCTAGAATCCATTCACTTCCTTAATCATTATTTGTTCCTTCAGATCTGGGTTTTGAACAGAAACAGCATTAGTCACTTTTCCTAGTCCTGGACACTTTGAATTTTGTCAGCAGCTTTTGATGTGGTTATTCATGGAGATCAGCTGAACACTTTTGCTAATGACTCTAAAGCTTACATTTCAGAGAAGGAGGATGAACATTCTTTCCAGAGGCCTCCCATTTCTTGAAATAACTTTCCAAATCTTCAGTATGTTGTTGTTGGGTTGGTAAAACGGGATAATATATTTTAGGTTTAGCTAAAAGATGTTTTACATTTTTAATTTTAAATAACTTAAAAATCATTTTGAATTATTTTTATTACATGCCTACCAATTTTTTTCACATCAATGTAAAAATCTCAACATTTTGCTGTTGTTATTGTTATTATTTTTAACATAATTACATTATTCATATAATTAAAATGAACTAAACTTGAAGGCTCAAATCCAAAGTCTTATCTGTATTGGGTTCTAATTGTTTGGGAAGAATCAGAAAAGACTTTAGTTCAAATTTTGATTCTGATGCATATCATCTATGGGATAATAGACATGACCTTTAACTTTTCAGTGCTAAGAAAAAGAAATTCTCTAAGAAAATAAATTTAGATGAATTGATAATATGTACTAGTGGAGTGACTCCCACAGAGATAATTTCCTACATTAAGGAAAATGTGTGTGTTCATGTGTGTATATAATATATGTATGTATATACATACATGCAATTTGGTATAACCAAACATCTATGACCTTACTAACATTTGTTTCTTGTTCAGTGAAAATTTTGGGAATTAGAGCAGGACATCTTGTGGGGAATCTTTATTGTGAAATGTTTTATTCTTCAAGATTAAAGACTGAAGTTTCATAGTTCTTCCAAGTGTGGTTGGCTTTGACCAACTCTGTTCCATGTCTTCTCTAATTCCCTGTTTTTTAATGGAAGCAAAATGAAGAGTTGCTATGCTGGGTAGTGACCTGCTTTTTATGAGAGATGGAGGGAGTACATGTGGAGTTTAGAGACACATAGAAGCAGGACATGTACAACTATGATTATTTTAATGGCCATGTTAGAACAAGCATTAGAATGGTCATAGGCTGACATGGGACTCAGGAACTAAAGAGCAGAAAAGTAATCAAATCTTCTCTCATCTATCAGGAAACCTACTTTTTATGGGAACTACTCTGTTAGCAGCATTGGCTTTACTTCTGTGAGAAATAAGGAAGCATCAAGGAGCTAGCCTCAACTTTCAGTTTTTTTCATATATCCTTGATTGTCTATGTAACTATATCCTTCTATAAACCCTTTAAAAAGAACAATCATAAATTGTTACCTGAGTACTCTGTATCAAGAAATCCAAAATATACAGCATCATGTGACCTGATTCACCGAATCTATTTTCATTTTTAAATTTCATTCTGATTCTGAGAAAAGTCTGGTCGTAGAATTGCCATTCAATATTTCTTCATATTAGCTAAGGAATATTTTTTCCAGTTTCATAGTTAACTAAGTTGGGATTGCATCTTTCAAAAAAAGAAAATGAGGAGGTTCTTCTATCATCTTGATCAGATCATTCATCGAGTTTTTTACCTTTCCTTGATATCTTGATGTGATAGATTTAAATAGTCACAAATATCAATCAGACTATTATTCTGAATTAAATATATCTTTAATGAGTAATCCAGTGAACAATCTGTTGACGAACTCAAAAAATATAAACAAAGATAGATAAGTGAGAGACTTTGAAATGTGTTTGAAGAATTGTTGACGTTTTACTTTGGTTGAAACTCAGGATATGTGGGAAGAAGAATGTGAGATAGTCCCACAAAGATAGTCTGAAAGTACACAAAGCCACTGAATATCCGGTAAAGTATTTTGAGTTTGATTCAACATGCAAGACTGAATTATTTAAGGTTTTTCATCTGGGAAGTGACATTGTCAAATTTGTACAGTATGTTGCTAATATTAATCTGGTAGAATTGTGTAGAAAAGATTTGAATGGAGAAAATACTGCAGATAAGGAGACAAGTAGGGAAGCTATTTAAATTCTCTAGGTGAGAGAAAATGAAGTGATGAAATAAGGTCATGGTAATTGGAATTGAAAATATGGGATATATGTGAGTGAAATCCAGGTATGGATTAAATAGGATTTTTTTTAACTTTTTAGATCAAATAGGAATGAAAAAGAGAAAAAACTAAAGGTGATTCCAATGTTGAAAGTTTAGGTAATTGAGAGAATGATGATGTCAGTAACGGACAGGAATTTAGGAGTATGAAAATACACACACATAGGCAAGCATACATACATACACATATAAACATTATATTATATTATATACAATTCTATAATGCATATATGTGTATGCATGTACATGTGTGTATATGTATAGACATATACACATACGTGTTGGTGATTCAGGGATAACTTACATGTTGTATATATGGCATGCAAGCATTTTATATTCACTTGTACATGCATACAATGTGTGTATAGAACATACAAGTTATTCCTGCATCATTGATTTGTGTTCAATCATATCATCATTTCATCAGTGCTAAGATACAAATGCATCTTAAATAAAAATAAAATAGTAATGAGAAAATATATATGTATTTGGCATGCAATTAAGATTTAACCATTGATTATTAAAAACAAGCTATTGAAAATCAATAATGGGAAACAGACAAAAGAAATGACATTGATACCACATGTAACAATTTCATTCAGAAATTCAAAAAAGTAAATTTTTTCCTGCATAAAAAGCCCCAGAATCCAAAAATGTGCCTTAGTGGGCAACCATTTTTCTTATTTACTTAATGGGGAGATGACTGCTAATGGTAGCACTGGGTTGATTATGGTTAACTCTGAACAGTACCATCTCATATTGCATAGAAAAACAGTAAGGAGAGGCCAAAAGGAAGAAAATATAAGACAGCATTGTGCTTATTAATTCTTCATAGTTAAAAACAACAACAACACTAGATTTTGTAGAATAAAATGCACACAATCTTACAGACTGTTTTGTTACAATAAGGTACCAAGAGATTAAATGTCAACATGAAGTAATACAGAGAAAGATGTAAATTTATATGCCAATATGTTATATTGGCAATTTGAGTACAGTCAATTAGAGCACAGATCTCTCCCTCTTTTCTAGGGAACTAGGGTTTTTATGCTATTTCTTTTCTGTACAGGATCTGTACAGATTTACAAAGGCTAGAATTTAACCCACATTCAGTTATATTTATGTCAAGTTAATTTGGGTTAATGATAAGAATTTTACCTGCAATTTCAATATATAAATTTCATAAGATTGTTGAATTCTTTTGAACTGGGCAATTCTTGCCAGACCTATGGCTTGGTTTTTGCCATGAATAGCTAAGTAGGGAAAGGCTCATCTCCAACAGTTTATAATTAGGAAATGAATTATGTGTTATAGTGAGCCATGAAACATATAAAAAATATACAAGTTTACTAAATCTGAATGGTCCCCTTGTGTGTCTGCAGGGATGGTGACATTTTAAAAAGGAGAAAAGGGCATGCAAATTTTAGTCTTTAGAACTTCTAAAAACATTAACTTGATTTTTGGCACTAAAAACGTGAAATATCTGTCAAATCAGGTGATAATGTTCTTTGTGTGTGTTTATATTTATTTATTTCACCCTCTTTAAACTTTTTTTTTTAATTTTGAGTTTAAAATTATCTTTTTAAGCCCAACCTCCCTCTCATTAACTGTGAAGGAAAGTAATACAATACTCAGTATGCATCTGAAATCATGCAATACACATTTTCCCGTTAGTCATGTTGCAAAAAAAGAAAGAAAAATAAATTGTCTTTGATCATTGTACTGAATAGAGTAGCTAAGCTTTCACAATCATCATTACTATATTGTGTTAGTATATAGAATGATCTCCTTGTTCTACATGAGTTCATATAGGTTCTTCCAGGCTTTGCTCAAATTATCCCACTTGCCATTTCTTAGAGCACAAAAATATTCCATCATAATTGTATATTACAACTTGTTCACCTACTC
Organism: Pseudochirops cupreus; assembly: GCA_028627135.1. Lineage (NCBI taxonomy): Eukaryota > Metazoa > Chordata > Mammalia > Diprotodontia > Pseudocheiridae > Pseudochirops > Pseudochirops cupreus. The sequence goes on from CM053584.1 coordinate 229,901,350, forward strand.
CCATTAGATATATATCTACTTGTTTTCCATTAAAAAAAGAGCTGGTATAAATATCTTTATGTAAGTCCTTTTTCCTTTGATACCTTTGGGATACAGACCTAGTAACAGCATTGTTGTGTATGATGGTTCTATAGCCCTTTGGGCATATTGTTCCAAATCATTCTCCAGAATAGTTGGACTAGTTCAAAACTCCACAAACAGTATCTAATTTTAACTCTGCATGTTTTTCTTTTGGTTTCAAGTGTTCAAAATATTGTTGAATTCTGGTTTCTAGTACATTATCCTTTCTAATTCTGTCTTACGGATGAGTTCATTCCATTCAAATTCACAGTTAGGATTACTAAGGTATATTTCCCTCCATCCCATTTTCTTTGGTTTATCTTTCTTTCTCCCTTTTTATTCTGGTCCTTTTTCAAAATTCAGTTTTGTTTCTGACTACGACCTCCTTAATTTTCTCTCCTTTTTATCACTCTCTCTCTCTTTCAGTTTTCCCTTCTCTTCCTACTTCCCTGTTGGGTAAGATGGATTTCTATACTTAGGTATGCATACATATTTTTCCCTTCTAGAACCAATTCCTTATTTTAGAATTTATTTTATTTTTAATTTAGGGAATAAAGCAAACATTTCCATACCATAGTATAATAAAAAAAATGATTATACATGAAACAGCAAACCTATTGTATACAACTTGCTATTCCATTTAAACATACAATAAAGTTATCATATAAAATTAATTTTTCTTCCCTCATCCCCACCCTAGATATAGCTACCATAGGACACAAATAAGTGTATATGTGTGTGTGTTTATCCAAAATTGTTCTATACATACTTGCATTTATCACTCCTTTCTATGGAAACTGATAGCATTTTTTATTCATATGTCCTTTATTATTAATGTGGATGTTAATAATAGTAAAAATAATTTATTTGTTCAAATATGTTCTTAATATTTGTTACCGTATACAGTATTTTCTTCATTCTTTTCACTTTGCTCTTCATCATTTTACATGTCTTTCTATGCCCCATTAAGATAATTGATTTATTTTTTCATCATTTCTTATAGCACCATAGAATTCCATCAAAATTATGCACAACTTGTTCAGCTATTCCCAAATTGATGGGGATGCCTGCAGTTTCCCATTCTTTACCAGCACAAAGAGAACACAATTACAACATTCGAAGTTGTAATTATTATTTGTGAATTTCTTTCCATTTCATTTTTACTCACTATTTTCTTTCTCAAACTCATTTTACCCTTTCCCTCTTTCCGTATTTTCTCCCCTTTCCCCTACCAATTCATCCATCTCTCCAAGAGTCTCCCCCATTCCCACTACCCCAATCTCAATCCACACACCCCTCAAAAAGTCTCCCTCACTGGCCCAAATCCCAATCCCCACACTACTCTTCCAAACTTGTTCCCCAGTTTTCTCACCTCTCTAGGTATTCCGAAGTTTTCTACAACCTTCTAGAAGTATGCATTGTTTCCGCTTCAACCCAGATGAAAGCAGGTTTTCCGACATTACCAGCCGTCTACAATCACATGCTTCTTCTATATTAATTCTTTATTACTCCTAATTTTTGTAATTGCTCTCTTTTACTTTTTCCTACTTTTTTTAGCATCACCCCATCATACACAACTCTGTCCCAACCTTTCTCTCAAACTACCATAGAAATGATGACAGTTTTAATAATATTGATACTATTTTCACATATATAATAAATAAATGCTTTGACTTTAATGAGTGTCTTATAATTACTCTTTAATGTTTTCCATATATTTCTTCTGGATCTTTTATATTGAATTTACGTTTTAGCTTTAGTCTTTTTGTCACAAAACCCTGAAAGTCTTTCAGTTCATCAAATGACCTTTTGTTTTTTATTCAGGATTATATGCAACTTTGCTGAGTAAATGATTCTTGGAGGCAACCCCAACGTTTTTTTTTTGCTCTTTGAAATGTAATATTCCAAGAGCTATGGTCTTTTATAGTAGAAGCTGCTAGGTCTTGTGAAATTCTGACTGTATTTGTGCAATAATTAATTGTTTTTCTTGTTGTTTGCAATATTTTTCTCCTTAATCTGGGAGTTTGAAACTAGGCTATGGCATTCCTGTATGTTTTCTTCCTGGGATCTCTTTCAGGTGGTGAAATGTAGTTTGTTTGTTTTTTTTTTTCCTAGATCTACTTTACCCTCTTGTTCTATAACTTCAGGGAAATTTGCCTTAACAATTTCTTAGAAGAGTGTATTCAAATTCTTTTTTGTGATCATAACTTTCAGTTAATCTGATCATTCTTACATTATTTCACCTTCATCCGCTCTCCAGATTAGTTGTTTTTTTTTTAAATTTTTTATTTACTTTTAGTTTACCACATTCAGTTCCATAATCCCTTGAGTTTCAGATTTTCTCTCCCTCCCTCTTTTTCCCCTTCCCACCCTCCCATTGGTGGCATACAATCAAATATAGTTTCTACAAATAACTTCACATTAAACATTAGTCAAGCTGTAAAGAAGGATTATAACTAACAGAATGAACAATGAGAAAGTAGGCATAAAGCAAAACAAAACAGAGAAGAGAAAGAGTGGGTAGTTTGCTTCAATCTGCATTCAGACTCTTGATCTTTCTCTGCATGTGGATATCCCTTTCCATCATGAGTCTTTTGGAGTTGTCTTCTAATCTTGCATTGCTGTCAAAGTTAGCCATTACAGATACAACGTGTCTGCAATTGTGTACAAAGTTCTCCTGGTTCTGTTCTCCTTACTCACCATCAGTTCGTATAAGTCTCTACATGTTATTATGAAGTCTGTCTGCTCCTCATTTCTTATAGCACAATAGTATGCCATTACATTCATATACCACAACTTGTTTAACAATTCTCCATTTGATGGGCATCCTCTGGATTTCCAGTTATTTGCCACCACACAAAGAGCTGCAATAAATATTTTTATACATACAGGTCCTTTTCCTATTTCCATGATATCTCTGGGATATAGCCCTAGAAGTGATATTGCTGGGTCAAAGGGTATGTACTTTATTATAGCCCTTTGGTCATAGTTCCAGATTGCTGTCCAGGATGGTTTGATCAGTTCACAACTCCACCAACAAAGCATTAGTGTCCCAATTTTTCCACATCCTCTCCAGCATTTATCGTTTTCCTGTTTTGTCATCTTAGCCAATACAAGTTGTTTTTCTAATGAGATGTTACAAATTATCTTCTATTTTTTCTAGTTCTATTATTTCTTGGTGTCTTTCAATGAGAACAATATTCTAGTATTTCTCATGATCCTTCCTTTCCCCCTCCATTGTAAAACCTCTTTCCTATGCACTTCTTTTTTGTGAGATAATTTTCCTGTTTCACATTTCTAACTTATTTTCACTGCTGCTTTCTGAACTACTTAAGGGAGGTTGTAAGCTGTTGGTGCTTCCAAGGTGGTGTGATCTGGGGAACGATATGGTCTCTGCTCTCCTGATCTCTTCTCTGGTCCTTACTCAAGAAGGCACATTGATCTGTTTGGATTGCAACTGACATGGCTCCTCTGCGACCCTGATCTTTTAGGACAAGATCTTCTCCAGTTTCCACATTTTAACATCAGGAACGCATAGACATAATAGATACTGAAGCAACAGCAGGACCATGTATTCTTGGCTTATTTGGGGGCTCTGGCAAAGAGATAAGGGCCTATGACATCTCTCTCCACATAGAGATTAGTACTTGCCTTTTCCAGTACAAGCCAACCAAGATATTGGCCCTGGCTGATTAATGCCTTTTTGTAGCTAAACCATTGCTTTTTGTTTGTTTGTTTGTTTTTGTTTTCTCCCTCTCTTCACATTGTTAACTGCCTGGACATAGATGCAGAAGGTTGGTAAAGGGCTCCATTATATCATTCCTTCTTGGAAGCAGAATTCTTATTCTCTTTTAGATGGGCATTGTATACTATTCCTGCTCACTACTACCCATTACAAAAGAAACAAATGTGAAATATAAAGATTCAAACAAAGTTAAAAATAAGCCTTGAAAATGAATTTATTTTGAATCAGGTGAACTGAAAATGCAAAAGAAAAGGCTGAGTTGACAATTATATTCTCAAACAGAGCAATGGAAAAAATAGAAATTAAAAGAAATAAGCAAGCAAATTATACTATTTATAAGAGCACCATGTATAAAGAGATAATGTCAATACTTAATATACATGGATTGAATGATGTAATATCCTATCACTTAAAGGAAAATTTCATTAAATTGAATGGAGAGAGAACAAAACCATAAAAGCTAGATACCTCTGTTTGTATCTTTCATATGTAGACACGCAAAAACTCAAAGACTAGAAGAGAAATGTGCAAAAATTAATTATGATAGAGATCATAATTGGAAATAGAAACCAAAGTAATAAATATTTCCACTTCATATAACAAATTTATAAAAGTGATGGTATTTTAGGACATTAAAAATTGTAAAAATATGAAAAAGCAGAAAAATAAACACATTGCCTGCTGACAAAAACTTAATTAAAATTGTAATTTATAAAAATCATTTGAAGAACAGATTCAAATTTAAGTAGAAATTAATGCACAGGAACATGGAAGTCAAAGAACAAATAATACAAATATTGGTGACTTCTACGTATTGCTTTAAGTTTTAACAAATACATGTTAATCTCTTTTATTTTCTTCACATCAAACTTGTGAGGTAGATACCATTATTACACCCATTTTACAGATGAGGAGATTAGAGATGAGAGAGATTATGTGAGTTTTATCAAGTTCAGATTTGTAATAGGAAGGAATAAACTTCATTAGGCAAAATTTGAACTCATTTCTTCCTATCTCTAAGTGCAGCATTCTATACAACACATCATCTAACTAGAATTTCAATTAAGAAAATTATATCAGTAAGAAAGCATTCCAAATCATTGGGATATAAACCAAAAAAGTCAAAATAAGAAAAGTTGTATCTCTAAACTTTATTTCAATAAAAGAGAATGAACAAATTAGTGAACTGAGTATGCAACACTTCACAGTTATGAATGGGAGAATTATTAACCTAAAAGGGGAGAATAGCAATTCGAAAAGATAAAATGGATAATTTTGTATACATGAAAATGAAAAGCATTAGTATAAATAAAATTAGTGAATCTAACGGAAGCAAAATAATCTATTGGGGGAAACGAGCATATCATGTATCTCAAATAAATATTTGATATCCAAGATATCTAGATAAAAAATGAATCAGACCAAAATTATTTCAAAATAGATGTAGTCACATAAGGCTAAAATGAAAGATTTCAAACTTTTAAGAAACAAGTGAAAAAAATATTCCATTAATAATAAGAGAAATGCATTCAAAACAATTCTGAGGCTCTATACCACACCCAGGAAATTGTGAAAAATGAGAAAAGTTAACATTGAAGGTGCTGTGCGAAGACTAATACTAATGTGCTGTTGATGGAAGTGGGAATTAGTATAAATAGTTTAAAAGCAATTAAAATTAAAAATAATATTATATACCCATAACTTTTAATCTAGTGATTTCATTGGTAGACATATAATTTAAGGATGTCATTGAAAAAAGTAAAGTCTCTGTATATGATAAAATATTTATATTACATATATACAAAATACACACATATATAATTATATATGTACATGTTACACGTACATATATTTGTGTAGAGTGTATTTGTGAACCTGTGTCTGTATTGCTGTGTGTTCAGTGATAGCAAAGACTTCAAAACACTGTAGATGCTCACTGACTAGGGAATAGCCAAACAAGTTGTGATATATTAATGTAATGGAATATAACTGCACTATAGGAAATAATGAACATTATTAATACAGAGAAGTATGGGAAAACTTGCATAAACTGATGCAAAATGAAAATATTGTCAAGGAAACAATAAACACAATTTAAAAATAATGTAAATCAGGAAAAAAGAGTTAAAAATCAAGGTTATGATATTGTAAAGAAGCAACTTGATATCAGAAATATGAGAAGACCCCCTTTTCACTGTAGTGATGTCTGTGTGTGTGTGTATAAATATAAGTAAATAACATAACACACACATATATACATATACATATACATATATATACATATATATGTATGTGTGTGTATATATATATATATATATATATATGTATGTATGTATATCCTTAGTAATGGTACATTGCCTATGATGTTCAGTTTCTTCATGTATTTTAAAAGTTTTCTTTCTTTTTCCATTTTTAAAAACTCTTTGTTCTAAAAGATGACTATCAGGGAGAGGGAGAAGAAGGGGCAAAAATAAAATCTGGGCAAATACCAAATTTTTAAAAACTGATAAATTAGAAGCTTTTTAATGTAATAAAAGACAAACTTTTAGTTAACTTGAATAAAAGAGAGGAAAACAAAATTGCATATTAAAAATTTGAGAAGAATTTTCAAAAACAATAAAATATTAGAATATATTTTCCCCAACATTTGCAAGAAAATTGTTAACAAATGAAATGAATGAGCATATAAATGATTTAAAACTCTTACAGTACCAGAAAAATCAATACTTTGAATAGCCCAATCATTGGACTTGCAGCAATAATCCCCACAAAAAGGTACAGATGAAATATTCCTCTCCTCTCCTCTTTCTATTGTGTTCTCACCTTGTATTCTTCCCTTCCTCTTCTTCTTATACTCATTATTGTTATTATTCTTTTTAACCTTCTTGCTCTTGCTGTTGTTTTTGTTCTTTTTCTTCTTGTTCTTTTTCTCTTCCTCCTCTTTTATTCTCTTCTTTTCCTCTTCCTATAGAACCTAAAAAATTCTTTGTTATACACTTCATACTTAAGAAACGTCTATTGATTGCATGTTTGTCAAAAGAATGATTCATATGTTCTGTCAAATGTTAAAATGAAAATTCTATCATTCCCTCTTTTTGGTGGTTGTTATGTTGACATTATTGTAGTTGCTATTAGTATTGTATAAAATGTTAACGACTTTGGGTTTATTTTTTTTAATTTTATTATAGTTTGCATCATTCATTTCCACAAGATTTTGAGTTACATATTTTCTCCCTGTCTTTCCCCCGCCCACGACCCCAAAACAGCCATCCCAGTGTGTCCCCCCTCCCCCAGTCTATTCTCTCCTATGCCACTTTTTGGTAGGACAGGATGGATCTCCCAACTGCAGTGCCTGTGTATCTCGAGTGCCAGTTGGATGTAGTCAATAATAATAATAATAATTGCAGAGATAGATAGATAGATAGATAGATAGATAGATAGATAGACAGATAGATACACATTCATAGCATTTGATTATGGAACTCCAGATTCCAGATTCTTTCTCCTCCTCCCTCACCACCCATTCCCAGTGGAAGGACAGGCAATCTAATACAAGCTGAACATGTGAAATTACGCAGAACCTCTCCATAGTGAGTGCACTGTGAGAGTCTGATTAAATGTCCCTTCTTCCTATCTGCCCCCCCATCCACTCTCCACCCTGTCCCTCTCCCTCTACAGAAATGTGAATATTCATCATCCCTGCCCTCCACTCTGCCCTCCCCTCCATCACCCCACCTCTCATCCTCCTTCCCCCTACTCTTCTGTGTGGCAAGATGCCCAGTTTAGAGTTCATGTCATTCCTTCCCTAAGCCAAATTCTCTGAGAGTAAGGTTGACTCTTAACCTTTTGCCTTCCTCTTTTCCTCCTCTATTGTAACAAT
>CM053584.1:229909534-229928366 GCA_028627135.1 Pseudochirops cupreus
GCCGAGCTGACTTTAGTGGGAAGTATCTTTGTGTGCGTTTTGGAGTTCCAGGATTGGTTTAGAGTCCTATTTTATGGGTATTTTGGGGTGGCTATGTGAGAGCTGTGATATGTTGCTGCTTCTACGCCGCCATCTTGGCTCCACCTCCACATAGTACATTCTTAAGAAAAGCTTATTGAGAGTATCATGAAAATAATTGTGTCTTATGCACTATCTACTGCAAAAGATGAAAGTCTCATTTTAAAATGTATTCATAAATTGAGAAAATATAGTTACAATAAAAACAACAATGTTAATAACTCCTTGATCCCTGATCCAAACCATGAACCAAGTGGCTACGAAAGTGAGAATCTCGAATGCATTTATGCTTCTTTTCTATGAAAAAATGTTGGCAGATTGTGATCTCATGATTTCAGTGACTGGGCTAGTATCCTTGATATTGCAGGACATCTCCTCCTATGGATCAAAGAAATAGAAGAATGCCACGGTATTGTAGGGTGGAAATACTTGGAACTATTAATTGACATAGAAGGCAGAAGAGCAAATAACAGTAAAATCTAAAATTATCTTGAAGAGGAGACAGACATCATTAGACTAGAATGACTTAAATTTCACTAAAAACTAAAAATGGAGGTGTGGAGCCAAGATGGTGGGGCACAAGCAACAAGCTTTCACAGCTCACACATAGCCACCTCAAATACCCATAAAATATGACTTGAAACAAATTTTAAGGCTCCAAAACTCACACAAAAATACAGAAAAACACATCTTCCCCTGAAGGTAGCTCGACAGTAAGGGCTCATCGCAGCATGCTGGGAGCCAAAAACAGCCCAGCCTGAAACCACAGCTTGGCCCTGGGATGGCAAGGAAAAGATGCAGTTGGAGCCTTCAGCAGAGTGGATCAGCAGCAGCTATACCAGTTTCCAGAATTATCAAGCCATAAGAAACAAGGACTAAGTAAAAGGTCAGTAGATCTCAGCTAAATTTGGAGGAGAAAAGTTGTCTGGCTGAACTGCCTCCAGGGCAAGAAAGCATTACAAGCAGCAACCCTGCAGCCACCTCATGTGGCTGATTCAGAGCTCCTGGCCTGCAGACTGCAGGGAGCCAAGCAATCATTCAGAGGCTAAGTGCTTGTGTTGAGCGGCCTGGATCCGGATTGTGGTCTTGGATGGTGGTCCTGGGGTGCGTTTTCAGTGAGCCAGAGCTGTTGGGGGCTGCAGCAGCCTCCTAATAGCTCTGGCAGATGTGAAAACCCCAGCAATTTAGGACAGAAATTTCCCCCCTGGAAGCAGAGTTCCAGAGAACTAAAAAATCAAGTAATTAATTGGCAATATGAGCAGGCAAAGGAAGCAAAGTAAGAACAGCAACCAAATTCTAGACTCCTTTTTTTGGGACAAAAAAGATCAAAGTATGGAATGGGAGGAAGACAACACAGCCAGAACTCCCATACCAAAAGCTTCCAAAAAACATGAAGACTTCCTAAAAGCTATAGATCAGCTTAAGAAGGATTTTGCAAACAAAATAAGAGAAGTGGAGGAAAAATTCAGAAGAGAAATGAGGATGATGCAAGAAAATCATGAAAAGAGAGTCAACAACCTGACTGAAGAAAATAACACCTTAAAAAATGGATTAACTCAAATGGCAAAAGAGGCCCAAAAAGCCAATGAGGAGAAGAATGCCTTAAAATGTCGAATTTGCCAGATGAAAAAAGAATCTCAAAAGCCCGCTGAGGAGAATAATTCCTTCAAAATTACAGTGGAGCAAATAGAAGGAAATGACTTCATGAGAAATCAGGATATTATTAAACAGATCCAAACAAATGAAAAAATAGAAGGCAATGTGCAATATCTCATTGAAAAAAAAACCACTGACCTGGAAAACAGATCCAGGAGAGACAATTTAAAAATTATTGGACTACCTGAAAGCCATGATCAAAAAAAGAACTTAGAAAGCATCCTTCAAGAAATTCTCAAGGAAAATTGCCCTGATATCTTAGAATCAGAGGGCAAAATACAACTTGAAGAATTCACCAATCACCTCTTGAAAGAGACCCCCAAAGGAAAACTCCTAGGAATGTTATAGTCAGGTTCCAGAGTCCCCAGATAAAGGAGAAAATATTACCAGCTGCCAAGAGGAAGCAATTTGAATACTATTGAAACACAATTAGGACAACCTAGGATCTGGCAGCTACTAGGGATCGAAGGGTCTGGAATACGATATTTGGGAGATCAAGGGAGCTCAGATTAAAACCAAGAATCACCTACCCAGCAAAATTGAGTATAATATTCCAGGGGAAAATATGGTCATTCAGTGAGGTGGAGGACTTTCAAACATTCTCATTGAAAAAAACAGAACTGAAAAGAAAATTCGACACTCAAACACAAGAAGCATGAGAAGGTAAAAATGTGTATCAGCAATGCAGTATTCACAATGCCTACAGTAACTATAAATATGCTGATATGGTTATTAATCATGAAATGTAACAGCCTCTCTACATAAGAAATATAGCTAGAACACTCATTTAAATACCAGAAAACTGAATCCCAAAACCAGAAAGTCAAAGCCAACACAGTAGTTTTGAAGTCGGCACATGTGGTTAAAGTAGTAAACACCCACATTCTCAAGCCTTCAAACAGGATAGGCTACGTCAGGCAAAGCTCCTCCTCTCCTCACTCAAGCAACTACTCAGCATCCAGGCAGCTTGCTCCCAGCAGCTCTGGCCCCCAGCAGTTCCTGTCCCAGGCAGCCCTCAGCAGGAGTCCTTAGCAGAGATTCTGTCCTGCTCAAAGCAAAAGGAGTTCGCAACTGCAGCTGCTGCCTCTGCTGCTGCTTCCAGTCAGCACCACACAGAGACTAGCTTGGTTCCAGTGTTCTCTTGCTTCACTCCTTCCTGCTATGTCAGCAAGTTCAAGAGAGTGGAAGATCTTCAAATCCCAGTAGCGTTACATTATGGAAAAGAAATCACAAGGGACTTATCAAAGTTGAACTATTTACATGCCAACATAGAAAAATGATAATTGTAACTTATGAAACTTTTCTCAGTATGAGGATAGCTGAAGGGAATTCAAATGTATAAAGATATAGATATAGATATAAATATAGATATAGATATATGTATATGTATGTATATATATATACATATATGTTTATGTAGGAGTGTTTATTTATGCATATGAACATATATTTGAGTATGTGTATATATGTGTGCATAGAGGGCACAAGATCAATTGAATAGGAGGGGATGATACTTTAAAACGTGAAATTCTGAGGTGGGAGAGGATTAGAATGAGAGGAGACAGGGAGAGACACAATGGGGTTAATCATCTCATATAGAAGAGGCTAGGGATAATTGTTACAATGGAGGAGAAGAACAGGAAGGGAAAGGGTCAACCTTACTCTCATTGAATTTGGCTTAGGGAAGAAATGACATAAACTCTAATCTGGGTTTCTTACCACACAGGAGAGTAGGGGTGATAGGGATGAGAGGTGGGATGAGGTGGGAGGGAGAGTTGCTGGAAGTACACACTTCTGTAAAGAGACAGGGACAGGGTAGAGAATAGAACAAGGGGAGGGGCGAGATAGGAAGGAGGGACATATAATCAGTCTCTCACAATACGTCCACTGTGGAGATGTTCTGCATAATTACACATGTACAGCCTGTGTTGAATTGCTTGTCCTTTCCAGTAGGGGTAGGTGACAAGGGAGGAAGGGAAAGAATCTAGAATTTAAAGTTGTATAATCAAATGTTAAAAATATATATGTATACATATTATAATTATTTTTAACTACATGCCACTGGGAATTAAGATATACAGGCCCTGAGGTAGGGAGACCTATCCTGCCCTACCAGAAAGTTAGAGGGGCAATGAGGGAGAACATAGGAGAAAGCAGATTGGGGGAGGGGCTATACAGTGGGATCACTGTTTTTGGGTGGTGGATAGGGGAAAGATAGGGAGAAAATTTGTAACTCAAAATCTTGTGGAAATGAGTGATATAAACAAGAAAATAAATTAATTAATTTTAAAAAATAGAAAAAAATAAAACAAAAAATTTTTAAAACATCTAAAAATGACAATCCATAAGCTTTTCACATTATATTAGCTACATTAGTTTTATGTATTCAACTAATAGACCAATTATATTAAAAGAGGGTAATTCAAGAAATCTGCTTTAATTCTACAAAACTAAAAATGGTAAGTCTATATAAGATATCAAATTATTTGCTTATGGACTTCTTGCTGGCACACAGATTACTAGTAACACACTTTACCAACTTCCTCTCAGATATAAGCATGAGTCTGCTATTTATTTTAAATAGAAGATGTTATACATTTAATACCAATTAGTGATCCCTCCAAATTTTTATGAATATTTCAAAAAAATTTCATCTTGCATCCTGGAAAAAAATTATCATTACTTGTATGTCAACAGTATTACCAATACTCTCTGAGGTGCAGAGAACTATCAATTTTAACTCAGTAATTATTGGAAAACCTTCTCCAAATTCCCATAAATTTTATGCTAACTTTATTGATCTAGTACAAGTTTTTTTACTAAGTTCCACACTCATGACTTATTCACATACTACAACTATATGTGAGATGCCCAAATATAAAAATAAAGATGATCAAACATTTGATGTTCATATGAAAAACCAGTTTCAATTAACACCATTAACAAAATGAAGCCAACAGTCAATGTAAAATATGGGATCTTTCAGGGAGGCTGTTTGAGAACATTTTCAATTTTCTAGCGTTACCAATCATCATCTTTCTAAAAGAGAATTAAGTATGCCACAAGGAGAGCTTTGATCAGTAAAGCTAAGATAGTATGGCCATAAGGAGCCAACCCAGATAAGCAACAGAATATCTTGTTTATCAGCAATCACATGCCCCATGTTAAGGAGCCCTTATAGAAAGAAAGATCATTAAGGCCCTGCACATCCATTATTGTGAATTGCTTTGACCGAGTGTGTTTTCCACACATGTGCCTTAATATGATTATACCTTAAGCTCCTGCCCACTCTTCTTCTCACAGACTCTGTATATTTGTTAGTATGTCCCAGGTTTTGAGGAAAATTATCTATCAGTGCTGATTTTGGAGAAATGTCTTTGGTCAAAATATAATTATTTAATAAGATAATACTAAAAAAGAGAGAGAGAGAAATGAGTATGGCTTCCAGTTTTTTTTCAAAGTCAACAAAATACCTTATTAATCATTTATACATAAGGATGGTGTCAAATTATTTAGCTTCATTGAAAAACACATTAAAAGACTTCATCTCATGGATTTTTTTTCTGCAGTTATATAAAATATCATCTGGTGCCAATGGCTATAAACCTCTCAAGGTATGGCTTCGATAATGAGATTGAAAGCTCTGAACTTAAATCCAAGTGTCAAAATGAACCAATGGATAAAAATCACACATACAATTTCCTTGCCAAAACCCTCAGTGGGCAAAATTATGAGTAGAAAAAAAGTTATAACTATTTATGTCCAAAAACTTATTGGCATCCTAAAATCAAAGTTCAACAGTAAAAAAATATGTAAAGCAACAAACAGATGATTTATTTTAATTTAACATATATCTTAATATTCACTTCACAACTCTACACAGAATATAACAGTTACATAAAGTAATCTAAACACTAAACCTTTAAAATATGAATGAAGTACAGAAAAAATCACTTTAAGGCAGTTAAAGAATAATACTTTTTTATCAGAAAGGATGAAGAAGATTTATAGGAATATCTACCAGAGGCTCTTTGCTATGAGGAATGTGCTAATGCTTTTCCTTAAAATGTATTGAAACTTATCTACATTTAATTGGCTGAAAGGATTAAAGAGTCAGGCCATTTATATCCCTTCCTAGTATCCTAAGTACAAAAACCCACTAGTAATTTTGCCTTCTCTTTTCTGGGCCCATTCCTGCACCAAACTTCCTGACTTGTACCAATTGTGCTCATACCACTACTTCCATCTCCTCTCCATCAGGACCCTGCACTGTGTCTCCTCAGCCCTTTGATCATCATAGGGCAGACTTTTCATTATCTTGTCAGAAATATCACTTCTCAGACACCTCCAGTGCATGATACCCTTTCTAATTTTTCTGTATATCTTCTTTTCTCTCATTATAGTATAATCTCCTTGGGGGCAGGAACAGTCTTGCTTATATTTGTCTGTCTAGCACTTTGCTCAGTATCTGACACATAATAAGTATTTCATAAATGCCTCATCTATCCATCCATCAATATCTATCACCTATCTACCTTTCTATCTATCTATCTATCTATCTATCTATCTATCATCTGTCCATCATCTGTCTATCTATCTCTGGCTCTTCCCCGATATTAGACTGCAAGCAGCAATGCAGAGGGAGAGCAGTTGCATTCAGCTGAATCAGTGGAAGTTTCTGTATTTGTTGAATATCTTTTCCTAATTATGGCTAAGAAAATCTCCTTTTATTAACTTTTAGATCTTCTATGTGTCTTTCATTTCATTAGAGCATCAAACCTAAACTCCTTGGGCACCAGCCAAACTTAGGTCTTTTACACAACAAATAGCATTGTAGGAAAAACTTGTGCAATATTAATTAAATGTAGGTGAATCATCCTCAGGCAGATATAGAACAATTGCCACTTCCATATCATAAAAGGTTGATATCTGGTTTTGGAGCAGGTTAAAGAAATTACAAATATACAGGAATATTTTTAACAGTTATACACAAACTCATTGAACAATAACGACAGCTGCCAAAAGTTGCACAACACTTACTGTATTTGTAAAATGTACAGGAAACTTTTATGTTTGGAATTATGAATAATATAAGGTGGAATGAGAAGTCTCTCCATCCAGAAAAAAAAACTTATTTTAAAATACATTCATAAAGAAGCATTGAATGCATGGCTGATTTGTGCAGTTTTCTTTATTTAAATAGATGATTTTTTAAGGCAATTTATGCTCAGACCCTGGCTTTAAGAACTTGTGGTAGGGTTACCCTAAAGGACTCCAGAAGTCCTGACCACTACAAAGTAATCAAGGAAACAGAAGAAACTATCCATCATGTCCTTGTAGGTAACAAAAATTTATTACCAATTGATACACAGAAAGACATAATCAAGCATCCAGAATCATATATCTAAAATTCATTATTCTTCAAAACACCACAGATTGCAAATCCACATACCACAAATGAAAATGTCAAAATATCCTTGAGAACTCCAGAAATAAATAGAATTGGATTTGAATCATTAATACAGACAAATTTTTGCCTCAAATCACTTACATATAAAGTTATGCACAAAAATTTTAAATTGTATTTGTGATGCATGCTGTCATACTAAATACTTCTAACTTCCAAATTATATGGATTTTAAAACTGTTAAAATATGGAAGTATAGAAAAAGAAATGAAAACTACATGGGAACAGGGAAAAATACTATTATGTTGATCATGCTATCTACTCATCTGTTAGTAGGGTTTTCCTGATAATGTTCTTATTCTACAGAAAATGAGCTTATATGTTAACACTGTAATTCAATTAAAAATCAATCATTTGAACATGCTAGACAATAGCCCACCAAACCTTAAGTAGAGAAGAAGAATATTATAGTGAATCATCCAAAAAATTTACCATCTATGCTAATAACTATATAGAATAAAGCAAGTATAAAGCAAAAAAATTGGTAGAAATTGCAACACTGGTGCCAAAAATTGAATACCTACAAAATGTCTAGCTAGCCATAACCTTGTGCCCAGAATGAGAAGATTGATACTTCTACTAAAATAAGAAATAGTGTACCTACATACTACAGATATAGACTTTGAAATATTACTGAGAATTGAACAAATAGTGGCGCAACCAGAGCACCATTACAAACATAACAATTGCCAACAGTTCTGTGGGTGCAATATTGATTCTTAAAGTCATCAAAAAGAAGATTTTAATAGTTGTCTCCATATCAAATATTGCTAAGCCACAGAATGAAAAGCTTTCGAAATGTACAGACACAGTTGAAGACATCAAAACCACTGGGGAAAGAGTGAATTACATATCATCCTGACAGTGGGGTTATCCCAAAGATGCAGTGAGACCACAGAAGGCAAGTTTGTATTATTAAATTTTTATTCAATTATTAAAAAAAACATCTATTTTATCCACCTGAGCAATAGTCTGTAGAATATTAAGTACAGAAAAATAAAAGCAGAATAGCTAGTATCCCAGGACAATTCATATCAAACTCTATAAAAACCCAAGAATAGTAATGATAAAGAGGAGGAGGGGAAGGAGGAGGATGGCAATCATAATGGTGGGCATATAATTGAAGTTTTGCAAAGTATTGTTAGGATGCTAATTACATAAGTAAACATTCTCTTTTAAATCTTGTGAGTTCATAGAATCTTAAAAATACTAAAATTGTGGAACTATACCCAAAGGACTATAAAACTGTGTGTACTCTTTGATGCAGCAATATCACTACTAGGTCTATATCCCAAAGAGATCATAAAAAGGGAAAGGACCTTCACGTACAAAAATATTTATAGCCACTCTTTTTGTGGTGGCAAAGAATTGGAAATTGAGGGGATACCCATCAATTGGGAAATGGACAAATAAGTTGTGCTATATGAGTATAATGGAATACTATTATTCCTTTTAAAAATGATAAGCAGACAGATGTCAGAAAAACCTGGAAAGGCTTCCCTGAACTGATACTGAGTGAAGTGAACAGAACCAAGAGAACATTACGCACATTAATAGCAACACTGTGTAATGACCACCTTTGAGAGACTTAGGTCTTCTCAGCAATACAATGATCTAAGACAATTCCAAAAGCCTCATGACAGAAAATGCTATCCACATCCAGAGAAAGAATTATGGAATCTGAATGCAGATTGAAACATAGTATTTTCTCTCTTTCTTTT
The DNA here is from genome assembly GCA_028627135.1 of Pseudochirops cupreus. Classification (NCBI taxonomy): domain Eukaryota; kingdom Metazoa; phylum Chordata; class Mammalia; order Diprotodontia; family Pseudocheiridae; genus Pseudochirops; species Pseudochirops cupreus. Next base: position 229,918,457 of record CM053584.1, read on the forward strand.
TTTCCTTGCTCATGGGTTTCCACTTTTTATTCTTTCACAACATCACTAATGTAGATCATCATTCTACTAATGTAGAAATATGTCTGATAGGATTGCACATGTATAACCTATATCAGATTTCATGCTGTCTTGAGGAGAGGGGAGGGGAGGGAGGAAAAATTTTTGGAAGTCAAATTGTTATAAAAGTGAATGTTGGAAAATATTTTTACATGTAACTGGAAAACATAAAGCACTATTAAGTGAAGAAAATAAAATTAGGGGAAGATGGTAGAGTAGGTCAGAAAATTCCAAGCTCTCAAGAGAGAACAGATTGGGGGAAGGGGTATTCAGTGAGCTTACTATCTTGGGGTGGGGGGTAGGGGAGAGACAGGGAGAAAATTTGTAACTCAATATCTTGTGGAAATGAATGTTGAAAACTAAAAATAAATGAACAAACAAACAAAAAAAGACAATTCCAAACTCTCCAGATGTCTCCCACAACCAAGATGGACTAGTGCTTCACCTCTAATACAAGGGCAAAAATAAATAAAGTATGGGCATAGCAATGATACTCCTGTTACATTTGGAGAATTTCTGAGAAGAATCCCAGGGATAGCTTTGGTCCCCATGAAGGATAAACACACCGAAGCTAGTTCTGCTGAAACAACAAATAACCTTACCTGGGGTTAGGTGGATTGGGAGGCTGCCACTGCTGCAGGCACAAGAATTGTTACCTTTGAGACAAAGAGGGGAATTGGGCTTCTGAGGCAATGAGGGAACTTCTACTTACAAGGAATGCCATACTCAAGGGTGCTGCAGAGAGGCAGCCAAGGGCAAGAAGGAACCAGTACACTCTCAATGAGTCCAGAAGCTGTGGGGTGGGCATGCCACCGGCTGTGGGCAGTTACTAGATGTTGGAAATTTTGGTTTCCATTTCAGGCCAGAGGGGAGAACTGAAGGAGGATCTGAGGCCAGAGGCACCATCCCCCAAACCCCAGGGCTGGAGGTGATTACCAAAAAAAAAAAAAAGTAAGCTGCTACAAATTAAAAAAAAATGGTGGGGGGAGGAATAAGGAGAAAGAATGCAACCATAGAAAGTTACTATGAGAATAGAGAAGACTAAAGTTTATTTTCAGAAGAGGATACTGAACAAAGAAACCCTCTTCTGCCCCAAAGAGTAATGTCAAATGATCACCTGCCCAAAAATAATTAAAAGAAAAATTTAAAAAGGATTTTAAAAATCAAATGAAATTGAGGGAAAAAAAAAGAAAAATCCAAGAAAAACAGGAAGGTTGTGAAAAAGGTCAACCAATGAGGAAAGGAGTTCCAGAATCTTAAGGGAGAAAATGACTGCTTGAAAATTAGAATTGGGCAAGGGGAAACCAGTGAAGTCATAAGTGACCAGGAAATAATAAAACAAAATATAAAGAATGAAAAAAAATATATAAGGTAAAACATTTCATAAAAAAAGTGATCTGGGCAGAGCTAAGATGGCAGAAAGGAAGCAGTAACCTTTCAAAGCTACTCTAAGAATTCTGTTGCTAAACATTAAAAAGTGAATTTGCATGGAATTTAGAGTAACAGAACCCATTGGGAGAAGGAGCACGGCAGATTCCCAGCCCAGGAAAGTGCCTAATCATGTCTGGATAGGGGTTAGGCCAAGCAAACAGGGGCTGCACCAGCCCTGATCTGAGAGCAGACTACACCCGAGGGAGAAGGAACCCCAGCCAGCAGACTCACTCATCCCAAGGTCAATTTGCAGCCACAGGACAGAGGATCATCAGAGCGGAGTAAGAGAAAATCCAGGGCCTGCAGCCGGGACAGCAGCTTCTCCTGGGGTTATCAGCCCACAGCCTAGATGCTTAAAAATTATATACCCAAACGTCCAGGAGTCAAGATGGAGGAATAAAACCTAGCTGCTCTTATGCCCCCTCACTGACCCAGAAAAGTCTGGAGACAAATGCCCCACTCAGAGTAAAATCCTGAAGTAGTGGAAATAGCCTCAATTTTGGGAGTCACTGAAGAAGGGGGAAGTGAGAAAGTATGGGTGGATCCAGCAAGCACTAACAACACAAACCCAGGTTTGCTTTAGCACCACCTGGGAAATCAGCAGACTGCAGCCCTGCCTTGCCCCTGGACTCCAGCTACTGAGCCTGCTGGAGCTATAGCCCAGAGACAAAGAGGTGGAAGTGACCAGACCACCTCGCCCACACCATTACTCTGTGAGCCTCAGAGTAACTCAGAGGAAACACAGAGTCCTGGCCTTAGCCTCAGTCTAGTCACTCATAGGCTACAGCTCACAAAGTGAGCAACCAAACCCTGCCTCCCATCCTGAGAAGCTCAATACTTCTGTACCCCAGAAGCAGATATCTCCTCCAAAATCTCAGGACATAGGCAACCACAATGGGCAATAAGGAAGCTACGAAGTATAGGACCATCAAATTTTTTTTTATACTGAGCAAGAACAACCAAATTCAGAAGACAGCACAGAGTCTATACTCGCACTAGAAACCACAGAAGGAAATATGAATTGGTCACAAGCTGAAAAAACATTCCTGGAAGATCTCAAAAGGGATTTTAAAAACCAAATTAGAGAGGTAGGAGATAAATTTGAACTACAGTGAACAAATTGAAAAAAAAATCTCACTGAAAAAACCAAATCTTTAAAAAGTAAAACTGGAGAATTAGGATGGGAGGTCCAAAACCTAACAGGAGAAAATACCTCCTAAAAAGAAAAACTGAACATATGGAAAAGGAGCTTCAAAAACTAATTGAGGAAAATAATTCACTAAAAATTAGAATCAGTCAAATTGAAGCTAAGGACTCTATGATGCAGCAAGAGTCAGTCAAACAAAACATAATGACTGAAAAATTTGAAGAAAGTGCAAAATATCTCACTGGAAAAACAGCTGACCTGGAACACAGATCCAGGAAAGATAACCTAAGAATTATTGGCCAACCAGAAAGCCATGATGAAAAAAGCAGACTGGACAGCATCCTCCAAGAGATTGCCAAAGAAAGCTGTCCTGAAGTCCCAGAATAGAAGGTAAAATAGTTATTGAAAGAATTCACCATTCTCCTCCTGAAAGAGATCCCAAATTGAAAACTCCAAGATATATAGTAGCCAAATTCCAGAGCTACAAAGTAAAGGAGAAAACACTGAATGCATCCAAAAAGAAACAATTCAAATACTGTGGAACTACAGTCAGGATTACACAGGATTTAGCAGCTGCTATATTAAGAGATAGGAGGGATTAGAATTTGATATTTTGTAAAGCAAAAGAGCTAGGACTGCAACCAAGGACCAACTACCTGGCAAGACTGAGCATAAGCTTTCAGGCAAGGAGTTGGTCATTTAATGAAATAAAGGACTTCCAGACTTTCCTTATGAAAAAACCAGAGCTCAATGGAAAATTCGATCTCCACTTACAAGACCCAAGAAAGACATAAAAAGGTAAACAAGGAAAACACTCACTCACACATACACATACAACACAGACACACACACATGCACATAACTTGGGACTCAATAAGAGCAAACTGTTTACATTCCTATATGTGAAGTGGATACATGTCAATATTGAAATTTGTATACATATTGCAACATTTAAAAAGGATGTATATAGATAGAGCGTGTTGGTATAAATGAACAAATCTGAAGATTAAAAATTAACCTTATTAGGGGGAATAAAGGGATTGTAATGGGAGAAAAGGAAAGGTTGAGGTAGAAAATGGTAAATTATACCACAAGAAGATGCATAAAAAGATGCTAAATTGAAGGGGAAGGAAGGAAGGAGATGAGAATCATTTGAATGTTATCCTTATGGCTTCTGATTTAAAGAGGGATCAATATAAACAGTTAAGTTTAGATTCTAACATGAAAAGACACAAAACTCATAACAATAGAGGGAAAAGAGGGAGGAAGCAGAGTACTGTATGAAATTTACTAGCACTGGTTTGGGTTCAAGGAGGGAATAACATATATTCTTAAGAATAAAAATCTATTGCGCCCAACAGGCAGCAGTAGGAAAAAGAAGGGGGGAGCTAAGAAGGGGAAGATGGTTAGAAGGGAGGGAAAGAATAGTAAGGGGAAAAGGGAGATAAAGAGCAGGGGACACAGGTAGGGAATACTGAGGGAGGTGGTGGTCAAAAGGAAAACTCTTAAGGAGGGGAAGGGAAAAAGAAGATACAAAGATATAAACAAGGGAGGCAACAGGATGGAGGGAAAGTCACAGATAGTAATCATAACCATGAGTGTGAATGGGATGAACTCTTCCATAAAACAGAGGTAGAAAGCAGAATGGATTAAAAAACACAATCCTACAATATGCTGTCTACAAGAAACACATTTGAAAAAGGGGGATACACACAGGGTAAAGGTAGAAGGATGGAGTAGAATATATTATGCTTCAGCTAAAGTAAAAAAAAAAGCAGCGCTAGCAATCCTTATGTCAGATAAAGCAAAAGCAAAAATAGATCTAATCAAAAGAGATAAGGAAGGACATTACATCCTGCTAAAAGGCACCATCAAGAATGAAGCAATATCATTACTTAACATATATGTACCAAATGGTATAGTATCCAAATTCCTAGAGGAAAAGTCAAGGGAATTAGAGAAGAAATAGATAGCAAAACTATACTAGTGCAGGACGTCAATCTTGCCCTCTCTGAATTTGATAAATCTAACCCCAAAATAAACAAGAAAGAAGTTAAGGAGGCAAATAGAAATTTAGAGAGGCTAGACATGATACATGTCTGGAGAAAACAGAATGGGTATAAAAAGGAATATAACTTCTCAGCAATACATAGAACATACACAAAAATTGGCCATGTACTAGTGCATAAAAACTTGACAATTCAGTGCAGGAAGGCACTTCTCAGATCATGATGCAATAAAAATTATATGCAATAAAAGACCAAAGAAAGATGGACAAAAAACTCCTTGTAAACTAATTAATTTAATTCTAAAGAATGAGTGGGTCAAACACGAAATTATAGCAATAATCACTAACTTCATTCAAGAGAATGGCAGTAATGAGAAATGTCTCAAAACTTGTGGGATTCAGGAAAGGCAGTCCTTAAGGGAAGTTTTATATTCCTGAATGCATACATGAAAAAAATTAGAGAAAATGGAGGTCAATGAATTGGACATGCAATTGAAAAAGCTAGAAAAAGAACAAATTGAAAATTAACAATTAAATACTAAATTAGAAATAATGAAAACCAAAGGAAAGATTAATAAAATTGAAATTAAGAAAACTATTGAATTAATAAAAAAAACTAAGAGCTAGTTTTATGAAGAAACCTATAAAATTGATAGACCCATAGTCAATATGATAAAAAAAGAAAACCAAATTTTGAGTATCAAAAATGAAAATGTTAATGTACCTCCAATGAAGAGCAAATTAAAACAATAATGAGGAATTATTTTGCCCAATTGTATGCATATTAATTTGACAATCTTAATCAAATGGATGAATATCTACAAAAATATAAGTTGCCCAGATTAACTGAAGAGGAAGTAAATTACTTAAATAACCCCACCCCAGACAAAGAAATTCATCAAGTTATCAGGGAAATCCTTAGGAAAAAATCTCAAGGGCCAGATGGATTTACTTGTGAAATCTATCAAACATATAAAAATCAATTGATCCCAAAACTCTACAAACTATTTGGGAAAATTGTTGAGGAAGAATTCCTAGAAAATTCTTTTTTGATACAAATATGGTACTGATACCTAAATCAAGGAGAGAAAAAACGGAGAAAGAAAATTATAGACCAATCTCCCTCATGAATATACCTGCAAAAATTTTAAATAAAATATTAGCGAACAGAAAACAGCAACTTATCGCAAGAATAAAACATTTTGATCAGATTGGATTTATTCCAGAAATGCAAGGTTGGTGCAATACTAGGAAAACCATCAGTATCATTGATCATATCAACAATAAAACTAGAAGAAAACATATGATTACCTCAAGAGTTACAAAAAAAGCTTTTGACAAAATAAAATATCCATTCTTATTAAAAACACTAGAAAGTATAGGAATAAATGAAGTTTTCCTTAGAATAATAGGTAGCATCTATTTAAACCATCAGCAAGTATTAAATGTAATGCAGATAAATTAGAAGCATTTCTAATAAGATCAGGGGTGAAACAAGAATGTCCACTATCACGCCTCTTACTCAATCTGGTACTAGAAATGCTAGCAGTAGCAATTAGAGAAGAAAAAGAAATCAAAAGAACCAAATTAGGCAAAGAAGAGACTAAGCTATCACTCTTTGGAGATGATATGATGATATTCTTGGAGAATCCTAGAGAATCAAGTAAAAAACTTCTTGAGAGAATAAATAAATTTAGCAAAGTTGCAGTATACAAAACAAACCCACATAAATCCTTAGCATTCCTATATATTTCTAACAAAGTCCAACAGCAAGAGATAGTAAGAGAAACCCCATTTAAAGTTACTGTAGACATTATAAAATATTTGGGAATATACCTGCCAAAACAGACCCAGGACCTATATGAATAGAAGTACAAAACACTTTTCACCAAATAAAATCATATCTAACTAATTGGAAAAACATCAATTGCTCATGGCTGGGTCAAGCTAACATAATAAAAATGACAATTTTACCTAAATTGAATTACATATTTAGTGCCATACCAATCAATCTACCAAAATATTACTTTATAGTGCTAGAAAAAAGAGTGACAAAATTCATTTGGAAGAACAAAAGGTCCAGAATGTAAAGGCAATTAATCAAAAGAAATGCTAGGGATGATTTTAATCTATATTATAAAGCAATAGTCATCAAAACTACTTGGTACTGTATGAGGAATAGAGGAGTGGGTCAATGGAATAGACTGAGTAGAAAAGTCTCAGTAGTCAATGATTATAGTAATATACTATTTGATAAAGCCAAAGACCCCAGTTTTTGGGATGAAAACTCACTATTTGACTAAAAACTGCTGGGGAAATTGGAATATAGTATGGCAGAAACTGGGCATAGACCATCATCACCCTACACCAAAATCAGGTCTAAATGGGTGCATGATCTAGGTATAAAGGCTGATACTGTAAGCAAACTGGGGAAGCAAGGAATAGTTTACCCATCAGATTGATGGAGTAGGGAAGAATTTATGACCAAAGAAGAGTTGGAGAACATTATAAAATGCAAAATGAATAATCTTGATTACATTAAATTGAAAAGTTTCTGTACAAAGACAATGTAACCAAGATCAAGAGGGAAGTGGGAAATCGGAAAAGAATTTTTACAACCAGTGTCTCTGATAAAGGCCTCATTTCTAAAATATACAGGGAATTAAGTAAAATCCATAAGAATACAAGTCATTCCCCGACTGATTAACGGTCAAAGGATATAAACAGGCAATTTTCAGAGGTAAAATTAAAGATATCTATAAGCATAGGAAAAAATGGTCTAAATCACTATTGATTTGAGAAATACAAATCAAAATAATTTGGAGGTACTGAAGAGGGGGAAGAGGTGTGGGATTTCTAACAAAATCCTTTCTAGGTTTGTTGTCACAAAAAGAATTTACTGGACTCAGCTGTCCTTTGGTAGAGTCATAAAAGTTTATTGTTTCACTGAAGTAAAGGCTGCAAGCTGCAAGGGATTTAAGGCAGAGTTACGCTTTTCAGCAAAGCGGCAGGGGGGGAAGATAGAAAAAGACCTGCAAGGTGCTGGGGGATAGAGGTGTCATTTTAAAGGCATAAAACTGTCAGTCAGGGGCTCATTATACTAACTAGGTGGGAAAAAGTGGGATTAGGGCAGAGTCTGGGAGTGGTTAAGTTCTTAAAGGGCCATACATTTTTAATATCAACTGTGCAGGGGAATTGCCCATAATGCATTGAGAAATTCCAACGGGTTGGGGAGGGAGGAGTGTGTTTTTTGCCTTGACACGTCACTAGGTAACTTTTGGTCAAGGATGAATGACATAGGTTCAATATGGCGGTTGGGAGTATAGGCTTGATTGCTTCAGGAGGTGCCAAGTTTGGAAGCTAGACTGATTAGAGACCATCTCAGGAAGGAGTTATCTCCTTGATAAAGTTGTTCAAGGTTTCTAAAGTGCAGCTGGCCACTAAGAACAAAGGCGTTATGTATTTTTCTAAGAATACTTGAGTGATTGATTCGTGGGAAACTATCTAACAGACTTTGGAAAAAGACTTTGAGGCTGGGGTCAGGGGGAGAAGCGGAGTGAATGCCTTTGTGGCTGAAGGAAAGTGTGACTTTTACAGCTTAATGGCACAGGCTTGTTACAAACTGATGTGAATACATAGTTACCCAACCACAAGTGAGATTTTTACAAACTGGGGTACAAAAGCCTCACCAAAATGATATAGAAGCACCTCATCAGTACCAAATCTCACCAGTTAGATTGGCTAATATGACAAATCAGGAATGTGATAAATGCCGGAGACAAGGTGGAAAAATTGGAACATTAATGCATGCATTGTTGGGGGAGCTCTGAACTGATACAACCATTTTGGAGAGCAATCTGAAAAAACGCAAAAAGGGCTATAAATAATTGCATATCCATTGACCCAGTAATACCAGTTCTGGGGTTGTATCCCAAGGAGATCATAGTAATGGGAAGAAAACTCATATGTACAAAAATATTCATTGCAGGGGTGTGGAGCCAAGAAGGCGGCATAGGAGCAGCAATGTTCTGCATCTCCCACATAGCCACCTCAAAGACCCATAAAATATGACTCTAAACAAATTTTAAGACTACAAAATTCACAAAAATAGAGAAAAACACATCTCCTGCTGAAGACAGCTTGGCAGGAGGGGCTCATTGTACTACACTGGGAGCCAAAAGGAAGCCAGCCTGAAAGCTCGGCTTGGCCGTGGGGTGCCAGGAGGAACTGCATCTGGAGCCTTCAGGAGAGTGGATCAGTGGCAGCTGTGGCAGTTTCCAGAATTGTAAAGCCTTCAGAAAAAAGAACAAAGTGAAAGGTCAGTAGAACTCAGCTAAATTTGGGGGAGAAAAGCCGTCTGGTTGAACTGCCTCAAGGGCAAAGAAGCGGTAGAAGCAGCAGCCCTGTAGCCACCTTGACATGGCTACTTTAGAGCTTCCAGACAGCAGACTGCAGAGGGACAAAGCAATCAATCAGAGGCTAAGTGGTCTTGGTGGAGCAGCCTGGATCCAGATTGTGGTCTTGTGTGATGGTATTGGGGTGCATTTTCAGTGAGCCAAAGCTGGTGGGGGCTACAAGAAAGTGGCAGCCTCCTACTAACTCCGGCAGCTGCAAAAATCCCAGTGATTTGGGACAGAGCTTTCCCCTCTGGAAGCAGAGTTCCACAGAGGGAAAAATTGAAGTAATTAACTGACAGCATGACCAGACAAAGGAAACAAAGTAAGAAGAGCAATTGACTTCTAGATTCCTTCTTGGGGGACGGAAAGGATCAAAGCATGGAACAGGAGGAAGACAACACAGTTAGAACTCCCACACCAAAAGCTTCCAAGAAACATGAAGACTGACTAAAAGCCACAGAGCAGCTTAAGAAGGATTGTGAAAACTAAATAAGAGAAGTAGAGGAAAAATTAGGAAGAGAAATGAGAATGATGAAAGAAAATCATGAAAAGAGAGTCAACAACCTGACTGAAGAAAATAACACCTTACAAAATAGATTAACTCACATGGCAAAAGAGGCCCAAAAAGCCAATGAGGAGAAGAATTCCTTAAAAAGTTGAATTTGCCAGTTGGAAAAAAAAATCTCAAAAGCTTTCTGAAGAGAATAATACCTTCAGAATTAGAGTGGAGCAAATGGAAGCAGATGACTTTATGAGAAATCAAGATATTATAAAACAGATCCAAACAAATGAAAAAATAGAAGGAAATGTGAAATACCTCCTTGAAAAAACCACTGACCTGGAAAATAGACCCAGGAGGGACAATTTAAA
>CM053584.1:229928466-230007307 GCA_028627135.1 Pseudochirops cupreus
GACAAAATAAAATTTGAAAGGATCCACCAATCATCTCTTGAAAAGATCCCAAAAGAAAACTCCTAGGAATGTTATAGCCAGGTTCCGGAGTCCCCAGATCAAGGAGAAAATATTACAGGCTGCCAAAAGGAAGTAATTTGAATAATGTGGAAACACAATTAGGATAACCCAGGATCTGGCAGCTTCTACAGTGAGGGATTGAAGGCCCTGGAATATGATATTCTGGAGATTGAGGGAGCTAGTATTAAAACCAAGAATCAGCTACCCAGCAAAATTGACTGTAATGTTCCAGGGGAAAATACGGTCATTCAGTGAGGTGGAGGACTTTCAAACATTCTTGCTGAAAAAGACAAAACTGAAAAGAAAATTTGACACTCACATACAAAAAGCATGAGAAGGTAAACCTGGAAAAGAAATCATAAGGAACTTTTCAAAGTTGAACTATTTACATGCAAACATGGAAAAATGATAAATGTAACTTACGAAACTTTTCTCAGTATGAGTTTAGGTGAAGGGAATACAAATGTATGTATCCATGTACATACACGTGTCTATATAGGAGGGTTTATGTATGCGTATGAACACATATGTGAGTATGTGTATATATGAGTACATAGAGGGCACAGGATCAATTGAATATGAAGGAACGATACTCTAAAAGGCGAAATTCTGAGGTGTGAGAGGATTAGGATGGAAGGAGACAGGGAGAGACAGGATGGGGTTAATCATCTCATATAGAAGAGCAAGGGATAATTGTTACAATGCAGAGAAAAAACAGGAAGGCAAAAGGGAAAAGGTCAACCTTACTCTCATCGAATTTAGCTTAGGGATGGAATGACATAAACTCTAACCTGGGTATCTTGCCACACAGGAGAGTAGGGGGAATGGGGATGAGAGATGGGATGATGGAGTGGAGGGCTCGGGGGGGAGGGTTGCTTGAAGTACACACTTCTTTAAAGGGACAGGGACAGGGACAAGGTACAGAATAGAATAAAGGGGGGAGGGTGGGATAGGAAGGAGGAACATATAATCAGTCTCTCACAATATGCACACTGTGGATATATTCTCTGTAATTATACATATACAACCTGTATTTAATTGCCTTTCCTTCCAATGGGGGTGGGTGACAATGGAGCAAGGGAAAGAATCTAGAATTTAAATTTCTATAATCAAAAGTTAAAAATATATATTATTATTTTTTTATTATTATTAACTACATCCAACTGGGAATTAAGATATATAGGCACTGGGGTAGGGAGATCCATCCTGCCCTACCAGAAAGTCAGAGGGGAGAGTTGGAGGACATAGGAGAGAGCAGATTGGGAGAGGGGTTATACAGTGGAATGGCTGTCTTGAGGTGCTGGGTAGGGGAAAGGTGGGAAGATAATATGTAACTCAAAATATCGTGGAAATGAATGATGTAAACAATTTATTTATTTAAAATATATATTTATTGCAGCTCTGTTTTTTGGTGGCAAAAAACTGTAAATTAAGGTGATGCCAATCAATTGGGGAATGGCTAAACAAGTTGTGGTATATGAATGTAATGGAATACTATTATGCTATGGAGAGCAGATGGAATTCATATTTACCTGGAGAGGCTTATACAAACTGATGCTAAGTGAGAAGATCAGAACCAGGAGAAATTTGTACACAGAGACACAGAGTATATGGAGACAAACTTTGATAAACTGGACTCTTCTCAACAACGCACAGTTATAAGACAACTCTACAAGTCTCAAGATGGAAGGAGATGTCTACGTTCAGGAAAAGATCTAGAAAGGTTTAAATGGAGACTGAAGCAAGCTACATGCTATCGTTCCTTTCCATGTTTGGCTTTGTTTCTTCTTTCCCATTGTTCACTCCATTAGTTACAACCCTTCTATACAATCAGACTAATGTCTTGTGTAAAAGTATTTGCAGATCCTATACTTGATTGCATGCTGCCATGGGGGAGAGGGAGAGGAGAAAATCTGAAACTCAAGGGATTGCAGAACTGAATCTTGTAAACTAAAAGTAAATAAACAAATCAATTAATTTAAAAAAATACAGGATATTTACAATTTAAAAAGAAACTGATCTGGAGGACAAATCAAGAAGAGGCAAGAGCAGCTGGACTATCTGAAAGTTATAATAAAAAATTAATCTTGATACAATAATATAAGAAAGCATTAAAGAAAATTGTCCTGAGGCATTAGAACAAATAGGAAAAAAAATGCTGATTAACACCAGAAAGAGATCTTATGAAGAAAATCTGAAAAAATATCACAGTCAAATTCTAAAACCCTCAATTCAGGGATGTATTATGATCATATAAAAAGATAAATGCAGCATGCCACAATTATAATCACACAAGACCTAGTAGTAACAACACTAAAAGACTGGATGTCTTGGAACGATATATATTGAAGAGCAAAAGAATTGGAGTTCCAGCCAAAAATGTCATACCCAGCAAAGCTAAGCACAATCCTGAATGAAAAACAAAATTAATATTTAATGAAATATTAGACTTTCAGGATTTTGTTAAAACAAACAAACAAGCAAAAAAAACCAAACCAGAACTTCATAGATTTGGTATACAAGAGCCAAGAGAAATATAAGGTATATGTTAATGAATAATTACAAGGGACTCAATAAGGACAAACTGTTTACCTTTTTTATGAGGAAATGTAAAACTTACATCTAAGATTGTTAGTAGTGATTGAGTAATTCATAAGAAAGACTAGAGTAGAGCCACGTATCATATGATTTTAAAAAGTAAAACCATTTAGAAAGACCTAAAAAGAGTATTTATCTTACACAAAGTACAAGAGGAGGATATAATGCAGAGGAGTTAGTTGGAGGAGGAGGGTTAGTAGGTCTGGAAACTTATTTTCATACGGGATGGGTTCAAGGGGGAAACCATACATACATACATGCACACATACATACATGTGACACTTATGTGTATATGTATAAGAGCCTTATAAATTCAGAAAGAAATAAGATGCTAAGGTGACAGGTGGAGGGGAGTATAAATAAGGGATCTCTAGAAGGGTTGATGAGGTCATAAATTAAAAGGGAAGTATAGAAGGATGTTTAGATTAATGGGAATGGGAGTATAAGGGGCAGATCCATGGTGGGGAGGGAGACAGGTTAAGAAATAGGAGGGCAAGGTAGTGGGTAGAACTGAAAAAAGGAATAAGTACAGATAAGAAATAAAAGCTTTGCAAAAACATAAAATAAAGATTAGGGACAGAATTTGTTAGGGGAAAAAGGTGTAGGGATGGTGATTATGATCTCAGGCAAAGTTAAGGTTAAAATAGATTTAATCAAATGAGAAAAATAGGGAAATGACTTTGTGTCAGCCATAGTCATCAATGTGGTTTTGGACTATTTAAAACAACTAGACAGTATAAGCTTGGAATATTGCTGTTGTGTAGGAAATGATGATTTGGTGGACTTGAAAAAATACAGACAGAGTTGGACTTAAGAAGGAAGAGGTTATTCACTCTCAGAGAAACAGATGATAAATAAGTATAGTATGGTAGTATATAGATCTATATGAATATGCATGTCAATGTATAAGTATTATAGATATCTAAATATATGTGTGTATATATATATATATATACATATATATAAGTGTATGTATGCATGGGTATATGTATGAATATGAGTATATGTATAGCTTTGTTTGTATATGTCTATATATCTACATATATTTGTACATGTTTGTATCAGCAAACACCCTAGCATACCCAGGGTGGCTGCTAGCATGGGTTCTTAGATCTGCTTTTCTGAAGGAAAGGAATTCAAAATGGGTTAACAATCTTACTTTAATCAACAAACAAATGTCATTTACCTAGTTCAGGGGAAAAAGTCAGCACCCTGAACTTCAGAGAATGCAAACACAAGTTACAAGCAGACAAAGAAACAGATCAGCAGATGGGCTTCCAACCATCTGACCAATACATCCATAACTATTCAGTTACCAGAGAGGGAAGCATCAACATCTGGGTTTTTCAAAGCTGGGGGGCTCAACGGCTTCCCAGAGTCTCATCTGGCCAAATCACACAATTCTTCTCAAAGTGAGCCCCAAAGCAAAACCTCATATCAGCAGTATATAGAACCTTCTCCTGTATTGAAGACTGTCATAGCCTTCTTGACCCACTGCCCAATCACAAAGTAATAAGATGTGGGCATTCCTGAAGAAAAAGCCTCCCACCACAGGCTCCATGAGACTACATTCAGCCTATTAGGGAGCAAAGTATACTTTCAAATCTGGGAAGGTTCTCAGAGCCACTTAAGCCTATCAAAGGGCCTAGGGACAGGGAAGATCTCAGATTCCCATAACAATGTGTGTGATATGTGTGTATATATATATATATATATATATATATATATATATATATATTCCTTGGGGGGCAATGGGGGAAAAAGAACAAAGTAAAAAGTGCACAACAGAGAACAAAAGAGAACTTACAAGAAAACAAAGAAAAGATAGCTCTCAGTACAATGTGTAGTATTTATTATATAGAATATCTCAAAAGGGAAATTTATATATATGTATTGAATATATATATATATATATATATATATATATATATATATATATATATATATATATTGAACCTCTCATGTTCTCCTGTACACATGGCAATGCTTTTTCTTTTCTTTGTATTCTTTTAGTTTTTGTATTTAAGTTTGTTTCGTTTCTTTTTTTTTATTTTGTATTTACATTTAAAATTTAAAATGTAAAAAATAAATAGAAGTTAAAATATTAAAAATTGTAGGAGATTGTCATGCCAATGCAATATTTACAGTGCTCAGGCTCACAATAAAGAGTGTGACTATAAGTATCACATGGCGCTTGATCACAAAATATACCAGATTCTCCAGGGAGAGAACAGAACTGAAACATTTATTTAGACACCAGAAAACTGAATTCTAAAACCAGTAAGCCAATTCCATTATACTAACAAAGACCCACAAACCAATAGGAGATCAATATTTACTCACAAACCTCTCTATCTCCTTAATGAGTGTCCTATACTCTCAGAGTCTGGATAGCTCTGAACAAGCTTTTTGTGGGCTCTGCTTCCTTTCAGGCTCCACAGGCTCCATGTGATTTTATTCAGCCTATTAGGGGGCAGAGTTTACTTTCAAAGCTGGGAAGATCTTCAAACTCCCCCCTTTGTCTAGAAAGGGGCAGGAAAGATCTTCAAATTCCCATTCCCATTACATTCTGCCCCAAGATCTTTCATGTCCCTTACATAGCAAAAATACCTTAATAATAAATGAGAGTTTAGGGATAACTGGTAGAAAAACTGGTGTCAAAAGTGCTTTTGAACAATATAACAGGGATGATAGAAAAACTTTGAACATAAAACAATAGCTTAGGATAATAGAAAAACTTTGCACATAAAATAATGGCTTGGGGTGGGGACTTGGGCACAAGTACCCCATTCTTTCCCCCTCAAACAATTGGGGGCTCAAAATCTTGGAGTAAGGGGTGGTCTCTTTTCCAAAACTACTTCAACATGAAATTGGATGTAGAGTTGTCCTTGCCCCATGAGGTCCCATTCAAGAATTCAGTTCTTTAGCTGTTATCCAGAGCTTGGTCAATGCTAGGTCCAGGAGACCCCATTCAAAAGGTCAGTTCTTTAGCTGTCATGTGGAACTTCGTCAATGACAGGTCCAGAAGTGGCACATCACAATCATGGACAGGGGATCACATTTGGTTTAAGGAATCAGGCTTCTGCAGGTGGAGGGTACCAATCTCACAGAAAACAAATCTTGCAAACAAGTTTAACAGACAAAAAGTTTATATATATATATTTACTTTTTGTCTGTAGTGCCAGTTCTCACTTCTCTATTCTGTCTAACATCAAACCCATTTTCTTGATACATTCTATATAGTTCATTATTTGAAATATCATCAATTTTCCTAAAGTCAACCCATGTTCTCAATACAGCAATAAACAGTTCTTTTCTTGGCAATCTATTCTGACTTTGAATCCACTGGCTATTTACTCTTCTATCTGTAAGAAATTTATCATTTTCCTGTTCTTCTAAATCACTTAGCTATGAAATCTTATCCAGCACCTCTGAAAGACGGTTCCCTATTTCACCAATTAGTAGAGTCAGAAGTAGGAGCATAAAAGCAGGAGCAGCTGTCTCTACCATGATATTTTTATGAGGAACTGCTGAGGGGATATCATTACATGTATCTGCATTTCCAACCTTAATAGCAGTTTTCATTACTTCTTTCAACTTTCTCATGGAGTCTCTAAGCGAGTACCAGGGTCTGTCTCCACTAGGCAACATAGAAACAGTGGGACACATTCTATTGCATCCATCGGCAGCTAAAGCTAATAGATTGGTCATATTGTTAGCTCCTGCCAAACAAATCTCTAAAAGCTTGCTGGACAAAAGGATTCTGGCAAATTCTTATAAATTTCAAGCAATCCACTTTCTCTACCAATACACCAGCAGCTCCTTTGTCAGCGATTCTTAACCATCTAAGACACTAAAGATTCTCCAATCTTTTGGGTGAATCTGCTCAAAATATCAGTAATCTGTTGAGTGAAATCCTCAAGTATCTCCCTAAAAACTGCTTGCCCTCCCTGACTCTCCTTCCTTCTCAGTATGTGGTGAGCTTCTGCCCCAGTAAAAGCTTCACCATGAGACAATGTAACACTCAGTAATATTGTATCATTCTGCTGGCAGTCATTGTCATAGCAACTAGGCTCAGATGCTACCAAAGCTATATCGACTTTCCTCCTGTTACTGTTTTGCTTCTTTTTCTGAGCCAAATTTACAACAGCCCTCTTAGCTTCCAGAGACTCTCTAGTACTCTCTTCTTCCACCTGAGACTCTCCAGGTTGCTCTTTTAAAGGAGGTCTCGAATTCTGACACTTAGCCAACTCTTATAATAGCTTGTCTCTGCTTTTACACACAATAGGGTAGCCTGTCAGCAAAACCCAGGCTCTTCTACTCACTGCCTCCAGCTCTTTCCCAGGTTTTCTTAGTATTCTTGGCAAAAACATTTCTAAATCTCTAGGTTCTCCCTGCTGCAGTCTCTGTTCCCAGTTTTCACAGAGCTCTGTACTTTTAGACCACTCTCTTCCTAGGGAGGCATAAGGCAAATTCTCCTATCTTAGGATAGCCATTTCTTCTTCTAAATCCGTGTAGCAGCAAGTACCTTAGCATACCCAGGATGGCTGCTAGCACAAGTTCTTGGATCTGGTTTTCTAAAGAAAAGCAACTCAAAAAAGGGTTAACATTCTTATTTTAATCAATCAAACATATATCATTTACCTAGTTCAGGGGGAAAAGTCAGCACCCTAAATTTCAGAGAATACAAACAGAAGTTATAAGAGAAAATAACACAAGCAGCAAGGCTTCTAGTTGTCTGACCATTATATCCATACCTAGTCACCAGAGAGAGAAGCTCCAACATCTGGGTGTTCAAAGCTGGGGGGCAGGGGAGAGGAGGCTCAATGGCTGCCCAGAGTTTCATCTGCCCTAATCACATAACTCTTAGCAAAGTGAGCCCCAAAGCAAAACCTCACCACAGATGTATATACAGCCTTTTCCAGGGTCAGAGACAATCACAAGCCTCATGACGCATTTGACTACAAAGTAACAAAAGTTGTGCCTTCCTGAAAAATAAGCCTCCCACCACAGGCTCCAAGTTAACACAGGCAGCCTATTGCAGGTAGAGTATGTTTTCAAATCAGGAAAGGTCCTCAAGTTCAATTTAGGCTTATTAAGAGGCAGGAAAGAAATTCAAATTTGTATTACCATCACAGTCCTTCTGTCCCCAACTAGAGGTCGTGGGCTCTTCTGCACCCTTCATCAAATTCCCTCCATGACAGGCTCCATGGGTTTACATTCAGCCTTTAGGTGGCAGAGTTTAATTTCAAAGCAGGGGAAGTCTTCAAACTTCCCCCTAGATCTATTAAGGGTCAGGGAACATCTTCAAATTTCCATTCCCATTACAGAGATCCAAACAGCAATAGAAAGACATATAAAAATCATTAATAGGCAATAATATGCTATCATGATTAGCAAGTATGAAGTTGAATGAATAAATCGTTATTCACATTTATGAACTTAAAAGGGGTTCAACCATGTAGCAAAAAGAGGTAATACTTAGAATTGATAGTGTTTCACTGGGACCTTCAGTTTATTACAAAATAAAACAAATCAACAAACCTAAGAAAAAATACTCAAGCATATTGATATATGTCTTATGAAGAGTGTATTTAAACAAATACAGGGATGAAAAAAAAAGTGAATCAGATGGCATGGAGAAAATATGGTCTGCACCGAAAGAGTAAGTACAGTCACCAAGAAGGTCAAAGACTTATCCAATATCAAACAAGCACTGTATCTCTAGTACATATGTGACTTGTGTGAAGATAACATGATGGACAAAAATCCAAATTAATTAATATTCAAAAAATTCCATTATCTTTAATGTATATGAAATTTAAAGAACTCTGCATTGGGTATATTAGATCCAAAGATGAATAAGACAATAATCCTTTATCTTGTAAATCATAATCTCACAGATAAAGCAAATAAATTAAGAAGGATTTATTAATATTATCAAAAGACTTCTGTGAGTTTTCTACCCATAAATAGAAGCTCCATCCACTCATTTTATGTCTTTACTTATATCAACCCTATCATATTGGCTGTGGACAGAGTGGCAGAGAAGCTTTAACATCGTTATATACTATTGCCAACTAAAGATGAATCAAGTGAGGACATATTATCTCTGGAATTCTGATGGAAGTCAGTGAGAAAATATTTGAGTCAGACACAAACTTACAGGAATATAACTGTGTATGAATATATTCGTACAAGGAGACTATAAATATACTATTAATACCTCTGACTACATTTCCATAATGCCAAAAGACCAGGATAAGCACCACAAAACTTCCATCCTGCACCTACATGTGCACTCTACAGAGATATAGATGAAGCTGTAACTGTAGATATAGATAAAGTGACAAATGTAGATACATGTTGACTTATTGATATTTATTCATTAACGTTCTCTGGGAACAATTAAATTTTTGCACTCTCAACTAATGGACAGAAATGGATGTCATTTACTGTCCCCATCATCCAAAGACAATTTAATTGATGGAAAATGCAGAAAAAATATGTGAGAAAAACAGCTTGATAACATTTCAAAGACCAGAGAAAACTATCCCTCAGATAAAGCCATGAAGAGAACATGTCTGAAAAGGGTACCATCAGGGTTAAGACTACTGAATTGAGGGGTGGTTAGGTGATACAGTGAATAAAGCACTGGCCCTGGAGTCAGGAGGACCTGAGTTCAAATCTGGCCTCAGACACTTAACACTTACTGGCCATGTTACCTTGGGCAAGTCACTTAACCCCAAATGCTCTTCCAAAAGCAAAAAATAAAATAAAAGACAACTGAATTGTACTGTGTTCCATCAATTCACATATGACTAATTTTTTAAAGATAGAAGTTTAAAAATATAAGCCAATTAACTTTTTAGAGACTATAGGAAGACTACATAAGAATTCTTGGGGGTTGTATGTGACCAAAAGATGTATCAGAAGGGCATGATAGCTTACTAAAACCAGAGTCCTGCTTTGAGGCAAAAAAGTGAGACAAAAACTGAGCACAGGAGTCAGAAGAAGTCAGAGAAACGTATTTCCCTTTGTTTCTCAGAAGAGGCAGAGAAGAGGAGAATCAGAATATTAAAACAGCTGCCTCAGAACAAGTCAACTGAGAAAGTTCCATAAGTCAGATAGAATTAGCAGCAGCTATCCTTTGGAAGAGCTACTAGAAACTGATTGCAGGAAGCACAAATCTCCCTGCTGCGTGCCTCTGTGAAGAGGTTGCTAGACTAATACTTTCCTGTCATCTATGAAAGAGAAAAAGAGAGAGAGAGAAAGAGATAGAGAGACAGAGACAGAGAGAGACAGAGACAGAGAGAGGGAGAGAGAGAGAGAGCTAATAAGGCAATTTAGAAACTGATTAGTTGGGTCAAAATTTGGCTATGAATTAACAGAAACAAGAAGATTTCATAAATGAACCAAATTAGCAAAAATAACTTGTCTTTAAATTTTGATGTATCCTTAAACTGAAATATATTGAATACATCATAATATATAATATATATTAATGTTAGTTACAGGAATATATATTACCTTGGACTAATAGACCTTTATCATGAACTATATTTCTGCTAGAAAATTCAAAACGTCTTTTGAATAAGTTTTAGATAACCTTTGTACAGAACTTTCTGCAGATGAGTCACTTGATACACATATGGAATTCAAAGAGCACTTAATCAGTAGGATGTCCTTGAATTTGTATTAATTTTCACATCTCTAAATTAAAAATTTCATTATAAACTCTCAAAAGTCTTTTTATTGTTTTTTATGACTTTAACAATGTGTCTGGAAATCAAAAACTTGAAGATAGAAGAAATTTCTCAATGTTTAACATGATCCTATTCTCCAGAATATTAAGTGACAGCAGACTATTGAACCTGAGAAAAGAGCACTGGATAAACATTAATCAGAGGTGAACTACTAATTGGTGGCCCAAAGAAGTTAATCACATGTTGAAAGCATTTAATATGTGTTTTTGTTCCATTCCCTGGATCACCATGAATATTAGAGAAATAAAGTCTACATATAATCAAGAATGATGGATACTATGTTCATCCATATTTGAAACATGACTACAAAATTAATATGGTTGATGCTATTAATAGAAATGATGATGGTAATGACGATGAAGACAATGATGATGATGATGAAGATGATGATGGTACTAAACCAAGGGAACCTATAGGAAGTGGCTCTTATCTGTCCAAGATTTGGTCAGGTAGAACAGAAAAAGAAAAAGGTGTTCATATTAGGAATGTAATAGTCTACTATTTAAAAGTACCAATGCATAAATCAAATGTGTCACTTGATTACATGATGTTTTTTTAAAACACTGAATTTATCTTGCCACACAGGAGCAGGAGGGATGGGGATGAGAGGTGGGATGACAAGAGGAGTGTAGGGTTAGGGGAGAGGGTTTCTGGAAGCACATACTTCTGTAAAGGGACAGGGATGGGATAGAGAATAGAACAAGGCGGGAAGGGATAGAAAGGAGGGACATATAATCAGTCTCTCACAATATGTCCACTGTGGAGATGTTCTGCATAATTACACATGTACAGCCTTTATTGAATTGCTTGTCCTTCCACTGGGGGTGGATGACGAGGGAGGAAGGGAAAGAATCTAGAATTTAAAGTTCTATAATCAAATGTTAAAAAATATGTGTATATATTATTATTGTTGTTGTTGTTATTAACTACATCCAACTGGGAATTAAGATATACAGGCAATGGGGTAGGGAGATCCATCCTGCCCCACCAGAAAGTCAGAGGGGCGAGGGGAAGGACAGAGGAGAGAGCAGATTGGGTGAGGGACTGTGCAGTGGGTAGGCTGTTTTGAGGTGTTTAGTGGGGGAAAGATGGGGAGAAAATTTGTAACTCAAAATCTCGAGGGAATGAATGATGTAAACAAGAAAATAAATAAATTATTTTATTTAAAAAAAAAACACTGCACTATTTGCCTATGTTTCTTCCATTGTTCTAATTGTATCATTACTCTGCCCCAAAACTTGAGGTGTTTGCTGTCACCTACTGAATAAAGCATTAACTCCTTCATCTGGAATTCAAGACTCACCACAACCTTAATCTTTCCTAACTTTCTCATTTTGTTTCATTTTACTCCATCTCTTGTACTTCATCCTCTAACCATAATGGTCTGCACAGGGTTCTTTATTTTACCTGCTCTCTCCCATCTATATGTCTTTTCCTGAAATGAACTCTCTCCTCTCTACCTGTTGAAATCTGTCCTTTTTAGTAAGGCCCACCTCCAATCCTATGTCCATCTTAACATTTCTACTCTTACTCTTAGTTAGAAATGGGCTCTTTCCACAAATTTCTCATTCCATTTTTTAAAGATTTTTCCTTTTACACTGTGTAATTTGTATTATCATTTTTTATGTGTAGCTTTCCAGTCGTCTAAAATACTCTTCACATAATCTTCAGTCCAGTGATACTGACATCCTGGGTGCTCCACGAAAAAGACCATATATATCTTGACTGTGAGCATTTTCTCTGACTATTGCCCACACCTGAAATGTTCTCCCTCTTTTGCTATAACCATTGCCCTCACTTGCTTCCTTCAAGTCCTGCCTAAAATCTTACCTTCTACAGGAAGCCTTCACTAACTCCTCTTCTGTTTGTTTAAAAAATTTATTTATTTATTTTTAGTTTTCAACATAGATTTCCACAAGATTTTGAGTTACTATTTTTTCTCCCCATCTTTCTCCTACCCCTCTACCCCAAAATAGGAAGCCTACTGAATACCCCTTCCACCAATCTGTTCTGTCTTATGTCCTCCCCCATGACCCCCCTAACTTTCTAGTAGGGTAAGATAGATTTCCATTCCCCAGTGCTGTATATCTCATTTCCCAGTTACATGTAAAACAAATTGTTTTTAAACATTTGTTTTTAAAACTTTGAGTTCCAGGTTTTCCACCCTTCTTCCCTTCTCACCTGCCCCCACTGGGAAGATAAGCAAGCCAATACAGGTTGTACCTGTTCAGTTACCCAAATAATTTCCATAGTAGTTATATTGTGAAAGACTAACTGTATTTCGCTCCATCCTCTCCCTTCCCCCCACTTAATCTGTTTTCTCCTTTGCCCCTATCACTTTTTCAAAAATGTTTGCTACTAACTACCCTCTCCCCAATTCTGCCTTCCCTTCTATCATCCCCCTCTTATCCCCTACCCTCCTATTTTCCTATAGGGTAAGATACCAAATTGAGAGTGTATGTTATTCCCTCCTTAAGCCAAATTCAATGAGAATGAGGTTGTCCCATTCCCTTTCACCTTCCTGCTCTTCCCCTCCATTGTAATAGTTTTATCTTCCCTCTTTTATATGAGATAATTTACCCTACTCTATCTCTCACTTTCTCCTTCTCACAATAAGTTCCTCTTTCAGCTCCTTATTTTTTTTTTAGATATCATCACTTCATAATCAACACATGTGCCTTCTGTCTAAGCATACATGAATATACATATGCCCACACTCACATAAATATTTTTATAAACATATACCCTCCTATACATACTTATATAGATATATATAACTATCCATATATATATATATATATATATATATATATATATATATTTAAAACTATCCTTATACTGAGAAATGTCTTAAGAGTTATAATGATCATTTTCCCATGTAAGAATGAAAATAGTTCAACTTTAAAAAGTTCCTTACAATTTCTGTTTCCTGTTTCCCTTCTCATGCTTCTCTTGCGTCTTGTATTTGAAAGCGAAATTTTCTCTTCAGCTCTGTTTTTTTCATCAAGAATGCTTGAAAATAGGGGGTGGAGTCAAGATGGAAGCTTAGAAGCAGGAGAACTCCATGGCTCTCCCCAGTACCACTTCAAATACCTATAAAATGTGACTCTAAACAAATTTTAGAGTTACAGAACCCACACAGTGACAAAGAGAAACAAATCTTCCACTGAATGCAGCCCAGCAGGTGGACAGGAAGGACTCATCATAGAGTGCCAGGAACAGAGCCCAGCCCTGCATAAGCCCAAGTTTTAACCTCAGTGGGAATTCAGACCAGCCACGGCTAGAGCATTCAGAATAGTGGATCACTGGGAGCTATGGCGGTTCCCAGAATTATGAACCACAAATGCCAAAGACAAAGTAAAAGGTCAGTGGAACTCTCCTGGATCTGGAGCCAGGAGTGGCAGCACTGCAGCCACCTCCACATGGATGCTTCAGAGCTCCCAAGCTGAAGATTGTAGGGGGGCCAAGCAACCATTCAGAGGCTAAGCAATCTTGTCTTAACCTGCCTGGATCAGGATTGTGGTCTTGGGTGGTGGTCCTGAGGTGTGTGACCAGAGCCAAAGCTGATGGAGGCTGCAGAGATGGTGCCTTCCTAATAGCTCAGGCATCTGTGAAAACCCCACCAATTTAATACAAAGCTCCCCGCTCTGGAAGAAGAGTTCTACTGTGGCAAAGAGCTCAAAAGTCAAGTAAATGACCGGCAACATGAGCAAGCAAAGGAAGCAAAGCAAGTATAGTCATCCAACATCTATGGAGATCCATCTTGCCCTACCAGAAAGTCAGAGGGGGAATGGGGGAGGATATAGGAAATAGCATGTTGGGGGAGGGGGTATTCAGTGGGATCACTGTTTTGTGGTGGTGGATAGGAGAAAGACATGGAGAAAATTTGTAATTCAAAATCTTGTGGAAATGGCTGATATAAACCAAAAAATAAACACAAAAGTTAATTTAAAAATAAATAAAATAAATGAGTGAATTTTATACATATATATAAAATATATATAAATAAATGTTATATATATTATATATATAAGATATATTACATATATCTTATATATATAAGACTGATTAAAAATCCTCTTTTTCATTGAATGATCATATTTTCCCCAGAAGCATTATATTCAGTTTTGCTGGGTAGGTGATTCTTGGTTTTAATCCTATCTCCTTTGGCCTCTGGAATACATATTCCAAGCCCTTCTATCCCTTAATGTAGAAGCTGCTAGGTCTTATGTTATCCTGATTGTGTTTCCAAAATACTCAATTTGTTTCTTCCTGTTTGCTTGCGGTATTTTCTCCTTGACTTGGGAACTCTGGAATTTGGCTACAATATTCCTAGGAGTTTTCTTTTTGGGATCTTTTTCTAGAGGTGATAAGTAAATTCTTTAAATTTCTATTTGCCCTCTGGTTCTAGGATATCAGGACAAATTTCCTTGAGAATTTCTTGAAGGGTGATTTCTAGGTTCTTTTTTTGATCATGGCTTTCAGGTAGTCCAATAATTTTTAAATTATCTCTCCTGGATCTCTTTTCCAGGTCAGTGGTTTTTCCAATGAAATATTTCACATTGCCTTCTATTTTTTTAAAATTTGTTTTGATCTCTTTTATATTATCTTGATTTCTCATTAAGTCATTAGCTTTCAATTGCTTCAATCTAATTTTGAAGGAATTATTCTCTTCAGTGAGTTTTTGAAATTTCTTTTCCATCTGACAAATTCAGCTTTTTAAAGCATTCTTCACCTCATTGGTTTTTTAGGCCTCTTTTGCCATTTGAGTTAGTGTCTTTTTAAGGTGTTATTTTCTTCAGTGTATGTTTGGGTCTCCTTTAGCAGGCTGTTAACTCTCTTTTCATGATTTTCTTGCATCATTCTCTTTTCTCTTCCCAATTTTTCCTCCACTTCTTTTACTTGATTTTCAAATCAAAATCTCCTCCATGGCCTGTAACCAGTTCCTATTTTTCTTGGAGGCTTTTGATGCAGGAGTTCTGAGTTAACTTTCTTTCTCCCACTCCATGCCTTGATCTTTTTTGTCCCCCAAAAGGATTCTATGGTCTGTTTGTTCTTTATCAGCTTGCTCATATTGACATCAGTTACTTGACTTTCGAGCTCTTTGTCACAGTAGAACTCTGCTTCCAGAATGGAGACAGCTTTGTCCCAAATTCCTGGGCTTTTTGTAGCTACCAGAGCTATTAGGAGGGCACCCTCTCCACAGCCCCCCACAAGCTCTGGCTCCTTGGTCATACAGCCCAGAATCCCTACCCAAGACCACAGTCCAGATCCAAACAGGTTAAAGCAAGAATGATTACCCTCTGAATGGTCACTTGGTACCCCTACAATCTGCAAGCCAGGAACTCCTGAGGCAGCCACATAGTAGAAACTGCTGGTGGTTCACTCCCCTGAAGTCTGCTTTGGCAACTGCTGTTCATGCCTGCCCTGGGGCCAGAAGTGCAGGGCTCACAGGGGACTGTGCTCAGCTCCCAGCTTGGTGCAAACGATCCTTCCTCCTCACCTGTGAGGGCTTCCTTCAGTGGCTGATTTTTTTCTCTCTGTCACTTTGTGGGTTCTGTAGCTGTAAAATTTGTTTAGAGTCATTTTTTTACATGTATTGGAGGTGGTGGGAACTGGTGCCCATGCCAATTTTGTTCTTCTACTCTGCCATCTTGGCTCTGCCCCCCTCATTAGCCCCTCTTAATTCCAGTGCTTTTCTTCTTTTAATTATTTCCTATTTGTTCTGTATATAGCTTGCTTTGTGTATTTTTTTATTTCCATGTTGTCTCCACTATTAGATTGTAAGCAGGAACTATCTTTTACATCCTCTTGCATCCCCAGTGTTGAACACAGTCCCTGTTACCTAGTAGGTGCTTAATAAATGTTAATTGAGTGAATGAATCTTATAGATGCTTCTTCTTACAAAGTTAGATCATGGCCTGCTTGAATGCAAGGACCGTGCCTGATTTCATCTTTGTATTCCTCAGTATGCTGTAATTTTTTTTAGGGGTGTATGGATTGGTGTGATTATATATCTGTTATTTTATTAGTATGATGAACTCCCCTACATGGAAACTCCTAGCAACAATGCAGAATTATGCTGATAATTTTCTGCCTGAAAAACTGAGAGAAAAAATTTGCCTTTGATCACCTAAGTAGTATGCTGCCAAAAGCTTGAACTGATCACATTCTCACTCCAAAGCCATAGTTTTCTCCACTAAACCATGCTACTTTCCCTCCACATAGAAGAGGTTTAAAAGTCGGTGGAATTAAACTCAAGAAGTTATCATACCCCAAATATTGAACTATTTATTTCACTAGGGCATGCATGTCATGCTTTCTAAAACAACAAAGATTTTATATAGATTTTAAGCACAGAATTAGACATGAATAAGAGACTTCTGAGTAATTGCAAGGCAGCAGAAATTAGTCAGAATCTTACATTTAGTTGAGTTTATTGTATAAAGGTGGTGACAGAGTAAGGAAAAAACAATAGGAAGAAATAATTAAATAACTTCCTCTGATATCCCTTAAAAATAGAGTATATTATTATTAGAGTCAGGTACTAAAGAAGAAAAAAACTTTTAATGGCTATTCAAGGTAAGATTCTATGATACAAAATGGCCTAGGAATAATTTGATATAACTTGTGCAATGTATGCAAAGTTGGATAGATTCATTTGACTCCCTCTTCATTATCTTTATAAGGCTTCTGAACAGGAAAAAGGTGTATTTTACCATATACATGTTGTGACTTCTTATAAATGAATTTATGGATGAAATAGTTGTCATTTGCATGGAATGTGGTTGTGATTTGAATTATGAAATTGTTTTAAAATGCAAATCCCAAGTGATAAGATTTAGTCATCCAAATGCATACAGTTACCTGAAACTAGAATATCTGGAATGAAGCATTCATTTAAATGCAAAGGACTAACTTGGTTTCAGGACTAGGGAACAGACTGCTCTTCATGCTGTTATGATGTTTACAGTGTTTCTTTAAAACTCAGAAGCATCTGTTGAATGCTTAGGAAGGTTTTTGGAGCTTTCCCAAGCATTAAAATTGAAGAATTGTAAAAGATTGTATTTTTATAGAAGATTTTAGTAGCATGTGTTCAGATATACATATGTGTTTTGTGTATAATGTACAGATGTTTATCCATAAATGCAGTGTATATTTTTCGGTTCAACAGAATTATGATATTTGGTCATATTTGTATATAAATTGCATAAATGACAAATTAGACCATAGAGGGTAGTATTGAAATGGAGCCTTTTCACCATAGACTTTGAGATTTATAAACCCAAGATCTCTCTCAGGTCCATGAAAATACCGAGAAAGGAATCATGGAAATGTTCATAACTATGTGCTTTTTAAAAATTATCATTTACAGAATACAAATTAATATAACAAGTGTTTATTAAGCATCTAATAGGTGTGAGGCATATAGACAATGGGAAAAAAAGATAAATAAGACTCTGCTTTCAAGGATGTTACACTGTATGATATAGTATCTACATAGACATATCAATATGAAATAATTTGGGTAAGAAGTTAGTACTTGCAACTAATTTGTCAAAACTGAATGAATAAATGGCTGAATGAATGAAGGTAAAAAGCTTTTAAAGCACCTTCTATATGCTAAGCCTTGTATTAACTACAGGGAACAGAAAAATCAGTAATGTCCCTGCTGCTAAGAAACTAATGCTGTAATCGAGAGGAATGTAATAGAAAGTTCAATTGTAAGGTAGATAGAAATTCCCAGAAGAACATAGGTTATATTAGTACATCAAAGGGAGGTGCCAAGAGTCTGCAGGGAGAAGAGTAGGAAGGAAGAATTGAATGAATGCTGATTTTATCAAGTACTTATTATATGCAAAACATAGTTCTAAGCTCTGGAGATAGAATAAGAAATGCACAATTTCTGCTTACAAGGAGGTCACAATATAGTGAAAGCAGGAGTTCTTAACCTGGTTTCATTAAGGTTTTAAAAATTTATTTCCATTATTGCATTTCAACATAATTGGTTCCCTTTATAATCCTGTTTATTTTATGTTTTCCAAAATATTATTGTTAGAATGGGTCCATAGGCTTCCCAAGACTTCCAAATAAGCCAATGAAAGTTTAAGAACCTCTGGTGAAGTGACAGGAGGGATGGTAAAGACAAGAGACCATAGAGGGCAGTGGCAGGACAAATAGTAAATACTAAAATTTCTCCAGCTCACTGGAAGGAATAGAATTGATGATCACACATCATCTAAGCAATGCAAGTAGTTTAGATGGATTCTGAGCAGCAGAGATAGGGGAAAGGAAGAGGGAAGAAGGCAATGGTAGAGAGCAGAGTCCTAGTAGCAGCAGGTTTTCTAATTTCTCAGTAGTCCTGGATGGGTTCTGGTATTGTCAGGAAGAAGAAGAAAATGTTTGAAAATACAATACCCTTTGGTGACAATTTGTGAAACACACCTTATGTCAGTAGATGATGCAAAGTTTTACTTAATACTATAATGCCACACATGAGCAGGTTTCCAGAAGAATGTTGCTGTGAACAGCTTTTAAAGTTCTGATTACACAGTGTAGTCAACACTCTATTTATTCCATAACAAATAAAGCAAAACATTCACAGAAATCAAGGTACAATATTCATAATATTACAACTTATCACAGATAATCAAAATACATAATTCACAACTACTTATCACAGAAAATAGGCATATGTTTTCCACTACAATGGCCACATGGTATCCACTACAATGGCCACAAAATTTTGAACAAAGAATAATCATTTAGCAACTCAAGCATTCACAAAATCCTTAATTCAATCACAAAATAAAATAGTCAAAGTTTTCCAGTCATGGGGAATACTAGGTTATAAATCAATTACTTATCCAGTCATCAATCACTAAGTACAATCATTTAGTCAATCAATCATTCTTCATTATTCACTATTCAATCATTAGAAACTACCCAGATCCTCCACCCCTAGGTGACTAGTAAATTATAATCTTCTTAGTCAGTACACAGTATCCAAGTAAAGTCTTCTTTTAGCTTGACTCAGGGTGGACCCTCAGATTCCCTGGATCCCCTTTCATGGCCCAAGATCTTACCTGGATTCACCTGCATCCAAAGTCGGAAAGGTCCCAGACCCTTGCACAGTTCTTCAAGCAGTTCCTGCTCTGTATTGGAGCTCACAGTGTCCAGTCCATCTCAAATCCTTCTCAGTCTCTGTTGCCAGGAAGTCAAGGCTCAACAAAGCCACAAATGGACAAAGTCTCAGCATCACAAGTCATGCTTCCAGTCCCTTGGCAACTCTGGCAGGCCCCTGGACCCAGAAGAAGTCTCAGCTGGCTCCCAGAATCAAAATCACTCCATCCCGGTTTTCAAAATCAAAACCATTCTCTTCAGCCTCCTCTTGGCCTAAGAAGATCTGTCTCAGTTCTCAATTCTCAATTTTCTCCAGCATCTACTCTGCCACCAGATTCTGGTTCCAAGAAATTCTGACTGTCCCTCTCTGAGGCTTTTCCTTATATACACACAGCATCAGCTGCTTCCTATTTCAGCCAAACCCTTCCTATTAGATCAGCAACAGGAGACAGGAGTTCATACCTTCTGTTTCTCCAACAGAGCCTTGATCAGTTACTAAGTGCTAAGTACCCACTACCTTTGCCAACACAAAGGGATTTTCAAATTCAAATTACATTACCATTTCAAATACTACTGTGTATAGCATATTAGACATTATGTTATTCTTTGTATTAGAAATATCTAGACTTGAATCTCACCTTAAGCAATAGCTAGTTGATCTTGGGAAGGTTATTTTTATATCTTTGTGCTTCTGATCCTTCTTTACTACTTAACTCCTATCATAAGTATATGTGGTTTGGTACAGAGGGTTCACCCGACTGATATAATCATATCTTTTCCAGTTCCATATTTCAAGAAGACTTTGACTTAAATCTTTTCAAAGTTGACATTGATGAGACAAAGTTTTTTTTTTAAATGCTATGAGGCCCTGGAAAGGCAAGAATATACACATAATAGTGACTCTAAACAGTTTTATTTCTACAGAAATAATATTAGAATTTGTTTAAAAAATAGATCCAAAGGTTAGAGATATGCATGCATACTTGCACACATACATACATATACACATACATGTGGGTACACACATATGTATACATGCACAAATGCATGCATATGCATGTATATGCATATATAAACATATAGATATATGTATGAGCCTATACATAAACATATATACAAATGTGTGTGCATGCATGTACACATGAACATATGTGTGTATTGTTTGTATTATTTATATGTATATATATGTATATACATACATGTATGTATATACATATATAGGTATATATGTAATAAATGGACATTGTCCTTTAAGTTCTCTGCCCTGATAAGCTATGAAGTCATTCCAGTGAAATTACCTTTACTTAAAATATTTTTGTAAGTTATACAGAATTTATTCAATAAACTAGATACAAATCTGTTTTTTAAAAATTTTTTACACAATAGTTTTTGTTATCTTTGAACTAATAAATCCTTGTTTTACTGAGCAGATTATCTATTATACTGATTCTAATAGTCCCTGTGAGACCATTATTATTCATATTTTTTCTATCCAGAAAAAGTGACAAAAATCACAAAAAGATTCACAATGATACATTTCAATACTTTTTATTTAGTTTTAGCAGAATAATTTATGTTAGTATGAAATATTGATTTGTTGAAAACTTTGAGCTTTAAATCAAAGTTCTTCTTTATAAAATGCTATATTTAAGTAAGTGAAGTTATATTAGCTTGGCCCTTATTTAATTTTTAAATTACCTACTAAACCACTTGCTAAGTGACTAAGGGAGTCGCATTCTCTTACTGAAATATAACATATTCTATAATGGCAGGGGGACAGTTTTAGTTTAAAAACATGGCACATAAGGATAGCACCCATCCAATATAACTACATAAATATAAACAAAATTATGACTTTTAAATTTTATATAAATTAATCACCAATAACTTTTAGAGACAAAACAATTATGTTTATTTTTATTATTTTAAACTTTTTTTATATTCAGAATTCTTTTATTTCCTTTCACATTATATTTCATGTTAGAAAAAAAATCCCTATTGGGTTGGAACTTAGATTTAAAATTCTTGTTTTCCCCTATATCCTCATAAGAGTTATTTTCAAATTGTCAATGTAGTTTGAGGGCATTGTATCCGAGATGCAAAAGCTAAAATACATAAAAGAAAGAAGATTGCTATGCATTTTCAAATAAGAATGATTTTGTGAAATAACTCTGTTGATTTTTCCACTGCAACCAAGCAGGATGTTCTCCTGAAATGTTTTTCTAAGGCCACATACATTAGTAGAAATTTTTTAAAATTGCATTGAACACTCCTAAAATAAATAGTAGCATATATGTGTGCAGCTTTTACTTGTAAGTATCTATTGACTTAAATTGTAATGATCAAGTGGTTAGTAGGAACAATTTGTCATGGTTTAATCATTTCAGTTGTGTTCCACTCTTTATTTTACAGATGAGGAAACTGAGACAAACAAGATTAAATGATTTACCCAGGGTCAACAGCTAGTATATGTCTGAGGCCAGATTTAAACTCAGGAAGATGAATCTTCCTGACTTTAGACCCATCACTCTATCCACTGTGTCACTTACCTGTCCCTGGGAATAAAATCAAATATGAATTAATTTCAGGACTTAGAAAAAAATTAAAAAGCGAGACTTTAAAACAGAAGAACCTTCATTACCACTTCTTTTTTCCTCCCTCTTTTCACAAGGTCTGTTCTTGTCTAGTTATATATTCTATGTATCAAAATTTTTTTATAAGAAAAGAAACATTTCATTTAGTGATATCTAAAAATGTCTGTTAAAACACTATGATGACCTCTTCTAGGGCTGTATCCCAAAGAGATCATAAAATGAGAAAAGGACCCACATGTACAAATATATATATATGCATATATATATATATATATATATATATATATATATATATATGTATATTTTTGTGGTGGCTAAGAATTGGAAATTGAGGGGATGTCTAATCAATTGGGGAATGGCTGACCAAGTTGTGGCATATGAATGTAATAGAATACAGTTGTATTATAAGAATTGATGAGCAAATGGTCTTCAGAAAAACCTTCAAAGATTTATATGAACTGATGCTGAATGAAGTGAGAAGAACCAGAACACCGTAAACAGTAACAGTCACATTGTCTGATGACTAACTTTGATAACTTAGCTTTTCTCTGCAACACAAGAATCAAAGACAACTCTAAAAGACTCATGATGGAAAAATGCTATCTGCCTCCAGAGAAAGTACTGTGGTGTCTGAATGCAGATCAAAGCTTACTGTTTGCTCTCTCTCTTTTTTGTTTTGTTTTGCTTTGTTTTGTTTCTTCTTTCTCTTGGTTCCTCCCATTGGCTCTAATTCTTCTTTACAACCTGACTAATGTGAAAATGTTTAATATGAATGTGTATATAGAGCATATATCAGATTGCATACTGGGAAGGGAGAAATGCAGAGAAAATTTAAAACAAAAGCTTATGGAAGTGAATTGTGAAAACTAAAAATAAGTAAATTGATTCATTAAAAAATGCAAGACAAACAGCAAAAATACTATGATGTAGTGAAGTATGAGAAAATATAACACCAATGGGATATTCACAGCACCCACAGTGGCTATGAATATGCTGGTGTAGTTGTGAATCACAAAATGTAACAGACTC
Source organism: Pseudochirops cupreus (assembly GCA_028627135.1). Taxonomy (NCBI): domain Eukaryota; kingdom Metazoa; phylum Chordata; class Mammalia; order Diprotodontia; family Pseudocheiridae; genus Pseudochirops; species Pseudochirops cupreus. The sequence goes on from CM053584.1 coordinate 229,951,637, forward strand.
TCCACATGGAAAAGAAACCTAAAACATTTATTCAAACACCAGAAAGTGGAATCACGACACTAGAAAGCCAAATCCATCATAGCAACCAAGAAGTTGGTACACAGAACCATTGCAGCAACCACCAACATTCCCAAGCCTTCCCTCTGTTAGGCCTTCAAAACAAAACATTTTCCCTTAAGCAAAAATGCCCACTCTCACTCAGGCTAGCTGCTCTGCCTCCAAGCTGCTTGCTCCCAGCTTTGCTCTGGCTCTCTCCAGCTTCTTCCTTCACCACTCTTCCTATTCCATCCTTTCAGCAAGTTCCTCTGCCCATGGGCTTCATGTGACTACATTTGGCCTATAAAGGGGCAGGGAAGATCTTCAGGTTCCCATAACCATTACAGAAAAAAATATTCAGAATTTATAAGCAAAATGTGAGTGAATAATTTGACTTACAGAAACAATGAATAGTTATCATTAAATACTCAAGTGATTAACATGATGCTAAGCCTTAATTACTTTACTTTTCTTAAAAAATGAGGTTGAAGTATATTAATGCAAGGGTTAAAATCTTTCCAGTTTCCTAAAGCTCCTTTGGAAAAACACCTAAACTCATAGAATCAGTAGAGTTCTTTTTTATTAATTTGATGGAACAAAGACTAGTGTAACTACTAGTTATCAATTACTTCATTAGTATAGTGTTCAACGAGAAGAATTTTGACTTTGAGTCTTACCTTTGTTACTTACTACGTGTGTGATTTAGGCACATTACTTAATGTCTCTGGGACACCAACTTTTCACTTATAAAATGAGTGTATTGGATCACATTACTTTTTAGGCACTACCCCTTCTAGATTGGTAATCAGATGAGATAAGAGCCTGGTATCTCCAAAGAGAAAATGCATTTTCAATATGTCCTAACTTAAACTAAGGAGAAGCCTAGATCCTTAGAAATATCTAGCCCAATAAATATTTGAATAGACTATTTGTTAAAAAATAATACTCTTTTACAAATGTATCCTCAGTATCCCTTAGATACATGAGCTTCATATCTGCCCAAATCATCATTATCATTGTTGGAGGAAGGAAGGAAAGGAGGGAAGGAGAGGAGGAGGGAAGGAGGAAGGGAGAAAGGAAACAAAGAAAAAGGGACTAATGTTTCCCAGTATAATTATGTGTAAAGAATGATGACTGAGAAGTATTTAAAGTGCAATCTTGAAAAGGGATCTCTTGAAGCAAAATTCAAACTAAGTACATAAGATTATTTTTGTTGACTCTAGTAACATTTGCGTAACAAGTAATCAGCTTTAGCTTTCTGCATGAAATCTCTGCCTTTTCTGTTACTCAACAATATCCCTTCTTGTTTGTGTGTTTCAGTAGTCACTGAAGTTATATTGAACATAAAATCAAGATATATATTATATTTATTTCTTAACCAAAAACTGTTTTTATTTTTCTTTTGAATATACTCTAGTTCTCTAACTCTTTCCATCTGTTTCCCAGACATACATAATGATATTTTGTACATTTATGTATGTATACAAATTTTGTCCAATTTGTAGTAATTCTTAGATTCAACAAAATAACAAAATCCTCAAATGTTGATGGAACTAGTATTTATAGCAATGATATTGTAGAGCACATCACTTATAGGTGTGTTATATAACATTTATTTCCATTGCTTATGGATTGAGTGTTATGATTATTGAAACAAAGCACTTCATTATTTACATTCCATCTGGATATGGTACATTTTTTCATGAAGTAAAATTGTCTGTAGTAACTTCTGGGTGTACTGATTCTGCAGAATGTAATTAATATATCCTTCACAGTATGACACATAGGCTGTCCTTTTACTGTACTACTTACCTCTGGACAGAAAGGGGATGGACTCAGTGTGTCAAATGAGATAGATTTTTTTTTGAATGTGGCAAATACAGAAGATTGTTTTGCTTGACAATTCATATTCATTAGGAGGTCTTTATCTCTTTTTGTGGATTGAGAAAAGATGCGTAAGTTTGTGTAGAAGGGAAACAGATTTTGTTTATTGAAATAGAACAGTAGATTAACTTGACAATGACAGAACATTCATTTAGGAATAATACTAATTATTTATCAAATTATATGCCCTTCTCATTTAGTTAATAATCCTATCAACTGGGTCACAGCTTGCTTCTCTTTAGGTTAAAGAAAGCAAAGGGATAAACCAAGAGTATTTTGTTACAGTTTCTGAAACAATATCAGGTGTAATTTAAGTTCCCATGTCACTGGTCATATATGCAATGACTAGAACAGTATAAACAAATAACACTAAAATGAAACTTAACGCTGATAATTTATAATAAAGCATCACAGTCCTACATGAAAGATAATGAAACATACCTCTGCCATTTCAGTAGAAGTACCAATGTCTACAAGTGTGAAATGGATGCTAAAAATGCTGTTAAAACTTGTTCTTCATGTTTGTTGGTTTTGTTTAAATATGTTACTTTGGTTCAAGATGGTGTAATTTTATGATGTGATACAAAAACAAAAAGGGATAATGTTTAAATTGCTAGATCTGATTTTATAAGTTTAACTTTGAATATTTGAATATGTCACATTTTCATGTGCTTCCAAAATCTCTGATTTCTTATCCTAAATGGTATTTCTTGTTTAATTGCTTCAATATTTCAAGGATCTATTTCATAAGTATGATAATTTTACAACTGTAAGTACTTCCTTTTCCAGGGCGGATTGAAACTCCTCTATAATTTGGTAAACTGTCTTTGAGAATTGAAGAGATAAAAATATCATGACCCTCTAATGATCCTGATGCTGACTCTTTCCAAACTTAGCTTGGCTTGTTGTCAGGCAGAATACATAATCTATCTCTGTCCCAATACTTAAAAGCTTTCTAGGTCATAGAGTCTTCCTGAACTTGAGCTCTGCCAACATTGCCTTTGAGGTCTAAGAATCACATCCATGCCCTGATGAAATAAACCAGTGGATCATTACCTACATATGGAAGATTATTATTCTAACACTAAAAAGAATAAGATAATCATCTTGACTATATCCCTATAGGCTACTCCAGCAATCATTTTGAGGAAATTGACCAAGCCATCAAGCAAGTTCAGAAAAATTACCAGTTTGATGGCCTTCCCCACAGGCTGATTGTCATAATATTGAAAATATCAGTTCTGTGATTGAACATTTTGTTAACTAAGGTCAGTGAGTTTTACTTTGAACTGTTTTTATTGTGAAAAATGTCTTTAAATCTAGATCACATTAAGAGGAATTCAAAGTCAATATTCTTAGTTGAAATCATCATCCTCCACCCCCCACAAAAAAAATCCTCCCTACCTTCACTATTATTGTAGACTGCAACACCATCCTTTCAGTCCCTCAAACTGGAAACTTAGGCGTGATCCTTGACTCTTCATTATCTCTCACCCCCCCATATCCAATTGATTACAAGGCCTTTTGATTTCACCCCTGCAACATCTCTTGAATATGCCTTCTTCTGTCCTCTGACATTGATACCACTCTGGTGCGGGGGCTCATTTACTTACACCTTTCTATTCTATTGGCCTGCCTGTGTGACTGCCTACTTCAAGTCACTCCCTTAATTTTCCATGAAAGTGATCTATCCAAAGCCATACCACCCCCTATTCAACAAACTCCAGTGTCTCCCTATTGTAAGTGGGATCAAATAAAAAATCTGCTGATTGGATTCCAAAATGTTTGATAACCTACCTCTATCCTACCTTTTCATTCTTCTTATACATTCTCCTCACTATGTACTTTTTCATAAACTGGATTTCTAATTGTTTCGAGGAAAAAAATACTCCATATTTCAACTATTTTCTCTGTCAGTCCCTCATGCCTGGAAAATTCTCCTTCCTGACAATAGAAAGTTATCATGGTATCAGGTGGAAGAAATGGTTATTAATAACCAGTGGCTTGGGAAGTTTCAGATTTCCCCCTTTTTCTTTTATCTTCATTTCAAGAACTCAGTCTCTGAAGATTGAGTTAATCTCCTCGATCCAAACCCCATCCATGGGAGGAAGCCATTGTGCTCTACTCAGATAGGGGTAGAGATAAATTCTTTGAATTGATTGACCAAGACTTGGGGTAACACAGAAATAACTGACTTGACCAGCCCCTCATTGTAATATTCACTCTCTCATTAATTGTTAATCAATCAGAGCTGATTGCCACCACTGGGAACGCCCCTATTCCAATAGATATAGAAGCTATGTAAGCACCATTGTGATGGTCTTTGGTCTAAGACAGAGACAGTCAAATGACTATGCTTTTGTCATTAAACATACTAGCATTATTAATAAAATTTATTAAATTACTCAGAAAGTATATCTCTTCTTATTTTTTTCTCTTTATTAATTTGTTTGTTTACTTTTAGTTTACAAGATCCAGTTCCACAATCCCTTGAGTTTCAAATGTTCTCCCCTTTCTTCCCCCTGCCATGGTGGCATGCAAGCAAGTATAGGAATTGAAAATACTTTCACATTAGACATTAGTCAGATTATAAAGAAGGATTGTAAGCAATGGAATGAACAATGTCAAAGAGGAAACAAAACCAAACAAGAAAAAGAAAGAGAGCAGGTACTTTGCGTCAATCTGCATTCAAACTCTGTTCTTTCTAGTTCTTTTTAGTTCTTTCTCTGAATGTAGACATCTCTGTCATGAGTCTTTTGGAATTGTCTTATAACGTTGCATTGCTGAGAAGAGTCCAGTTTATCAAAATTGGTTGTTATACATATGTTGTGTCTGTAATTGTCTACAAATTTCTCCTGGTTCTGCTCTTCTCACTCAGCATCAGTTCGTATAAGACTCTCCAGGTAAATAAGAAGTCTGCTCCTCATTTCTTATATCACAATAGCACTCCATTACGTTCATATACCACAACTGTTTAGTCATTCCCAAGTTGATCAGAATCCCCTTAATTTCCAATTCTTTGCCACCAACAAAAGAGCTGCTATAAAAAAAAATGTACATACAGGTCTTCCCACTTCTATGATCTCTTTGGAATACAACCCTAGAAATTTGCTGCCACAAAGGATATGCAATTATTTAAAGCCCTTTGTGCATAGTTCCAGATGGCTCTCCAGGATGGATGAATCAGTTTATAACTCTACCAACTATGCACTAGTGCGCCAATTTTTCCACATCCTCTCCAGCATTTGTCATTTTCCTGTTTTGTCTATCTGACTGGTGAGATGTGGTACCTCAGAGTTGTTTTGATTTGCATTTCTTGAATCAATAGTGATTTAGAGAATTTTTTCGCATGCTTATTGATATCTTTAATTTCTTTCTCTGAAAGCTGCCTGTTCATATCCTTAGACCAATTATCAGTTGGGGAATGACTTGTATTCTTATAGATTTGACTCAATTTCCTATATATTTTAGAAATGAGGCCTTTATCAGAGACTCTGGTTGTAAAAATTATTTCCCAATTGTCCACTTCCCTCTGAATCTTGGTTACGTTGGCTTTGTTTGTACAAAACTTTTCAATTTATTGTAATCAAGATTATCCATTTTGCATTTTATAATGCTCTCGAATTCTTATATGGTCATAAAGTCTTCCCTTCTCCATAAATCTGACAGGTAAACGATTCCTTGCTTTCCCAGATTGCTTATGGTATCAGCCTTTATACCTTGATCATGCACCCATTTGGACTTGATTTTGGTATGCGGTATTAGATAATGGAATATGCCCAATTTCTGCCATACTGTATTGCAATTTTCTCAGCAGTTTTTGTCAAATAGTGAATTCTTATGCCAAGAACTGTGGGCTTATCAAACAGTAGATTACTATAGTCATTGATTGCTGAGTCTCATGTACCCAATCTCTTCCACTGATCCACTACTCTATTCCTCAGCCAGTACCAAGTAGTTTTGATGATTGCTGCTTTATAATACAGATTAAAGTCTGGTATGGCTAGGCCACCTTCCCTAGCATTTCTTTTCATTCATTGCCTTGACATTCTGGATCATTTGTTCTTCCAAATGAATTTTGTAACTATTTTTTCTAGCTCTGTAAAGTAATTTTTTGGTAGATTGATTGGTATGGCACTAAATATGTAATTAAATTTAGATAAAATTGTCATTTTCATTATATTAGCTTGACCCAGCCATGAGCCATTGATGTTTTTCCAATTAGTTAGATCTGACTTTATTTCTGTGAAAAGGGTTTTGTAGCTGTGTTCATATAGGTCCTGGGTTTGTTTTGGCAGGTTAATTCCCAAATATTTTATAATGTCTACAGCAACTTGAAACGGGATTTCTCTTTCTATCTCTTGCTTTTGGATGTCGTTAGAAATATAAAGGAATGTGGAGGTTTTGTGTGGGTTTATTTTATATCCTGCAAATGTGTCAAATTTATTTATTTACTCAAGTAGTTTTTTACTTGATTCTCTAGGATTCTCTAAGTATATCATCATATCATCTGCAAAATTGATAGCTTAGCCTCTTCTTTGCCTGACTTGATTCCTTCAATTTCTTTTTCTACTCTAATTGCTATTGCTAACATTTCTAATACCAGATTGAATAAGAGGGGTGATAGTGGACATCTTTGTTTCAACCCTGATCTTATTGGAAGTGCTTCTAGCTTATCTGATTTACATATAATTCTTGCTAATGGCTTTAAATAGATGCTACCTATTATTTTAAGGAAGACTCCATTTATTCCTATATTTTCTAGTGTTTTTTTTAATAGGAATGGATGTTGTATTTTGTCAAAGCCTTTTCCTGCATCTATTGAGATAATCACATGGTTTCTCCTAGTTTTATTGTTGATATGATCAATAATACTGATGGTTTTCCTAATATTGAACCATCCTTGTATTCCTGGAATAAATCCTACCTTATCAAAGTGTATTATTTTTGTGATAAGTTGTTGTAGTCTTTTTGCTAATATTTTATTTAAAATTTTTGCATCTATATTCATGAGGGAAATTGGTCTATAATTTTATTTCTCCATTTTGCTTCTTCATGATTTAGTTATCAGTACCATATTTGTGTCAAAAACAGAATTTTGTAAGACTCCTTCTTCACCAATTTTCCCAAATAGTTGGAAGAGTATTGGAATCAATTGTTCTTTGAATGTTTGATCAAATTCACGAATAAATCCATCTGACCCTGGAGATTTTTTCCTAGGGAGTTTGTGGATGGCTTGTTCAATTCATTTTTCTGAGAAGGGATCATTTAAGTAATTTCTTCCTCTTCAGTTAATCGAGGCAACTTATATTTTTTGTAAATATTCATCCATTTCACTAAGATGGTCAAATTTATGTGCATACAATTGGGCAAAATAATTCCTAATTATTGTTTTGATTTCTTCTTCATTCGAGGTAGATTCACTCTTTTCATTTTTCATACTCATAATTTGTTTTTTTTTCTTTTTTTTAATCATATAGACTAAGGGTCTATCCATTTTATTGGTTTCATCTTAAAACTAGCTCTTAGTTTTATTTATTAATTCAATAGTTTTCTTAATTTCCGTTTTATTAATCTCCCCTTTGGTTTTCATTATTTCTAATTTAGTATTTAATTGGGGATTTTCAATTTGTTCTTTTCCTAGCTTTTTCAATTGCATGCCCAATTCCTTGATCTCTATTTTCTCTAATTTCTAATTACAAAATTCATCTGGAAGGACAAAATATCTGAATATGAAATGAATCAATGAAAAAATGTGAATGAAAGTTTACAAATTTAGAAAGTCTCAGAGGCAGGATTTGAATTCAGGTCTTCTTGACTCCAAATGCAGCTCACCGTTGACAGTGTGTTTTATTTTAACACTAATTTTATTTTTTTTACATTTTGAGTATCAAAATTCTCTCCCTCCAGTTCCTTTTTCAACCACTGTATTTGTGAAGCCACAAAAAATATATATCACTATATCAGCCATGATCCAAAAAGTGTAAGAAAAATAAAGTAAATTTTTTAAAAAATTAAGCTTGAATCTATACTCGAGTTCATCTATTCTCTCCCTAGAGATGGATTATTATTTTTTAAATAATGATTCATTTGGAATTGGCAGAGAACATAGTGAGTCATTTGGAATTATCAATTAGAGTAGCTTTATCTAATGCAATTGATCAGCATTAAAATATTTCCATTACTGTGTACATCTTCTGGTTCTCCTCGCTTTGCTTTTTGTCAGTCAATATAAGTCCCAATTTCTTAAATATCCTCCTTTTGATTTCAAATAGCCAAAAAACTATTCCATCACAATCATATACCATGACTTGTTCAGTCATTTCCCAAGAGATGGCCTTCTTCTCCATTTCTGATTCTTTGCCACCATAAAAAGAATTGCTACAAATAGATATTTTTCCCAGTTTTTTCTTTTCTTTTTCTTTTTCTTTTTTTAAATTTTCATTGGGAAACAGATATAGTAGTGATGTTGCTGGGTCAAAAGGTATGCAAAGTTTTATTACCCCTTAAGCATAGTTCAAATTGCTATTCCAGAATTACTGGATAGTTTATAACTCCACCAGCAATCCAATAGTGTTCCAATTTTTTCCATGTCCCCTCCATATTTGTCATTTTTTTTCATTCTGTTACATTAATAAATCCAATAGTTATGAGGTGGTATCCCAGAGTCATTTTAATTTGAATTTCTCTTATTAGTAATGATTTAGATCATTTAAAAAAATATGACTATAGATAGTTCTATTTTATTTTTCTAAAAACTGCCTGTCCATATCATTTGACCATTTATCTACCAAGGAATGCCTCATAGTTTATTAATTTGACTCAGCTCTCTATGTATTTGAGAAATTAGTCATTTATTAGAGAAACTTGCTTTAAATTCCACCATCACCCCCCAGTTGTTTTCCTTCTACTCCTGGCTGCATTAGTTTTGTGTATGCAAACTCTTTTTAATGTAATGTAATCAAAATTACTCATTTTATATCCTGTAATTCTCTTTATCTCTTGTTTCATCATAAAATATTCCCTTATGCATAGAGATGACAGCTAAGATATCTTATGCTCCCCCAACTTTCTTATGATATTACCCTTCATGTCTAAATCATGTGGCTATCCTAAGCTGATTTCGGTATGCGGTATGAGATGTTGGTCTATACCTAGTTTCGGCCAAAGTGCTTTTTAGTTTTCCCAGGATTTTTTTTGTCAAATAGGGAGTTTTTACACCAAGAGTTCAGATATTTATGTTTATCAAACAGTAGAATTGTAAGGTTGTTTCCTACTGTTTAATGTGTGCCTACTGTATTCCACTGAACCACCACTATTTCTTAGCCAGCATCAGATTGTTTTGGTGATTACTGCTTTCTTATACATTTTGAGATCTGTACCGTATCTAAATTTGTAAACCTCATTAATTCTCTTACCTTCTATTTATAATAGACAATCAATCAACACATATTTACTGGGCATCTACTATGTGGTTAACACTGTGCTCAGAATATGGGGTGCAAGTACAAAAGTGAGGCAGTTCTTGTCTTCAGATTGTAGTGGGGTGACACAATTATTTTCAGATAAATAGAAATAGACTAAATAGAAATGAAGGCAACATAGCATAATGGATACAAAGCCTACCTCAGAGTTGGAAAATTCTAAGTCCTACTTCTGGCACTGGCTATGGTAATCTAAACAAGTAATATAAACTTTTAGTGTTCCTATATCATTTTCTAAAATTATATGTTTCAGAGAAGGGGTCCAATTAAATCCATAGAGGAAGTTCTTCATCTGAAGTTCCTACACAAGTAAAATCATATTTTGGCAAAAAAATAAATTTAGTTGGGGACCAGGGAGACAGTACTAATCTGAAAGAAATTAGAAAGACCTACTGAAGAATCTGAGCCTTAAGAAGAGATGAAAGGTCATGTAGAGGGGAAAAAATAAGACAGTTTGGCTAGAGGATAAAACATGTGAGGAGGAGTAATTTGTAATCAGTCTCAAAACCTGGGTCATAGAGAAATTGATAAGGACATTAAATGTAAAATAGTAATATTTATTCATTCAAAAGGCATTTGGGAGATTCTAAACCTTCTTGAAAAGTAGAGAGTTCTAAGTTTTAGCAATAAAAGTTTGAAAGCTTTGTAGAGAAGACAAATTGGAGAGGAAAGAGACTTGAAGCAGGAAGATCTTTTAGGAAGCTAATGAAATACTCCAGGAAAGAGATAAGAAGAGATTAAAATAAGTGTTTGTGGTCTGGGTCGAAAGGCTGTTAGGGGTCATGACAGGCATCTTCCATATAGTCAGGGTGTATACTGCTCCTCGCTGCAACTGCCTCATAGCCAGACTCATCAGGTGAGATCTCTGCTTGAAGGTGTGCTAGCACCCTGGGTTTCCCATGCCCTTCTCAGGGTGGCATGATACCTTAGGAAAAGCTGCCTGGAGCCAGACTGGACAACTTCCATCTGTTCCAAAGCAGTGACTTTGATCTCTATCAACACTTGGCATCCTTTAGTTCCTGCTAGCAACCCAATCTTTCAAATGGGACGAGAAGAACCTACAGCACAAAACAAACATGGAACAAAAAAACCTTCCTTCAGGCCTCCCGCACTACCTATCTTTTGAGGGTAGGGAAATAGTGCCTTCTACTCAATGATGAACATTCTTTCATGTGGTCATATCCTTCTTGCCCCAGTGACTGTGAACTCCTGTAGATTGCAAACCCAATTCCACACATTTTATCATGTGATTCCTCATCCCTACCCCATTCAACTCCCTCCCCAAATTTGCATCCTAACCCTTAGCAACCCTTACACTGAGCCCTTCAGAATGCCTGCCCATGATTAACAAATTTCCCTTCTTTTAAAATCTATTCCTCCCCCCTTCCTTTCATCTATAAACTCTTACTGAAACTTGGAATAGCCTTTTTGGGCACATTTTTGAGAAGTGCCTGCAGCTTCACTAATTCCTTTGGATTCACTAATCAAGTTAGGGGATTTGGAATGCTTCTTGGTACCCATTGTCACTTGCAGGATCTACCTCTTGCTCCTCTCAGTAGACTCTCTTCTTTTGAGGTTCATGCTATTTTCATCTACAACACAATAAAAATTCTCTAACTGTGTCTGCAAGTGCAAATCATTCCTCTTCCTTCCTCAGTGAGTTCAGTACCTGGCTTATGACTTTTCTCCATTCTCAGCTCCTGCACTCTTATTGGGGACTTCAACATACATGTTGATTCTTCCTCACATACGCTAAGTTCTTCAACCTACTCATTTCCCATGAGCTACTCCTCCACCCTACATAAGCTACACACAAAAATGGTAGTATTCTTGATCATACCATCACCCACAAATGTACAACCTTTATGTCCAAAAATTCTGAAATCCACCTTCTCTGTCCATTATGTTTTGGATTTTCACCTCTCCCTCTGCATTCCCTTATATAACTTTACCATTCATCCTCACTGTGACCTCTAAGTCATTTACCTCTTAATTCTGGCCCAGGCCAGTTCCCTTGCTCTAACCACACTCTCTTCTTCTCCTCATTTTGTGTCCTTCATGAACAAATTAAACTCCTTTAATCACTAGTCATATCATATCACTGATTACATCCAGTGAAGCCTCAGTCTTAGAAATGCCACACTGTTTTTCACCTTTGCACCTGTATATAATATATTGTTAAATGAATGTGGAGAAAATCACACAGCTGTTCTGACTGAGACTACTACATAGTAATATGACATAACTTCAACTGGGCCCTCTTCACTTCTAGGTGATCTTACTCTACCTCCCTTATCAACTCACTATGCTCCTCTCCACACTGGCTCTTCCAAAGCTCTGCACCCCTCCTCTAACATTCCATAGCTCGCCCTCTACCTGCTCTCTCAATGAAGAAACTTGTCTCATATTTTATAGAAAAAATGAGGCTATCCACTGCAAATTCTCTGTTCTCCCCTCTTCCTCATCTATTATCAATCAGGGTCTTCTACTGCTTTCTCCACCTTCACTCCATCTCACGTGTGAAGTGGCCTTATTCTTTGCCAAGGCTAACTCCTCTACTTGTTCAAATGGTTCTTTTCTCTCCTGTCTCCTTCAAAAGTTTTTCTCCTCTGTTTCCCGTATTCTTTCACTTATTTTCAGTCTCTCCCTCTCTAGTAGTTCATTTCTTACTACCTACAAATGAGTCCATTTCCCCCCCATCCTGAAAAACCCTCTCTTGTTCCTTCCATTTCTGTTATCATTCATTTTTTTCCACCTTTTCTAGCTGAACTTCTTGAAAAGCTCATCTGCAGTAGGTGCTCCCAATGTTTCTCCTCACACTCTCTTCTTAACCCACAATCTGACTTCCAAACTTGTCATTCCTCTGCTTTCTCCAGTTTCTAATGATTTCTTAGTTGCCAAATCCAGCAATTTTTTCCTCAATCTTTATTCCCCTTGACACTGTTGAATATTCTCACTTCTTTGTATAATCTTTTCTCTAGGTTTTTTTTTTTAATATTTTCTCACAATTTTCCTTCTACTTGTCTGACTTCTCCTCTGTATTCTTCACTGGATCATTCTCCAGATCATGCCTTCTACCTATATGTATTCCTCAGGTTTCTGTACTAAGGCCTCTTCTCTTCTCCTTCTGTACTATTTCAAATGATTATTTTATTAGCTTTCAAGTGTTTAATTAGCATTTTGATGCTGATAATTCTCAAATCTACATTCCCTGCCACAATTTCTCATCTGATATCCAATCTTGAATTCTCAATGTCATTTCAGACAGCTCAAATTGAATTTCCAGCTGATATCTTAAACTCAATATATCCAAACAGAAATTGTTATCTTTCCTTACTATCTTCCCTATTACTATAGAGAACAACACCATCCCCCTGTTCTCTCAAACTCACAACTTGGTTGTCATTCTGGAGTCCTTGGGTCAACTAGATGGTACAGGGACTTACAGCATGAGCCCTGGAATTAGAAGACGCTGAGTTTAAATTCAGCCTCAGACACTTACTAGGTGTGTGACCCTGTGTAAGTCACTTAACTCTACTTGCCCAACTTCCTCATTTGTAACATGGGGTGAGGTGGAGAAGGAAATGTGAAACCACTCAAATATCTTTCCCAAGAAAACCCCAAAGGGGTCATGGAGATAGGACATGACTGAAACAATTGAATAACAACAACTGTATTTCTCACTATCTCTCACTCCTCAATTCCAACATATTGCCAAGATTCGTCAATTTCACCTTTGCAGCATCTCTGAAATATCCTACATTCTCTCTTCTGATACTTCCATCACCATGGTGTAGGCCCTCATCACCCCATGACTATATTATTGCAACAGCCTTCTGCTGGGTCTGCTTGCCTTGAGTATCTCCCCACACCAATCCACTCTCCATTTGATCACTAAATAATTTTTTTTTCTAAAATTCATGTCTGATCATGTCACCCTCCTACTCAATAAACTACAGTAGCTTCCTTTGTTTGCCATTCACAGTCCTTCCTACACTTGCCCCTTCCTACATTTCCAATCTTCTTATACCTTACTTCCCAATATGTATTCTTTAATCCAGTGACTCTGACCTCCTGGCTGTTTTATAAATAAGGCACCATCTCTTTAATCTGGGCATTTTCTCTTGTTGTTCACCATGTCTGGAAGCTCTCAATACTCTACCTCAACTTTCTTTAAATGATCTTCCTGACTTCATTTAAATCCCAACTAAAATCTCACCTTCTAACACTAATCCCTCTTAATTCGAATGTACTCCCTCTTTTAATTATTTCCTATTCATCCTGTATATAACTTACTTTGTATGTATTAAATGTAAAAGTGTGTCATCCATATGTCCTTTTCCCCCCAATAAACCAGTTGTAAAACATATACAAAAGCTAGGCCTACTAGTCCAGTAGCTAAAAGGAAATCTAAGTTCACTTACTGAGCAAGACCTAAGAAAGAATAGGCAATGATTGTGGAAAGCTTTTTCTTGAAGTTTTACTGGGAAGTAACACATGGATGTTTAGTAATAGTTTGAAAGGATAACAAGGTCATGTGAAATTTTGTTGTTGGTGATACTCGTTTTCAGGAATGACAACTCCCTAGCACTGTGATACTAAGTCAGAGCTCAATTGTGATAGTTTTTCACTCAAGTTCCCACACTTGTTCTCAATAGCAAATCCACAGAATCTTCCCTTCTCATGTATTTTATTTCAAAAAAAAAATCCTTTGATAAACCCAAAGACTCCAGCTTCTGGGATAAGCACCAACTCTTTGACAAAAACTGCTGGGAAAAGTAGAATATAGTATGGTAGAAACTGGGCATAGACCATTATCTTAACTCTGCATACCAAAATCAAGTCTAAATGGGTGCACAATCAAGGTACAAAGGCTGATACTGTAAGCAATCTGGGAACACAAGGAATTGTTTTCCTGACAGATTTATGGAGAAGGGAAGATTTTATGACCAAACAAGAGTTAGAGAGCAATATACAATGCAAAATGGATAATTTTTATTATATTAAATTGAAAAGTAGCCAATGTAACCAAGATTAAGAGGGAAGTGGGAAATTGGGAAATAATTTTTATAACCAGTGTCTCTGATAAAGGCCTCATTTCTAAAATATACAAGGAATTGAGTCAAATCTATAAGAATATAAGTCATTACCCAAGCGATACATGTTCAAAGGATATGAACAGGCAGTTTTCAGAAGAAGAAATTCAAGATATCTATAAGCATATGAAAAATGCTCTAAATTACTATTGATTAGAGAAAAGCAAATCAAAACAAATCTGAAGTATCACATCTCACCAATCAGATTGGCTAAAATGACAAAATAGGAAAATGACAAATACTGGAGAGGATGTGGAAAAATGGGAACACTAATGCATTGTTAACAGAGTAGTGAAATGATTCAACCATTCTGGAGAGCAATCTGGAACTATGCCCAAAGGGCTATCAATAATTGCATACCCTTTAACCCAGCAATAACACTTCTAGGGTTGTATCCCAAAGACATCATAGAAGTGGGAGGAAGACCTGTGTGTACAAAAATGTTTATAATAGCTCTTTTGGTGGTGGCAAAGAATTGGAAATTAAGGGGATTCCCATCAGCTGGGGAATGGCTAAACAAGTTGTGGTATATTAATGTAATGGAATACCATCATGCTGTAAGAAATGAGGAGCAGACAGACTTTGTATTTACCTCAAGAGACTTATATGAACTGATGCTGAGTGAGAAGAGCAGAACCAGAAGAAATTTGCAGACAGTTACAGACACGACATATGTGTGATGACCAACTTTGATAGACTGGACTCTTCTCAGCAATGCAAGGTTATAAGACAACTCTAAAAGACTCATGATGGAAGGAGACGTCTACATTCAGAGAAAGATCTAGAAAGAACAGAGTTTAAATGCAGACTGAAGCAAACTAGCTGCTCTCTTTCCTTTTCTTGTTTGATTTTGTTTCCTCTTTCCCATTGTTCATTCCATCCATTACAACCCTTCTTTACAACCTGACTAATGTCTAATGTGAAAGTATTTGTAGATCTTGTACTTGATTACATGCCACCGTGGGAGGGTGGGAGGGGAGAAAATTTGAAACTCAAGGTATTGTGGAACTGAATCTTCTAAACAAAAAGTAAACAAACAAATCAATTTAAAAAAAGAAGAAAAATCCTTAGATATTCTGATCCCTCTCATTCAGAACAATTTTAGTGGAAGGAGAAATGTATTCATTGACCTTAATCATTTATAACCTTCCCTGGATCCCAGGATATGGGAGTCTTAAGTGTCTAGGGGGAAAAATGATTCCACTTGATTCAAAGAAACATAAACTGAAGAATTCTTTGAACTTTAAAAGCTCTGCTAGAGACAATGAGGCAGGGGGTTTTCTATTTCTTCACATACTTTTTCAAGCTCTCTTTAAGAAAGGAAGAGGGAGAAGATATGATTCTGATAATACAGTTGATTGAAGCCAAGCCTATGTGTTTTAATTGTAGTTCAGACATAAAGCATTCTGAGTCTCTTTGACAAAGTTTTGCACACAATCCTCATACATTACAATCTCCATTTTCACTCTCAGGGAAAATCATATTCCAGTGTCCAGGGCTGAAAGGTATTGGTAAGTCCTCCATCTGCCTTAATATTTATTTGACACAATGCTTTGAAACAATTTTCTATGTCTACACTGTGATTTAGTATAGCTTTTAAACCATTATTTTTTTTTATCATACTCTTTAGTACCTTGGATGTAAAATCTCCAACCCCCTTTATACACAAGGATAGATGTCCATATCTTCAGGACTGAACTCCTTCCATTTATTCATTAATCTTCTTTCTTTGAAAGTGAGCACAGTCTGGAAGAAAAAGAATTAATACTAAGTAATAATTTCACATATATCCATGGTGTATGTACTTATTACTCCTTTTCACACACTAGACAGTTTAAAGACAGGTGATTACTGTAAAGTCTAGCATAAGCAGCTTTCCAGAGGACTGTCATTGTGAAGAGCTTTCAAGATTCTAATTACACAGTATATTAAACTCTATTTATTCAGTAATGAACTAAGACAAAACATTCAAAGAAAATCATGGTACAGCATTCACAATGTTACAACTTATCACTAAAATAGCCACATAGTTTTCACCAAAGTGGTCACATAGTTTTAAACAAAGTACATTCATTTAGTCAATCACAAAGTCCTTAATTCAATCACAAAGCACAAAAAGTCAAAGTCCTCCACCCATGGGGTACAATTAAATTACAACATACAGTTTCATCAGTCACTACTCAGTACCCTCTTAAGGGGTAGTGAAAAGTACAAAGGTCATCCACCCCTAGGTCACAAGTAATTTATAATTTCATCACTCTCATGGTCCCAGTTCTTGCCCAAATCTAACCAACTGCCACCTGAGTTCAAAGGCAGACAGCTCCCATTTCCTTGTCCAGCTCTCCATGCAGCTTCTGCTCCACATTGAAGCTCACAGTGTCTAGTCCACTTCAAGTCCTTCCCAGTCTCTGTTCCTGGGAAGAGAAAACATAACAGAGCCACAACAGTATCTACCCACATCAAGCTTAGCAGAATTACAACAATATTCACACACATGGTTGGCACCATCATCTCAATTCACTTTCTGTCTGTGAAATCAATGTAGACCCAAAACAGACAAAGTACCAACACCACATCCATGCTTCCTCTGGCAGCTTCAGCTGAACCTTGGTAGTCTTTGGCAACTTGGCTGGTCTTCAGAAGTTTTTGGCAGCTCCAGCTTGTTCTCAGAAGCTCTCAACAGGAGTTTGGCTGGCTCTCAGAAGAAGCTCTACCACCACAGGTTCTGTCCTCAAATTCAAAATCACTTTCTCCAGCTCCATTCTCAAAATCAAAATCACTTTTTCTAGCCTCCACATGGCTTGCTCCAAGAAATTTTGTCTCAGTTCTCAATTCTCTTTTCTCTTCTCAATTCTTCTCAATTCTCAGTTCAGTCTGCAGTCCAGCAGTAGCAGCCCAGCCCCCACCCACCATCACCCCCCTCTCACTTTCTCTCTCTATCTCTCCCTTTGTCAGTACCTGCTCTGCCTCCATGATACTTGCCCCAAGACTTTCTGACTCTCCCAGCTGGGGCTTTTCCTTATATACAGTATTAGCTCCTTCCTGTTCAGCCCCTTCCTGTTATATCAACAACAAGGGTTCATACCTTCTGTTTCTTAACTGAATATAATTAACTTGATATAATTAACTTGATACTAAGTGCTAAGTGCCTGTTAGCTTGCAATTCAAAGGGATCTTCAAATTTCACTACTATTGTAATTACCAATCAAATCATAAATATATGCTTATTTACTTTTATACTAATGTCACAAATAAATTGAATCTAAAGAATATGTAACATCCTTTCCTTTGAAACTCCTCAATTAAGCAGTTTGTCAGAAAATCTTACAACCTTCATGTATTCTACAAACATACCATCCTGAAAAGCAGAAAATAAATAAAGGGATGAAAGTATTAGAAGTGTTTGCCTGTTCCATCAAACAAAATGTCAGAAGAATTCTGAATTCCTACAGGCTAGAAAACACATTCTTTTTCTATTTAATTGTAATTTCATATCCATAGAAATACTTTCTCTTTACCAATCCTGGTTACAGATGATATAAAAATTGCAATCAGACACCCTGCTACTCCAAAATGTCATTGCTTAGTGTCAGATGCCCACCAGTGCCCACCTTATGAAGTGCATGCCTTGAAGTCATTGCAATGCATAACTTTTCAAAGAATGAGATTCACACTAGGACTGTTAAATATTTTTGGTATTTCATGCATTCCTTTGGTAATCAGGTCAAATCCATGTACTGCTTCTCAGAATAATAGTATTGAAAACCTAAAATACATAGGCTGAAAAAGGAAACCGTTTTTACTGAAAGTCAGGCATAAAAACTTGTTTTAAAAAACAAATTAATGAATTGAGAGCCAAGAACCTCTGCATCTAGTCCCATAGCCTAAGGTATCATAATTTACATTTGGAACTGAGGTTTTATTTTTATTTTTACATCTAAGTTTAGATATTGGAGTGACATGTTTTCATACAAGATATTATTATGTAAAGTGTCTGTCTCTTATCCAATTAGTCTACTTTGTCTTTTATAATAATAGCAATTCTCTCAATTTTCCGTAGGCCCAAAGCACATTTTATTGGAAGAAACCCAAAACTACCCAAGTACCATTTCCTTCAGAATTCATCTCATTCACTTCTTTTGACATATAGCTTTTCTTCTTCTGCTCAGTAATTATGATTCTACTCCTCAAAATTTCTTTCTATTTATTTTGAATTCATTTTGTATATACTTCTATACATATGTATTTCTTCCTCAATGGAATGTAAATTCCTTGAAATCAGGAAATGTTTAATTTTGTTCATTTTATCTCTAGAAAATAATGCAGTACCTGAATTTCATAGAGGCTTCATAAATGACTTGTTCATTAATTTATCTATCCCTATCCCTAGGAAAAAGTTTAGGAAAGATAAGTGTATTTGTTCTTGTCAATTACTGCACTTTGTTCCGCTGATGGAGAATAAGTCTGTGGAAATTGTGAAAAGAGCACTAGAACTTATATCAGTGGATATGTTTCAAATAACATTCCTGCTACACACTAACTTTTTGATCTTGGGAAAGACAATTTGGCTCTCTGGAGCTCAGTTTCTTTATTTGTAAAATGAAAAATTTAGACTAGATGTCTTAGTCCCTTTCTGACTCCAAGATCTTACATAAAGAACAAAAATGAAACTTTAATGACAAATTGTTATATTTGGTGCTGGTACTTCTTTCCATAAAAAAATACAGAAACACAAGAAATACAAAAACAAAACAAAATAAAGAATATCGTACATTTCCAGAACACAGTATAGATTAATTGCAACCATATACATTTTTCATGATGGGGTAGAAATAAACAAAGCTGGAAACTGTGAAACACATATTTAGTAATACACAAAGAAGAAAATCACATGCAGTTTATATGGATAGCACAGCTATTTAACACTATTGATGCTCCCTAACTAGATATGGAAGTGCAAGGTCAATATAGAGAATATGTAGCAAGTAGCTCATTAAAACTCATGTCCTATAGGATTTCTTATAATTTTTGCCTTTCCAATATCAGCAACACACTTGCTTATGAGTTTTTAAGAAAGCCCAGTATTAAAAAAGTTAAATTCAATAAACAGATAACTTTGGAGGTAATTATTATTCATATTACATGAAGATTACTTGTTTCAGTAAAGGATTCACTGGGAGTGAAATCTTATGTTATAAATAGAATTTGAGTTATAGAAAGGTCTATTGCTGAACAATAAATTGATCTGAAAAAGAAATTGATTGCTAAGTTTGTTCCCAGTCTCCATAGAATGGCTGTAATTCTTTTATATGGTAGCAAATTTTCACACAAAGAATCATTTCTTTTTATTAAGTAATAAGAATCTCCAGATAGTCATTTACTCCCTGCTGGTGTCTTTTTCTTTTTCTATTTATACTCAAATCATCACTAAGAGTCAAATGACTCTAAGATAGTTCAACTTCCTAGCTTTATTCTCATTTGAAATACTTTTTTGTGTTTCACTGACAATACAGTATGGCTTGGGGATAAAGAAAAGGACAATTTTTTAACATTCAAAAGTAAACCCATGTGTTAACAGTAGATGTCCCTTTTTCAATTAATGAGGTGAAATCAAGTTTCTGTAGTTCAAATTATATTTTAATACAACACAGGAGCTCATTATCAGGAGATCCTTTGCTAAAAAAAAAGTAAACCTCATATAATCCAAATGATAATTACATCTAAGTTTCTCTGTTTGCTGAATTCATTTTTTTAAATGCGTTTTCCTAAATTAAGGGACCCCCTGGATACCATTAAAAGCTTTCAGATATAACTACATTTTATTTCATACTGAGCTTAGTAGTGTTGTTTTTCTTACCTCTTAAAACTTTGCTGGCACTACTCAATAGTCAGACTCTAACATTTGAATTATAAGGGAAAGACACAATCAATATTACTTTATATCAAGCAGGAAAAAGAAAAATGCAAACAATCTCACTCAATACCTATTTAGATCAGCATGGAAAAGAACATTGGAATTAGATGAGGATAAATATTTATATAAATTGGGTTTCTCAATTCCTGGGTCCTACTTATGATTCTTAGAGGTCTAATGAAGACCCTAAAGAATATGACTATTGATCTTTTAACTTTTGAAAAATCGCTAGTAATTTTTTTTTCAGGGTCCAAGTTGTTGTCGTGGCCCAGTGAACTTTTAATTCATCTGACATTTACTAGTTATATGACCTTGGACAAGTCACTCAATATCTTTTAGCTAAAAGTTATTCACCTATAAAATAAGGATGATATATCCTCAGAAGACCATTTGGAGTTCGGAACTTTAAAATCATAAAGTGACAAATACATGTGAACTCGTATTATTTCTACTAGGGATATTAACTATATTATCACTAGAACTAATAATGAAAATCTGGTTTAGCTTCCAAAGACTATCAGGGCTGTTGTAAAATAAAGGACATCTAAATTCAGAATGTCTTATGGGTAGTCTATAATTATTCATAATTATTTCAGTAAAATATTGTTATTTGTTATAATCAGCATATAATAAAACAATGTTATTAATCAATTAATTCATATTCACATAAATATAGTGATGCTGATTCAAATTTAATCGTAGTAGCCATTCAGAATATTATTTCTCTTCCAAAATCAAACTATTCTTTTTCTGCCTTTACTTCAAATACAGTTCTGAGCAAACAAAAGTCATTTCTTAGTTTAAAAATAATATTATAAACACATTTAGTGGATTTTTTCTTTCTCTAAATAAAACTACTACTTCAAATGGACCTGTTACAGATATTCTGAATTTCTGAAGGATTAGGTAACATCTCTTTGACATTAGTGAGCTATGTCACCTTTAACTCCAAAACAATATTCTAGTTTTAACCTCTTCATTATTTTCCAGACATGAGCTAATGTTTGAAATGAAGTACTATCAGCATTAGCCAGAGGAGTTAATGGCAAATGCAAGAAAATTATACTTAACATATGAACGCCCTCCCTTTTGATCCCCTTTTACACTGCTTGCTGATTTATGACAGCTTGCAGGAAAATTTCTGGTCTGTTGATTTACATTGAAGTTTCTGACAAACCTTCAGGCTAATATTAGCCCATTATTTAATGTTAACTTCATATTTGGATAGGTATGTGTGTTACCTGTCTTCTCTATATGCTATGTCTGTATGTTTGGTTAAAGTCCTGATAGGGGTGATATCTTGAGGCATATTCTTTCATTCTGATTCTATTTTGAAATGCATTCACTTGATAGCTTAAGTAATACCCTGAGCTTCATGACAGTTTTACTTACAAGACTGTGGTCACTGAAACCTGGTTCGCATCAGGAAAAGAAAAGAATGAAATTTATACTTAGTCATAAAATTTGAATTCATTGTCTCTTACAGACAATCATGACCCAAATAATAGGAAAGATCAGTTTTAGCTAAAATAATTGAAGTCAAAAGAATAAATATAAGTAGGACTCTAATTAATTTGCTAACATTGTTTTAATGTTAAGCAGAGCAAATGTGTTCTTCAGTTAAAATATGTGAATCACATTATAGAGATATAAATGTAAACTGAAATACTCTATTCTAATAGACCTGAAAGTTCACTCCTTCCCTTCCTATCCACTAAGAAAAGACGCATATGGACAGATAGCTTCCAACATTAAAAAAACAACAACAACATGTTTCTGATGTTCCTACTTTATTTCACCTTTACTGTTTTTTTTTTTATTTTAATAGGATTAGTTAAAAGACAGAGTTTGTCTTCTGTTATATACTTTCGTTCTTTTTCTAAAGGCAGCTCAGTAAAGGCAAATTGCTGTTGTAATACATCTCCCTATCTATACTGATACATGCTATATCTTAAATTTTTCAAAGAAGATTCCTATATAGGTAAATCAAATAATAATCATAATAACCCCACCATTAGATAACTACTGAATGCCAGACCCTGTGTCAAGCACTAGGAATAAAAAGATAAAAGTGAAACAATACACGTTAATCTAGTCAGTAAAACAACATGTGCATATATAGATATGTACAGAATAGATTTGACAGATGAAAAGGCAGTTTGATGGGAAGATGAGAAGACTGGATAAGTATGTGTATATATGAAACATGAATATGAATGCACGTATACATATAAATACCCATAGACACACACTTATGAATATATGCATATGTTCATGTATGACTATATGTGTTTATATGTGTATATGTATGGATATGTAAGTAAACCAATAAAGAATTTTATGACTAGGTAGAGAGATGAATTTTTCCCCACATTCATGTGGAAAGTTGCCATCACCCTTACCCTCAAGTATTTTTCTCACAAATAATATGAGCCTTACAGTGTTTGGTTTTTAAGTCTTTCTAAAAATGTTAGACATCTGGTAGCTGATATTAGATACCTTGCACATTGCATGTTTCTTCAGTTTGACACAATATTATCATAAAAATATAAACTGGAAAATGTACCTCCAAGAGGTTTAATCAACTGATTTTGAAGAAGATTTAAAGAAAAAAAGTGATAGCTAAATCATTAGGGACATAGATAGCTGTCTCCAAATAGCTGAGTGGATGAGACATTGATGTCTCATCATTTTACACCATCACTAATAATAAGTAAACATTTTCTCACATTCATATAGTAGAAAATAATATATATCCTAAGTGCTATCTAAAATGAATTTTCTTGCTTAAAGCATTTGTAATTTTGAAAAGCATGAATAGGAGCATGAGTCTGTGAATATTTTTTGCATACCATTATAAATGCAAGTCCTAACTGAATGATATATGTGACTTCGGTTTCAGTACCCTCAAAATAATATTAACCAGAAAGTGAGAAATTTCTTCTAAACCTTCATTAATGTTAAATTAGAGTAGAACACCTACAATTAATGAATGCAAGATTTGTTGTGATCAGGGAAATTACTGTGAAAAGAATTTTTTTAATTGTACCAACAATTAAAATATACCACTGTCAAAATATTTCTAAATTTGGCAAACTCTGAGAAAAGAGTAAATAAAATAAGGTATATTTATTCTGAAGAGTAAATTCAAATTTCTGGAAAAAGTAGTATTCAGGAAAATTAACTTCCAAAGCCCTATGAAATATGTAACATTCATATAAGCTCCTCAATTGCCTGAATATTAGCCAATTGCAGTGAAACTTCCTTGAGCCTCCATCCCTTTGCATTTGCACGTTTATTTTTCAACACCATTTTTAAGGTAAGAATTCATTCTTTTCTGCTCTAGTAAAGCATGTAATAGAAATAGCATAATATGATATTGAACACAATTCACATGCTAACAGCATTTTTCTTAATTTCTTCTCATTCTAATAGATTATTTTATTATGATTATTTTATTAATTTTATTTGACCTTTTTATCTTAGATCATATTTATAATGTCTCAGGTCTCACTGTGTTGTCTTCCTTTAATTTGTCTGGCAGGTTTCTCCTACCTGGCCCAATCTAAGGACCAATGAAATAAAGAGATCATTATTTATTCTTGCCAAATTCCTTCAACATTCTAGGTCTTGAGCAGGATTCTATGTGAGTCTAAATTGATTCTTGTCTTCTAAGATGCAGAATTCTCTTTTTTCAAATCACTGTGGGTTGTTGCTATCTTCTGAATCACTGTAGGTATGCGAAAGAGATTAGAATAAAGGCTGCTAATAGATTTTATCACTTTGATGTAGTGAATATTAATAGGATATATTTATGTATATGAGTTAATATTTTCATGCTTTTGTGAATGTATAGTCACCTGGGTATGGTTCCATCCTTTACAAAGGAATACTATGAACCTTAGAAACTTTTTTCATTATGTAATTCATGCCTTTGCCTTACCTTTCATATATTCTCTATTCTTCGTGTATTCTCCAACAGGAATGCTGGAAATTTTTTTAATGTTTATTTTAAATCATGGGGAATATAAAGTATTCAGGCTGTTTATCTCATTCAGATGTCCTCAAGGATGTCTTATACCCTGTTTTTCCCTTGAACATACTATTGGTAATATGCAGAAGTCAATTAATATTTATATCTTTCCATTGCACTATGGGTCACTCAGAAATTTCTGTCTTCTATTGTTAAGGCATTCCATTTTTTGTCTCTAGTTTTATTTATTATGTAATGCTATTTTATTTTCTCAATTACATGTCAAAATAAATTTTTGCATTCATTTTTTACATAACTTTAACTTCCACATTTTTCTCCCTCCCTCCCCTCTTCCTAAACTGGAAGGCAATTTGTTATTGGTTATACATGTGCCATCATGTAAAACATATTTTCATATTAGTCACAGTTGTGAAAGAAGAAACAAAGAAAAAAGGAAAAAAAACATAAAAAGAATAAAGTAAGTAAAAATGTTTTAATCAGTTCTTTATCTAGATGTGCATAGTATTTTCCATCATGAGTCCTTTGTATCATTTGGATCATTGTGTTGCTGAGAAGAGTTAAATCATTTCTAGTTGATCATCACACAATGTTGCTGATACTATATACAATGTTTTCCTGGTTAGGCTCATTTCGCTTTGCATCAGTTTGTAAGTCTTTTAGGTTTTTGCTAAATCCACCTGCTCATCATTTCTTATTGCACAATATTATTTCATTATATTCATCTACCATATCTTGTTCAGTCACTTCCCAATTAATACATATCCTCTTAGTTTCCAATATTTTGCCACTATGAAAAGAGCTGTTACAAATGCTCTTGTACATGTAGGTTCTCTTCCCTTTTCTAATGATCTCTTTAGGATACAGTCCTAGTAGTGCTATTTCTGGATCAAAGGACAAGCACAGTTTGGTTGTATTTTGGGCATAGCTCCAAATTACTCTCCAGAATGGTTGGATAAGTTCACAACTCCACAGACAGTGCAGTAGTGTCTCAATTTTCCCACAACATCTCCCACATTTATCGTTTTCCTTATATTAGTCATTCTAATGGGTATGAGGCGGTATCTCACAGGTGTTTTAATTTGCATTTCTCTTATCAAAAGTGATTTAGAGCACTTCTTCATATGTCTGTAGATAACTTTGATTTCTTCATTTAAATACTACCTGTTCATATCCTTTAATTATTTATCAGTTGGGGATAAATTTATAAATTTGACTCAGTACTCTATATATTTGAAAAATGAGGTTTTTGTCAGAGACACTTGCTGTAAAGACTATTTCTCAGCTTTCTGTTCTCTTCTAATCTTGGTTACATCGATTTTGTTTGTGCAAAATATTTTTAAATTTAATATGATTAAAATTTTTTATTATATATTTCATAAAAAAAACCCTTCTCCATAGATCTGATAAACTGTTCCTTGCTTTTCCCATTTGCTTAGGGTGTCAGTCTTTTTATCTAAATCATGTACCCACCTTGACCTTATCTTGTTATATGGTGTGAGATGTTAGTCTATACATAGTATGTGCCCTATTGTTTTCAAGTTTTCCCAGCAATTTTTGTCAAATAGTGAGTTCTTATCTGAAAGGCTGGGGTCTTTGGTTTATGAAACACTAGGTTACTATCGTTGTTTATTAA
This sequence comes from Pseudochirops cupreus, assembly GCA_028627135.1. Lineage (NCBI taxonomy): Eukaryota > Metazoa > Chordata > Mammalia > Diprotodontia > Pseudocheiridae > Pseudochirops > Pseudochirops cupreus. The sequence continues at coordinate 229,977,678 of CM053584.1, forward strand.
CACGTCTTGTGGCACTAATCTGCTCCACAGATTCACCACTCTATTTCTTAGCCAGTACAAGAAAGTTTTGGTGATTACTACTTTATAATAGAGTTTGAGAACTGATATTGCTAGGCCACCATCCTTTGTATTTCTTCTTCATACTTCTCTTGATATGCTTGACCTTTTGTTCTTCCAGATGAATATTGTGGTTAGTTTTTTCTAGCTCTGTCAAATCATTGTTGGTATTTGGATTGGTTTGGCACTGAATAATTAAATTAACTTAGATAGAATTATCATTTTTTTTATTATATTGCCTTGGCATACCTGTTAGTACTTGGTATTTTTCCAGTTGTTTAGATCTCGCTTTATTTGTGTGAAAAGTGTTGTGTAATTTTGTTCATATAGTTCCTGGATTAGTTTATAGTTATTTTAAATGGAATTTCTCTTTCTATCTCTTGTGGCTGAGCTTTTTTTGGTCACATAATGAAATTCTGATAATTTATGTGGGTTCATGTTATATCCTGCAACTTTGCTAAAGTGAAATATTTCAAATGTTTTTACTTGATTCTCTAAGTGTACCTTCATATTATCTTCAAAGAATAGTTTTGTTTATTAATTGTTTTTTTTCTAATTTCCTCAATTTCTTTTTCTTCTCACTTTTATAGCTAACATTTCTAGGCTTATACTAAGTAATAGTGGTGATGATAGGTATGCTTGCTTTACTTCAATCTTATTTGAAGGTTTCTAGCTTGCCCTCATTACAGTTAATGGTTACTGATGGTTTTAGTTAGATACTGGTTGTCATTTTAAGGAAAACTCCCTCAATTTCTATGCACTCCAGTAACAGAAATGGGTGCCGTATATTGTCAAAAAATTTTCTGCATCTATTTAGATAATCGTATCATTTTTATTGGTTCTGTTGTTGATTTGATCAACTATGTTGATAGTTTTCCTAGTAGTGAACCAACCTTGCATTCTTAGGATAAATATGACTCGGCTGTAGTGCACAATCCTTTAGATATATTACTGTAATACCTTTGCTAGTATTTTGTTAAAAATTTTTGCATCAATATTTTCATTAGGGAAATGGGTCTATAATTTTCTTTCTCTGTTTTAGCCCTCCCTTTTTTAGGTATCAGCTCTGTATTTGTATCATAAAACAAGTTTGTTAGGATTCCTTTACCTATTTTTCAAATATTTTATATAGTGTTGGAATTAATAGTTATTTAAATGTTTGGTAGAAATCACTTGTGAACCATCTGGCCCTGTAGACTTTTTCTTAGGGAGTTCATTAATGGTTTGTTCAATTTCTTTTTCTAGAATGGGGTTATTTAGATATTCTATTTACTCAACTATTAATCTGAGTAATTTATATTTTGATAGCCATGCATCAATTTTCCTCAGCTTGTCAGATTTATTGGCATATGATGGGGCAAAACATTTACTAATGATTACTTTAATTTCATCTTTATTTGGTGATGATTTCACCTTTTTGACACTGGATCTTTAGTTTTCTTCTTTCTTTCTTTTGAATTAAATTAACCAATGACATCTTTTTTTTTCCCCATAAAATGAGTTTCAAGTTTTATTTATTAGCTCAATATTGATTTTGTTCATTTTTTCTTTTGACTTTGTTACTCTCACATTTGATTTTCAGGCTTTCCATTTTGTTGCTCAGTTGAGGATTTTTAAAATTTCTTCTTTTTTTCTAGAAAGTTTTTTTTTAAGTCACATGCCCAATTCACTGATCTCTTCATTCTCTATTTTGTTTATTTAAGAATTTAGAGAAAAAAAAATTTCCCCCAGCTACTACTTTGATTACATTCCATATATTTTGGGATGTTGTCCCATTGTGTAATGAACTTTAATGAAATAATTGTTTTTGTGATTTGCTCTTTGAATTCACTTATTCTGTATGATTAGATTATTTAGTTTCCAATTCACTTTTAATCTATTTTTCCACTGCTCTTTCTTGAATGTAATTTTTATTGCATCATATTCCAAAAAAGAATACATTTGATATTTTTGCATTACTTCATTATATTTTTAGGTTTTATGCCCTAATATATGGTCATATTTTGTGTAATTGTCATGTATCATGGAGAAAAATGTTTATTCTTTTTTATTCCCATTCAGTTTCTCCAAAGATCTGTCATAGCTAACTTTTCTAATATTATGTTCAATTACTAGGTTTGTTTCTTCTTTATTTTTGTTTGGATTTGTCTAGTTTTAAGAAGAGAAGTTTAGATCTCCCACTACACAATTTTGCTGTCTATTTCTTCAGATAACTCACTTAACTTCTTTAAGAATTTGAATGCTATACCATTTGGTACATATATAATTAATATTGATGTTACTTCTTTGTCTATGGTACCTTTTTAGTACGATGTAGTTTCTTTCCTTATCTCTTTGAATTAGGTCGGCTTTTGCTTTTGCTTTCCCTGAGATGAGGATTACTACCCCTGTATATTGGTTTTGTTTAACTTCACCTAAAGCACAATAGATTGTACTCTAGCCGTTTACCTTTACTCTGCATGTGTTTCTCTGCTTCAAGTGTGTTTCTTGTAAACAACATATTGTAGGATTGTGGTTTTTGATCCACTCTGCTAGCCATTTCAGTTTTATAGTAGAGTTCATCCCATTCACATTCACAATAATGTTTACTTACTGTATTTTATTCCATCCTATTTTTCCTCCTGTTTTTGATCTCTCTTCTTTCACCCTTTCTCTCCTCCACAGTGTTTGGCTTCTGTCTACTACCTCCCTTAGTGGGCCTCTCTTCTGTCAGCCCCCCACCCCTTACTTAATCTCTTCCTCTCCTACTTCCCTGACTGAACGTGTATAGTATTCCCTCTTTGAGACAATAGTGATGAAAGTAAGATTCAATTGATAAATATCTCCCACCCTACCATCTTTCTGTCCACTATGATAGGTTTTTCACATTTTTTCATGTGAAATAATTTACCTCATTCTACCTCTCCCTTTCTTCTGCACTCAGTGCACTCTTTTTTTCTCATCCCTTTATTATTTTTATGTATTCCCTTCAATTCACCTTATACCCATACCCTCTATTTATGAACATTCCTTCTAGCTATCTTATTAGTACTATAATCTTTTTTAAAGAATTACAAGTATCATTTTCCCAAGTAAGGATAGAAAAAATCCAGCTCCATTGAATCTCTTATATTTTATTTTCCCTTTTTAGGCTTCTCTTGGATCTTGATATTGGAGACCAAGGTTTTTTTCAATTCTTGTCTTCTCCTTATGAAAGCTTAAAATCCTTCTATTTCATTGAATGACCATTTTTCCTCAAAGTATTATGTTTAATTTTGCCAGATAGATGATTTTTGGTTGTAGTCCTACATCTTTTGCCTTCTAAAATATCATACCCCATGACCTCTAGTCCTTTAATGTTGTATCTGCTAAGTCTTTGTAATTATAATTGTGACTTCCTGATATTTTAATTATTTCTTTCTAGCCACAAGTGATATTTTTTTTCCTTGACCTGATAGTTCTGAAATTTAGCTATAATATGCATTGGAGTTATTATCTATGGACCTCTTTCCTGATATGATCTATGGATTCTTTCAATGTCTGATTTACCCTCTGGTTCCAGGATATCAAGGAAAATTTCCTCGATAATTTCTTGACTGATGATGTCCATGTCATCCTTTTGATTATGGCTTTCAAGTAATCCAATGATTCTGAGATTGTCTCTCCTTTTTTCCAGGTCAGTTGTTTTTACAATTAGATATTTTACATTTTCTTCCATTCTTTTCATTCTTTTGAATTTGTGTAATAGATTCTTGGTGTCTCATGAAGTCATTAGCTTTCATTTACCTAATTTTAACTTTAAGGAGTTGTTTTCCCCAGTTAGCTTTTGTACTTTCTTTTAAATTTGACCAATTGTACTTTATACAGAGTTGTTTTGTTCAGTGGATTCTTTGTATCTCCTTTTCCATTTGGCCAATTCTACTTTTTAAGTAAATGTTTTCTTTTGCCAAGATCCTGACCCTTTTTATAATTCTTTTGCATCACTTTCATTTCTTTTCTCAATTTATTTTCTTCTACCTCTCATATCATTTTTAAGCTCCTTTTTGAGCTCTTCCATGAGTTCTTTCTGGGATTGAGTCTACTTCCTTTTCTTATTTAAGGCTTTGCCCGTATGTGTTTTGACATTGTTGTTCTCTTCTAAGTTTGTGTCTTTATCTTTCCTGTCACCAGATTATTTTTTCATTATTTTCTACTTATTTTTTTTTTTACTTCTTTCCTTTCTTTTAAATTTGAGCTATGCTCCTGATATGGAAAGAGTACTGGCTCAGGCTTGTTTTGCCAGGGGCTGCAAGCCCTGACTTCTTACCTGGTGCTGCATTTATGCTGCCCTGGGGACACAGGGGACTTGGAGTGAGGTGCTTGTTTCCTGGAACTGCTTGAGGCCATAGTAGTCTGGCAGCTTACCTGGTGTTGAGCTGGTATTCTAGTGATGTCTGGCATGTGCTAAGGCCAGTGGGATGTTTCTGCATCTTCCTGTTTCCCTAGGGCTACCCTGAGCCAAATGGAGGTCTGGCCTTTGGAGCCTGCCTATTTGTTCAGGGATATACAGTAGTATATGGTGGTGAACCAGCACTGGCTGCTGCCTGTTTGCTTAGGGACCTGCAGTGTTTGCATCTAATCTTTGCCTAGTTTTTTGAAGCACATGGTTATATGACTGCTGGCTACCTATTTGCCCATGGCTTTGCTGAAGGATGTGGTCTTTCTTAGAACTGGAGTTTGCCCATTCCCCTGGCTTTGCTGAGGTATATGGGATGTCATTGTGTTACTGTTTGCCTGCTCCACCACACTGGGGCTCAGGATCTTCTGCTTGTTTACTAAGGTGGGTCTTGCTGAGATGCTTCCTATCCTGGACTACGTTCCTCTTTTACCTAAGTGAGACAGACCTTTCCTTCTGATCTTCCAAGTTTCTTAAGATAAAAGTTTGTTTCACTCTTTTATTTTTTGGCTGGTTCTACTGTTCCAGGATTTGTTTAGAGGCACAATTTTATGGTTGTTTGGAGGTAAATATGGAAAAGTTATGGTGATTTAGTACTTATTTCTCCATCCTAGCTCTTGGAATGGGATTCCCATTTCATTATTTGATACAAAAAAGCATTCCTAGCACAATATTTTAGTCATACAGAGACTCTGTTCTCCTCAAACCTATCTATTTATCTATCTCTTTATTGAGTGATATGCATATACATATATATATATATACTAGACTTTAATATTGAGAAAATAATAATATATTCTACATCATATAATTATGTTGTTAAACTATTATATCACATTATTGTATTATATCATATATTATGAATTCTATGTGGAGATCTATACCTAAATCTATCTATCTACCAAGCTGTCTATCTGTCTATCTATCTATCTATCTATCTATCTATCTATCTATCTATCTATCATCCAGCAAATTAGCCCTTGTGCTATCCCTTACACAGGACATTCAATTTTCTATTTCCATAAATTTGAGCTAACTATCCCAAGTATCTATAAAACATATTATCCTCACTCTTGCCTCTGAGAATTTCTTGCCTCATTTGGGATTCAGTTAAAGAACTATTTTCTACATGAAAACTTTGTTGATGTTCCCAGTTACCACTACCCATCCTTCCTCCCAAAGCTACCTTTTGTTTAGTTTTCATATGTGGTGCAGTGGCCAGAGTAGTGAATCTGGAATCAGAAAACTGAGTTAAAATTCAACCTTACTATTTAACTCCGGGCAAGTCATCTTACTTTGGTCTGCCTCAGTTTTCTTATCTATAAAATGACAGGAATTTTGTCCAAGAGTTTTTGTGAGGATAATATGACATATTTGTAAAGTATTTTTCAAAACTTAAAGCAATCTGTGAATGCTAGCTATTAGCAATTATTGTCAATATCCATATATGCCTGTGTTATCTCCTACTGTAGAATGTATTGTCTTTGAGGGAGAGACTGTATTCCGCACTTAGAACATTTTCTGGCACATAGCTGCCTTTTCATAAATGTTTGTTTAGTAATGGTGAAAGTACATGTAATATTCTATACATGACACGGTATGAACTCCTTTGCTTTGTTCAAATTAAGACCCGACTTATTTTCTTTTCATATTCATATCTATTCAAGACATGTTTTTTTAAAGCTAAATTCATTGAATCAAGTTTAAAACTAGGCAATTCCCATTTGTTATTCAGTGTGGATGGCTCTACAAGCCTCTTTTGAACTGGTGTGAATTTATCTCTGAAAATGATATGTATATATAATGTATCATTCCATTTAGATTCAAGAAAACCTAATCCTTAACATTGGCTAACATATTAGAAACCAAGGAAGATATTTATTTATGGATGAGTTTTATTTTGGAAGTCATAAATTTGAGATATTGACAGTTCATTCATTTTTAGATGCAGGGAAGCTCAGAGGAAACAATAGGGCTAAATATAGCTCCCTCTATGTGCCATGTACTGCATTAATCAGTATGGAGGATAAAAAAGAGGTAAAATACAGTCTATACACTAAAGGAGCTCACAATATACTGGAGAAGATCACATGAAAAAAATATAGATATACAAATAAACTATATAGGGCATGAATAAGAAATAGCAGAAGGAGAACACTAAAATGAACAGGATTTGGATAAAGCTTTCTGTAAAAGAGAGGATTTAAGTTGGAATTTAAAGGAAGTGAAAAATACCATCAGGCAAAATTGGAGAAGGAAAACATTCTAGGCACGAGGGACTGGCAGACAAAATACCTAGAGCCAGGAAATGAAGTATTTTGTTCCTAGAACAACAGGGAGGCCAATGTTCCTATATCTAAGTATAAGGGAGGTATAGTAGAATTGCCTGGCAGTGGCAAGAGCCCGGTTGAGGCTGTAAAGCATAAATTCATAGATGATATAGTCAGAATGATTGCTTGATGTTCTCTACCCTCATTTAACAGCACATACATAAGAGTGAAGGTGGCAACTGGTTTTAGTGATTCAAAGCTGAGGCTATAATCAGTGATGTGATAAGGGGATTAGGAATTCAAGAAAGAAAGATAATGTAGATTTGAATTGGTTTATCAAGGTTCTAGATGTGGGAAAAGGAAAGAGTGACTAGTATAGAAAATATGGCCTGGGAGAGACCTGAGGATTCAAAGGACTGAAGGTCACAGTGTGAATAAAGAATTGGGTTTGTTAAGGTAAGGCAGAGGGAGAGATAAAAAGCCAATATGTTATGTCCAGATAAGGAGATATTTTGAATTCTTGAACATAGAGGTGGTCCATTTGTGGGTGACAGCAATATTAAGGGTATGGCCATCTTTGTGTGTAACTGAGTTAGAATGGAGAAGAAGATAATGACAAATGAATAGGCTGAAGAACTGAGTGGTTAGAGTGCTGGAGGGAGATTCACTGTGTATAATTCAATCACATGCTATGAAAGGACAGTAGCCCTCAAGATTTTCTTTACCTAAGCAACAGAGAGCAATAAACCTAAAAGACAGAACTCTTTTTCATGAAGTTGCAATCTCTTCTCAGAGCAAAAATAAAATAAAATAATCGTCATCCCTTTCAATTCTTGACTTACAAATGTTGGGAAAATATGACCACTGAATGAGTAATCATTGATTAGAATGAAGCAACTTCAGAGTCCATGAAGAAGATAACAAAAAACATCCCCAGTTTAATCAAATTTTGTCTAGTGTAGTTTTAAAATTATTCACTTTGTTTTATGAATTTTTAATTCAAATAAGACATCATTGACCAATTATGGGATAATTATGTGAAAACTGCAATTATGATAAATTATGTAATTGTCACATTAATGCAAATCCTATGCTTATATCTTTATAATCAAAATGTGATTATGTAATTATGAGAAATGATATAATTATGCAAGGTAATGGCATGAAAATCATTATCAAATTTCATGAAAAGGTAAATTAAATTAGTTTATTCTGCAAAAATTAGAGGACAAATGGCTAAACTTAGTGATTTTTCTTAATGAAGATGCACTCCCAAAACAAACAGACTCTTTTTCCATTACTTTAAAATTAAAACTTCATTTAATTTGTAGAGCAAAATTTTTTGTTCTATATAAAATGTTCCATTAACTATTCAGAACTCTTACTTGGTAACAGTGAATCAACAATGAAAAGGCCTTAAGGTGAAAACATCATTTATATTGCATCAACACTTCAAGTACCCACTGTCTTCTCTAATTCACTTTCTCATGTTTGTATCCGTAATGTACTGTCATATCGGATTTGGCAATTAAAATAAGATTCAAGATATTGACTAATGAGAAAAAATACAGAGGTATATGGCAATCTAAAAGTACATGATCAAAATTATAAATGTAAGATAAAAATGCAAGGCACTTTTTAAAAAAGCTAAATTGTGTCTTGAGAAAGGTTGCTTGATAAGGATTTGCTGATTGCTGGACTCATTAAAATACCAAAAAATGACTTGAAAGATGTTATAAAGGTTCAAAAACATGTCTTATTATTGTTTTTTATTAAAGCCAAGCAGATTGTCTTTGACAAATTATAAGTTTGGGGCTTTCATCATGTGATTAAATGAAACCAGTTAAAATTTTTTCTGATAAGATACCTTGAAATAATTTAAATTAGGGTGTTCTGGAATTTCAGGTGATTGTAGACTGGGTAGCTCCAGATATACAAGTGAAGAGTAGAACAGTAAGGATACCATGTTACATTTTATAGTCACTACATTGGACTATTTCTCAACCAGTGTCAGAAATCCGTAATAACTAGGCATACAAGTTATTTCCAAAGCCCATGTGGGGATGGTAAAAAGCTCTGATTTGCCTGCTGTCAGGATTCCTTAGAACTCCTTAGTATATCAGTGTGAATATCAGTCAGAATCAACCCAGGTGACCCAGGGATCTGATGGATGAGAAAATAACCTGAATCCACAGAGGACTCATTATACTGACTAAAGAAACCAAGGAATGTTCCCTAAACTCATTCCAATCCCTGTTTCATAAAACCCAAGAGACATGTTATCTGTCCAAATTCCCAAGATCAATTTGTTAATTTCACTTGTTTGAATTCACATTTGGGAATGGAGCTTGTCAAAAGTCCAATCGGCTTGGACTTGAATTCTCCACAAAACTATGCTGGTTCCTAGATAGCACTATTTTTCAATCATACTATCCTATGGTGATTTTTAATCACTAGCAAAGGGTAATGGAGGCAGAAACAAAATGATACAACAGTATCAATGCAGAATTTTGAATCAAAAAGTGTGTAAAACCTAATCCCTATGTAACCTTAGAGAAGTCATTTCATCCCAATTGGTCTATTTCCTCACTTAAAAAAAATGTTGATTGGATTAGCTCAATCAAATAGCAAGAATTTACTAAATGTCTACTTTATTCCAGATACTGTTAGGTATGAAATACAAAGACCTAAGTGACATAGTTCTGCCTGGAAAAAATTGTATTCTTATATGACCTCTAAAGCCTCTAACAGCCCTCACTTTGTTATCCTAAAATATTCCTTTAGCAAATTGCTTCTGTAGGTTTGTTTTCTTCTTGCAAATGAAAATGCTTATTTTCCTCATGAGACTGTAGTGTAAAGAAATCTGTATTGGTGAAAAGTGTTGAGTTTTATGAAAGCAAAGTAAATACTCATGTGCAATAGAGAAAATTTCCATTTTTACAAAAAGATTTTAAACTAAAGCTTATCCCAAACCACTAGAATGAAGGAATAGAAGGAGGAAGAAGATAGGGAGGAGAAGGAAATAGAGAGGGAAAGAGGGCAGAAAGATAAAGAGAGAGGAAGAGAAGAAAATAGAAAGGAAGAGGAGGGAGGGAAAAGAAAGGGGAGGAACAAAGGAATAAAGGAAAAACAGAATGAACAAAAGAAGCAAAAAAAAACCCTATAAACAAAATCAGAACTTGATGATCTAATGATATTATAAAACATGGGAAAAAATAAAAAATACTTTAATTCCTTATGTCAAATGGATTCTGATTCAGTTCATTTCATGAATGTGTGTGAATATCTTATCAATATGTTTGTATGTGTATACATATGTGGGTACATATTAAGTGTTTGTATATATAACCTACTGTGTGAAAAGCATTGTTCTCGGAAATGACAGTTTCCTAGAGAAGAGAAAGTGCATCATGTCACAGGATAGTTGACAAGTAAATACTAATTAAATGAACAAAAAATTTAAGTAAGGTATAGATGAAAGATTTAAAGCACATTTAAGCTGTATGAAAGACACTAAGCCACAAATTATTGCTGACACCACTTTATCCAGAAGGTGAATGCAAAAGAGGATTACTGTGATTTTTTTAAATTTATTTTTAGATTTCAAAATTCATTTAAATAAGATTTTGAGTTACACATTTTCTCCCTGTCATTCCACAACACCCCACCCCAACACAGCAAGCCTGCTGAATACACCTTTCCCCAATCTGTCCTCTCTTATATCCTCCCCCATTGCCCCTTTAACTTTCTAGTAGGACAAGAGATTTCTACACCTCAGTACCCTTATTTCCCAGTTGAATGTACAAACAATTTTTTAACATTTGTTTTCAAAATTTTGATTTCTAGATTCTTTCCCTTCTTCCCCCCTCACCCACCCCCACTGGGAAGATAAGCAATTCAACATAGGTTGTACATGTGTAGTTACACAAAACGTCTCCATAGTAGTTATATTGTGAAAGACGTACTATATTTTCCTCCATCTTATCCTGCCCCTCACTTATTCTATTTTCTCCTTTGACCCTATCCCTTTTCAAAAGTGTTTGCTTCTTACTACCATCTCCCTCAATCTGCCCTCCCTTCTATCATCCTTTTTTCCCCTGCCCCCTCCACTTGATGTGTGTATGCTATTCCCTTGAGTATGTATGTTATTCCCTCCTTAAGCAAAATTCAATGAGAGTAAGGTTGACCCATTCCCTTTCACCTTCCTACTATTCCCCTCCATTGTAACAGTGTCCTCTTGCCTCTTTACATGAGATAATTTACCCTAGTCTATCTCTCCCTTTCTCCTTCTCTCATTATATTTCTCTCTCATCTTGTAATTTTTCTTTTTTAGATATCATTCTTTCCTATTCAACTTATCCTGTGCCCTCTATGTATACATGTACACACATACACACATTAACATATATATTTATACACACATTCACCCTCCTATACATATATCTATATGCATGTATACATACGCACACATCTATCTATCTATCCATCCACACACACATAAACACACACACACACAAACACACACATTACATATATATTCCCTTCACTATCCTCATACTGAGAAAAGGCTCATGAGTTACATGGATCATTTTTCCATGTAGGGATGTATATAGTTCAACTTTAATAAGTTCCTTATGATTTCTTTTTCCTGTTTGCCTTCTCATGCTTCAATTGATGCTTGTATTTGAGAATAAAATTTTCTGTTCAGCTCTGGTTTTTTCATCAAGAGTGCTTGAAAGAAAAATTGGAACACTAATATATTTTTGGTGGAGCCGTGAACTGATCTAACCATTCGGGAGAGCAATCTGGAACTATGCCCAAAGGGCTATAAGTATTTGCATACCCTTTGACCCAGTAATACCACTTCTAGGGTTGTATTACAAAGAGATTGCAGAAGTAGGAAAAGGACCCATATGTACAAAAATATTTATTGCTACTCTCTTTGTGGTGGCAAAAAATTGGAAATTTAGGGGATGCCCATCTATTGGGGAATGGCTAAATAAGTTGTAGTATATGAATGTAATGGAATACTGTTGTGCTATAAGAAATGGGGAGGGGATGGACTTCATACGTACCTGGAGAGGTTTATACAGATTGATGTTAAGTGAGAAGAACAGAACCAGGAAAAATTTGTACACAATCACAGACAAATCATATGTGTGATGACCAACCTTGATAAACTGGACTCTCCTCAACAATGCACAGCTAAAAGACAACTCTACAAGTCTCAGGATGGAAGGAGATATCTACATTCAGAGAAAGATCAGAAAGACCAGAGTTTAAATGGAGGCTGAAGCATGCTATCATTCTTTTTCATGTTTGGTTTTCATTCCTTTTTCCCATTGTTCACTCCTTTGGTTACAACCCTTCTATACAACCAGACTATTGTACAATGTGAAAGTATTTGCAGATCCTATACTTGATTGCACGCTGCCATGGAGTAGGGTTAAGGGAGGGGAGAAAATTTGAAACTCAAGGGATTGTGGAACTGAGTCTTTTAAACTAAAAGTAAATAAACAAGTCAATGAAAAAAAATTAAATTAAAAAAAGAATGCATGAAAATCCTCTACTTCATTGAATGACCATATTTTTTCCCTAAAGCCTTATACTCAGTTTCCTGGGTAGATTATTCTGGGTTTTAATTCTAGCTCCTTTGCCCTCTGGAATATCATATTCCAAGCCCTGTGACAATTTTAGCATAGAAGCTGCTAGATCTTGTGTTATACTGATTGTGTCTCCACAATACTCAAATTGTTTCTTCCTGGCGGCTTATAATGTTTTCTCCTTGACCTGGGAACTCTGGAATTTGGCTATGATTTTCCTAAGAATTTTCTTTTTGGGAACTTTCTCAAGAGGCGTTTGGTAAATTCTTTCAATTTATATTTTGCTCTCTGGTTCTAGAATGTGAGGACAATTTTCCTTGAGAATTTTTTGAAGTATTTTTCCTAGGCTCTTTTTATGATTATGGTTTTCAGGTAGTCTAATAATTTTTAAATTATCTCTCCTGCATCTATTTTCCAGGTCAGTGGGTTTTCCAATGACATGTTTCACATTGCCTTCTATTTTTTCATTTGTTTGGATCTGTTTTATAGTATCTTGATTTCTCATAAAGTCATTAGCTTCCATTAACTCCAATCTAATTTTGAACTCTTCAGGAAGTTTTTGAAATTCCTTTTCCATCTTGGCAATTTGATTTTTTAAGGCATTCTTTTCCTCATTGGCTTTTTGGGCCTCTTTTGTCATTTGAGTTAGTCTGCTTTTTAATGTGTTATTTTCATCAGTCAGGTTGTTGACTTGCTTTACGTGATTTGCTTGCATCATTCTAATTTCTCTTCCCGATTTTTCCTTCACTTATCTTACATGATTTTCAAAACCCTTCTTGAGCTCCTCTATGGCTTGTAACCAATTCATATTTTTCTTGGAAGCTTTTGATGCAGGAGGTTTCACTTCAATGACTTCTTCTAATTCCATGTTTTGATCCTTTTTGTCCCCCAAAAAGGATTGTATTGTCTGATTGCTCTTCCTCTGCTTGCTCATCTGGCCAGCCAATTACTTGACTTTTGAGCTCTTTGTCATGGTAGAACTCTGCTTTCATAGTGTAGAGAGCTGTATCCCAAATTGCTGGGGTTTTCACAAATGTTGTCAGAGGTATGAGGAGGGTACTCTCTTTACAGACACCCCAAGCTTTCGCACACTCACCAAACACCTCAGGACTACTACCCCAAACTGCTATCCAAATCTAAGCAGGTCAAAGCAAGAGCAATTACACTCTGAATGGTCATTTAGTTCTACTCTGATCTGCTGGCCAAAAGCTCTGCAGGCAGCCATATGATGGCAGCTGCAGCCACCACACCTCTGCCACCTTTTGCCCCTTGGGCAAAGGCTGGACCTTGCTCTACTCTCACCCAGTTCCAACAGAGTTCCCTACTGACCTTTTACTTTCTCTTTTGCATTTATGGGTTGAGGAATCTGGAAACTGTCACAGCTGCTGGTGATTCATTCTCCTGAGGTCTTCTCTGGCCTGTCTGTACTACTGGTGCCTTCCTGTTGTCTTGCCAGGCAGCCTTCAGCATGAGATTTGTGTCTCTCTGTCGCTTTGTGCGTTCTGTAGCTCTAAAATTTGTTTAGAGTCAAATTTGACAGTTTCTGGAGGTGGTTGGAGTGGGGGCTCAGAAAATTTCCTTCTTTTGCTCCACTATCTTGGCTCCACCTGTAACTTTTTTTATTTAATAAAACTAACATTTCCATTTTAATGGTGCTCTGCAGAAATTGGATTTTATTCTTAATTTTTAATGAAACAAAGTTATTTGATTTTGAACATTTTAAATAAATTGCTCAATATTTCTTTTTTCCTCTGTTATGAAACATAGGCAACCTCCCAAAATTCAGTCAGTGAGATTTACGTTGCCTCAATGTTAAAATGTGGGATATTATTTCTTCACTCTATATTTTGTTACAATATCATTTGAAATCTTAAATCAACTAATCTACATGTTGTCATTGTTATCATATTTTGATTTATTTTTTTGAATTGTTACTTGGTCAAACAAATGTCTGGACATGTGAATGAACCAATCAAGATGTGACACCCAAATGTATGACTTGCTGCTTGTGAATTTCTACCTTTGAGGTCAGAATTAAAAATTTTAATCTTAAATAAAAATACGGATAGTAGAGGCAGAAGAATGACATACAATTAATTTTTTTTTCAGATTTTTAATTCTTTGTTGCTAAGAAATGCTATCTTATTTGATGTTCCTAAACCTACTAGGATTTGAGGATTAACACTTTAAAAAAGTAAGAAAGGAGATTGTAGAATAGAGAAGAGCTTTAGTTTAAGAGAATCTCTATCACATCTGTGCCCATGGGTACCTGCAGATTTTATCTAAGATCAGGAAGAATAGTTTATATTTACTCCAGATAGAGAGAATAATTGGTTTGTGTAGCTTTCTAGCTTGTTGAAAAGTCTAGTGCATTCAAAATTGTCTCTTCTTTGAAAAAGTTTCCCAAACATATATATGTCTACATATGTATTATATGTGCGTGTATCAAGCAAGCACATAATATTTATAGCTCAAGAGGAATTTGTGATAATTAATTGATACCAATTGCTATACTTTGAATTCAGGAAGACCAAGATTCAAACCATCCTTAGCACTCAATAGCTATTTAATGTCTGATTAGTAACTTAACTTCTCTGAGCTTTGATGTCTTGTTAGTAAGAGGTAGCCAGCAGGAAATATACTTATAACCTATGGTGTTCATTCCAATCCAAAATTTGTGATCCTATGACTCCAACTTTCAAACTTTGTGAAACTAAATGATACTGTGACTTGGTTGAGCCTCAAAATATTAGTACTCAGCTTAAAAAACTGAAATATCTTAATAGAAAATTAATACTTAACATAAATACAACTAAACTTTTTAAATAATAAATTTCATTGAAATTATTGATTGTGCAATGTATTATATTTCTTCAGTTCCTCTCTCTAAGACCCAGAATACTGAAAAAGACATTCTCATTAATTTTTTTCAAATCATAATTGATAACATTTATACAATTTTTCTAGGTCTGAATTTCTTTCCAGATTTTTCTTTATTGCTCATGCTTCTCCCTCTTAATTACATTATATTGTTTGATTAAATTAATATACCAAAGTTTATTTAACTATAACTTTATTTTCAGACTTTTAGGTGGTTCCAAGTTTTACTTTTTACCATAATTATACCTATTTCTACTATGAAAATAATTATATTTTCTGGTTATACTGTGATGGTATAATTGAAAAAAGTTATCTTTTCAAATATTTTTGTCAATAAACTTTTTATTAACTCTAGGTACATGACATTGTAGTAGGAGATATATATTATGCTGAAATAAAATGTCTCAAAATATATCTAACATGCTATTTCATTATACAACCTAGTATCATTTTAAATAATGATTTGGTCAGGCAATAAGCATTGATTTAGCATTTACTTTGATCCAGGCACTGCATTAAACTCTGGGGATACAGTGAAAAACAAAATCATGATTCTAGGTTCTCATAAATTTCTGGGGAAGTCAACAATAACAGCCCCCACCAAAAAAACAAGAACAACTAAAATAATACAAGGTATCTGTAGTATATTTTAATTGTAAACCAATCTCAGAGAGAAGGTATTAACATTTGAAGGAGATAGTGATCAGGAAGGAAGAGGAAGACTCTCTATGTAAATTGAGAATTTACCCAAGAATTGAAGAAGACCAGGAGTCAGAAGGGAGGGAATAAAACATTCCAAGGATGTTAGACTGCCAACACAGAATCCTAGAATCAGGTGTGGGAGTGTTTTCTGTGAGATTTAATGGGGGGAAATCAGTTTGACTTGCGATCCCAGAGCCCAATTGATGATTAGAGAAGTATGGCCAGGAAATAGTGCACATGAAAAAGTTGTAAATGTTTTAATGCATGGTAAACTCAAATTGCATATGATCTCAGTTAAAAAAAAAACAACATGCAAAACAAAGCAATATTTTTTTTAATTGTATCACAAACTTAGACTGAGGCATAGTCTAATAGAATTAGAATGTCCATGATGAGGTTGGAGAGAATTCTACAATACTCTGCCCTGGTCAAGCGTGATCTGTACTACCACATACTATTCTGCATGTCATGTTTTATGAAGAACAAAGACAAGGATGGAATGAATCCAAATAATGAGAACTGAGTGGAAGGGTGAGGAACATGCCATATAAGAAAGAGTTATAGCTACCCAGAAAGTAAATTCTGTAGAAGAAAAAATACCTGAGGGGACAAAATATTTGTCTTCAGTGTTGGAATAATTATTATCTTCAAGACAGGTTAGATTTATTCTGGGATTGAGAAGGAACTAGGTGCAATAAATGGAAATAAAAATGAAATCAATAGGAAAATTTTGTAATGCTTTTTAAAAAATTAAACAGAATTTTCAAAATGTGGAGTGGTCAGTTTTTGGAAAAATAGATTCTATTTCATGGTTTTCTTTCTAAAGCTGGATGACCATTTGTGATTTAGTTAAGGGTATATCTCTTTACATTTCCTTGGGTTAGAGAGACTCTTGAGTTCCTTCCAATTCTGAGATTTTATGATTATCTCTTATAAAAACCATTTTGCTGATTTTAACTAAAACAATGAGTCGTAGAAATAACACTCTGTCTGGTTATTTATCTTTAAAAAATCTTGATAATGATAGTAACTAAATCCATAAGAGGTACTAAAAATTTGTCTGTTTTATTGTCAGTTAACCCCAATAACTCTTATCCAGGGTCACATGAGATTTTATCATGCACTTTTTTGTCAATATTTTGTGATATATTCACTTCAATTCTGACTTTATTTTATAGACACTGACTTAAGAATAAAGTATTATCATACATTTGTCTGAATGAGGTGAGAATACAATTCATTTTAGTCAGATGCACCACTGGAAACCCCACAGTATTAGTAGAAATTCTCTAATAAGTGGCAACAAACTCTTCCATAGGACTTTGGAAAGGACAGTGACAAGAGTCACACAGGTTAAGCCACCATAAAGAATTTGTGATCTCTATTATAGGTAGAAAAATCCCAAATCCCTTGAGCTAGAGAATGCAGGGATTACTTGAGATTACCATTATGAAAATCAACAGAGAAAGGTGTTATGGAACAATTTAGAAATATCAGGCATGGCAACTTTATATCTCTGATAATAATTAATGTTCTGGCTTAGCTAGATTGTATCATGTACAGAATTTGAGGAAAAATAATCCATAATTCTCCAGTTCATTGATGATGTGTATGGCTTTAAGTAATCTTGGGTCTATAAATTTAAATTTCCCCTAAGAGTCATTTAAACAATGTGTTCATACTGATCACTGTTTCCTTGAATTTTCTTTTTTAAAAAAAATATTATTTGTATATTTTTAACTTTTTTTATTCTGTGGTCCAAATTCACCCTATTCCTCTTGCCCCACCCCATCTACTGAAAAGAAAAGCAGTATGATACCCTTTATGTATGTGAGGTCATGTAAAGCATATTTCCACATTAGTCATGTTGAAAAACAAAGAAAGAAAAATAAAGTGAAAAACTGCTTCACTTGCATTCATAGTTTATGAATTCTCTCTGGAGTTGGATAGATTTTCTCATCAAGTCATTTGGAATAGTGGTGGATCAGTAGCAAGTGACTATAGTAATCTAATGTTTCACAAAGCCAAAGATCCACGTTCTTGGGGCAAAAACTCATTATTTGACAAAAATGCTGGGGAAAGCAGTTTGGCAGAAAATAAGCATAAACTAACATCTCACACTGTATTGCAAAATAAGATCAAAATGGGTAAATGATTTAGGCATAAAGTATGACATCAGAAATAACTTACAGAAGTTCAGAAAAATTTACTGGTCAGATCTAAGGATAATGGAAGAATTTATGACCAAACAAGAATTAGAAAGAATCACAGGAAATGCAATGGATAATTTTGGTCACATGAAATTAGAAAGATTTTCAACATACAAAATTAATGCAACCAAAAATAGAAGGACAGTGAAAAACTAGGTAAAATTTTATAATATTTCTCTGATAAAGGCCTCTTTTTTTTTCAAATATATAGGGAACTCAGCCAAATTTATAAAAATAAGAGATGGGAAGCAGAGTCAAGATGGCAGCATAGAAACAGGAGAAATCTCTGAGCTCCCCCCATAACCACCTCAAATACCTATAAAATATGACTCTAAACAAATTTTAGAGCTCCCAAACCCACAAAATGACAGATAAACAAAGCTCCCCCTGAAGGTAGCCCAGCAGGCAGACTGGAAGGGTTCATCAAAGCATGCTGGGAGCCCAGACCAGCACCATGTGACACCATGGCTGTAGCCCCAGGGCAGCCAGGACAAGCCATGGCTGGAGCACTTAGGAAAGTAGATCATCAGCAGCTGTGTCAGTTTCCAGAATTACCAACCCATAACAGCCAAGGAAAAAGTGAAAAGTCAGTGAAACTTGGTTAAATTGGGGGGAAAGAAGTGGATCTGGCCATCTGCCCCAGACTGACACTCAGCGGAAGCAGCACCCCTGCAGCTGCCTACATGTGATTGCTTCAGAGCTCCCAGGTTGCAGATTGCAGGGGGTCCAAGCAATCATTCAAAGGCTAAGCTCTCTTGCCTTAATCTAACTGGATTGGGATCCTGGTCATGTGTGGTTGTCCTGAGGTGTGTGACCAGTGAGTCAAAGGTGGTTGGGGCTGCAGAGATGGCGGCCTCCTAATAGCTCTGGCAGCTGCAAAACCCCCAGCAATTTGGGACACAGCTCTCCCCTCTGAAAGCAGAGTTCTACTAAGCCCAAAAGTCAAGTAATTGCCTGGCAACATGAGCAGGCAAAGGAAGCAGAGTAAGAACAGCAATCCACCTTTAGATTCCTTTTTTGGAGACAAAAAGGATCAAAGAATGGAAAGGGAGGAAGACAACACAGTCAGAACTCTCACACCAAAAGCTTCCAAGAAAAATATGAACTGATTACAGGCCAGAGAGGAGCTTAAGAAGGATTTTGACAACCAAATAAGAGAAGTGGAGGAAAAATTGGGAAGAGAAAAGAGAATAATGCAAGAAAATCATGAAAAGAGAGTCAACAACCTGACTGAAGAAAATAATATCTTAAAAAATAGATTAAGGGGGGAGGGAGAGTTGTTGGAAGCACACACTTCTGTAAAGGGACAGAGACAAAGTAGAGAATAGAACACATGGGGTAGGGATAGGAAGTAGGGAAATACAGTCAGTCTTTCACAATATGTCCATAGTGGAGACGTTCTGTGTAACAGCACATGTATGGCTTGTATTGAATTGGTTGTCTTTCCAGTGCAAGTGTGTGATGAGGAAGGAAAGGAAAGAATCTAAAATTTAAAATTCTAAAATCAAATATTAATATATATATATATATATATATATACATTATTATTATTTACATTCAACTGGAAAATAAGATATATAGGCACTTGGGAAGGAGATCCATGCTGCCCTATCAGAAAGTCAAAGGGTTCATAAGGGAAGATATAGGAGAGAGCAGATTGGGGAGGGGATATACAGTGGGATTGCTGTTTTTGGGTGCTGGGTAGGGGAAAGACAGGGAGAAAATTTGTAACTCAGAATCTCATGGAAATGAATGATGTAAACTAAAAATAAACAAAAGTTAATCTAAAAAAAAAAGAGCCATTGCTCAATTGATAAATGATTAAAAAAGATTTGAACAGACAGGTTTCAGAAGAAAAAAAAATCAAAGTTTTCAATACTTCATGAAAAATGCTCTAAGGAAATATTGATTATAAAAATGCAGATTAAAAGAACTCTGAGATACCACTTCTTGCCTATGAGAGTGACTAACATAATGAAAAGGAAAATGATAAATGCTGGAAA
Organism: Pseudochirops cupreus; assembly: GCA_028627135.1. Lineage (NCBI taxonomy): Eukaryota > Metazoa > Chordata > Mammalia > Diprotodontia > Pseudocheiridae > Pseudochirops > Pseudochirops cupreus. Next base: position 229,997,817 of record CM053584.1, read on the forward strand.
GGATTTGCAAAACTATGTACATTAATGCACAGTTGGTAAAGTCGTAAACTCTTCCAAATACTCTAGAGAACAATTTGGAACTATGTTCAAAGGGTTAAAAAACTGGCATACCCATTGACTCAGAAATGCACTAACAACATTCGTATCTCAAAGAGATCAAAGAAAAGGGGGAAAAACCTAAAGGTATCAAAGTACTAAGGTACTAAAATACTTATAGACTCTCTTTTTTATCGTGGCTAAGAATTGAAAACTGAGGGGATGCTCATTAGTTGGGAATGATTGAAAATGTTGTGGTATGTTATTGTGATGAAATGCTATTGTGCTATAAGAAAGGACAAGCAGTATAATTTCAGAAACACTCAGAAAAACATTCAAATTGATGAAAAGTGAAGTGAGCAAAACCAGGAGAATATTGTACATAGTAACAGCAACATTGTAATGATGATCAGTGGTGAAAGACTTAGCTACTCTGATAAAGATAATGATCAATAACAATTCATCATGAAAAATACTATCCATTTTAAGAGTGAGAATTAATTCTGGGTGCAGATTGAAGCATATTTTTTCACTTTGTTTCTTATTTTTCTTGTGTTTATTTTTTCAACATAGCTACTATAAAAATGTTCTGCATAATTCACATGCATAAGTGATATATTGCTTGCTTTCTCAATGAGTAGGGGGAAGGATAAGAGGGAGAAGAGAATCTGGAACTCATTTTTTTAATTGATGATTAAAAAAATAAACAAATACTTTTGAAAGGAATTGCTATGAATGACTGTATTGAATGAAGTAGCTAAGTATTTCACAGTTAATTATCATTTAAAAAATGTAGTTGGGGACTAATCACTTGTAAAGGCATGCACCAGCAGCTTTTTAGAAGAATGCTACTGTGAACATCTTTTATGGTTCTGATTACACAGGACAATGAACACTCTATTTATTCCATAGCAAATCAAACCAAAACATTCACAGAAAATCAAGGTACAGCATTCACAATATTACAACTTATCACAGAAAATCAAAATATAGCTTATCATCACAATAGCTTATCATCAAAATGGACACCTAGTTTCCACCACAGTGGGCACAAAGTTTTGAACAAAGAACAATCATTTAATAACTCAAGCATTCACAAAATCCTTAATTCAGTCACACAGTACAACAGTCAAAGTTGTCCACTCATGTGGCATACTGGGTTACAAATCAATTACTTACTCAGTCATCAATCACTAAGTACAATCATTTAGTCAAACAATAATTCTTCATGATTCGCTATTCAATTATCAGAAAATACACAGAGCCTCTATCTCTATGTCACTAGTAAATTATAATCTTCTCAGTCAGTATACAGTACCCTAGTAAAGTCTTCTATCAGCTTGTCTCAGGGTGGTCCCTTAGATTCCCTGGTTCCCCTTCCATGGTCCGAGATCCTACCTGGATTCACCAAACTGTCACCTGGGTTCAAAGGCAGACATCTACCAGGTCCTTGTACAGTTCTCCAGGCAATTCCCATTCCATATTGAAGTTCACAGTGTCCAGCCCATCTCAAATCCCTCACAGTCTCTGCTCCCAGGAAGTCAAGGCCCTACAAAGCCACAAACAGACAAAATCTCATCATCACAGTTATGCTCCCTCAGTCCCTTGGCAGCTCTGGCTGGCCCTCAGACCCAGAAGAAATCTCAGCTGGCTCCCAGAATAAAAAATCATGGCAGCTGCTTCTGCCTCCACAGTGCTCCAAGAAATTCTGATTCAGTTCTCAATTCTCATTTCTCTTCTCAATTCTCAGTCCAGCAGTAGCAGCCCAGCCTCCAGATACTGCTGAGAGAACCTCTCACTCCAGAAGAACAGCTTCTGTCACCAGATTCTTGTCCCAAGAAATTCTAACTGTCTCTCTCTGGGATATTTCCTTATATACATACAGCATTAACTTCTTGATTCAGCCAACCCCTTCCTGTTATGTTAACAACAGGAGACAGTAGTTCATACCTTCTGTTTCCCCAAAGGAAGTTCAATCAGTTACTAAGTGCTAAGTACCTGCTACCTTTGAAAACAAAAAGGGATCTTCGAATTCAAATTATATTACCATTACATCACTTCACTTTCATCAGTTCATATAAGTCTTGCCAGGTTTTTCTGAAACAGTCCTGCTCATCATTTCTTTTATGATAACTGTATTCTATTACAAATAAGACAATAGGTAGCTTTGATTTCTTCTTCTGCATACTGGTTATTCATATTCTTTGACCATTTTTCAATGGGAGAATGGCTCTTTAGAAAATTGATTCTGTTCTCTATAAACTTGAAAAAATGAAGCCTTTATCAAAGAAACTTTCTGTATATTGTATTTTCCCCCAAGGTCATGCTTTCGTTCTAATTTTGTCTGTGTTTAGTATTGTTGTGGAAAACTTTCTTTTTTTAGTTTCATGCAATCAGAATTATCCATTTAACACACATGATTCTTCCTATCTCTTGTTTGGTCAAAAACTCTTCCACAGCTCAAAGCTCTAACAGATTTTTTTTCCACCCTTCTATAATTTTCTTATGACAATGCTCTTCATGTCTAACTCATGTACTCATTTTGACCTTATCTTAGGATACAATGGGCAATGTTGGCCTATACCTTTTTTGTTGTTGTTGTTGTTGTTCAATCATTTCAATTATATCTAACTGTGACACCATTTGGGGTTTTCTTGGTGAAGATATCAAAGGTTATTGTTAGTTGTTTTGTCTGTTTCATGATTCCCTTCTACAGAAAATTTTACAGATTAATAAAAATTTCAAAAAAAAGAGTTAAGTGACTTGCCCAGGGTTCCACAACTAATAAATGTCTGAGGTCAGATTTGTACTCAGGTCTTCCTGACTCTAAGCCAGTGCTCTATCCATTGTACCACCTAGTTGCCCAGTTAGGTTTAATATCTTCCAAGCTACTTTGTTTTTCCAGCAATTTTTTTTTCAGATGAGAAGCTTGGATATTTGGGCATATCAAATATTAAATTATGATGGTAATTTAATTTTGTTTAACATGTACCCCGTGTATTCCACAGATCATGACTCCATTTCTTAGCCAGTACAATTTTGACCTTGTTTTACTGTTTCTTGCATTGTTGTCATTTCTTTTCCCAAATTTTCCTTTCCCTTTCTTACTTAATTTTAAAAATTTTACCGTTTTATCTCTTCTGTCTTATATCATTTTGGATTGTGTGTAGAAGGTTGATGTTTTTAGATTGTATTATAATAACTTCAGTTTTGGTGATTCCTTTTTCTTTTAAGTTGCTTATGAATTTATTTAATTCTGATGTTTGGGAGCCTTAGGCATGTGAATTCATAAGGCAGAGATGCTCATTCATCAATTTAAAAAGTTATGACATGGATTGGCTTCATTGGCAATTGAATTTATGACATTTTAAAGTCTGATGCTTCACATAACTTATTGGACAACATCCCAAATTTCCTTTTTAACATACCTGATCTCTGAAAGGCTTTAGGGAGATAATCAGTGGCACTGATATAGAAAGTACTGCTGTTGGATATAAAGCATGCTTTTGATAGGTTAACTAGGATGACTTAATCTCTAATAAATGAAGTGATATAGGCTTGAATTGAACAAGACTGAGTAATTTACATTTTGCTATAGGGAGAACTAGAGTTTTTTTCTCAGGAAATGAAAGTTACAAGGTATACATTATCTTTCCTGTCTCACTTCTTCCTCTCAGAGACTGCTGCTTAACAAAGCTGTCTATTTACACCAATAGAATTAATATTAGTATATTTTCAAATATTTTATATATCCCATGAAAATCATGCTTTTGAGGAATTTGAATTAATAATGGACAGATATTGTTATTGTTATTAGCAATAGTAGTAGTAGTAGTAGTATACCCTTTAATACTGAAAATGATTTCTTCAAAGAACCAGAGACTTGAGAGAATTTTTTTAAGAGACACTAGGTAAGACCAAATTTGCAAGGTGGGATCTTTAGCCAGAAGGAGGGAAGCAAAAGTCATCAAGGTTTTGTAAAATAGACAAATTTCTAGTTGCAATGAATTGATTCAGGATCTATTCTAAAACAACATTAAAATTAATGATTGTGATTGTATTATTTGTAGTTTAATACTTTATTGGGAAATTGATGGTATACATGAATAGAAAAGGGGCCCTTTGAAAATCACTTTCTATAAAATTATGCCAATATCTCCTTAGGAAATTACTCACATACGTTTGAATCCTGAGGACTGGATAACTAATGAAAAGAATTTGTGCCAAGAATTCCTACTGCGTTATTTCCAATTTTCAGCTACTGCTAAATAAGCATACCCCCTCCTTTTTTTTTCCTTTCTTCATTTTCTTTAGTATTGATTTGATTTTATCTGTGTGATGAATTACTAGTATGGAAACTCTCTCCACAAGTTTTGATCATCAACCAGATGCCTACAACCCATGGTTTAAGAGAGTTACCTAGTCACATATTTAGTAGTGTTTGAGGCAGGGCTTACACTCAGTCCACTCTGACTTTAAGTCAGACTTTCTATCTATTGGTTAGTGAAAGTCCTGGAGATCAGGAACTGTCTCATTTTTGAGTTTCTATCATCATTGCCTAGAATATTTCATAGTAGATAGTGGGTATTTATGTTATGCTTACTGATTGATTGCCTTTTTCACTTTATCTTATGTATATACCTAAATCAATACAATTCAACAAGTAGTGGCTATTATGCAAGAGGCTATGAAGTCTTTCTTATAAAAAGATGGAAATGAAATAAGTTACAGTTCTGCTTGAATTCTACCAGGAGATACATCTTGTCTTCTGGGGTTTATTGTCAATCATCAAATACAAAAGTATATACTAGAAGACGGTGGAGTAGAAGCACAAACTTGGCATGCGTTCCAGCTCCAAACAATTCCAATACCTGAAAAAATGACTGTAAACAATTTTACAGCTACAGAATCCACAAAGTGACAGACAGAAATAAATCTCCTGTTGAAGACAGCCATCACACCAATAGGAAAGGTCTATCACAGTGTAATGGGAGCCAAACACAGTCTCTCAGAAGCCATGCAGTTCCAGCTCCAGGGAGGCCCCTTCCAGCAGCCAGCAGAGCAGACTTCAGGAGAGTAAATGAGCAGTAGCTGTGGTGGCTTCCAGACTTATCAGCCTTAACTGCCAATGTAAAAGGTCAGTGTGAAACTTTGTTGGATCATAGGTGGATAGAAGAATGTGGTCCAGCTGCTGCCCCTGGGGTGAGAAGCATTGGAGGTGTGACAGCTGCACCACATGGCTGTCTCAGGAGCTCCTGACCTGCAGATTGTAGGGGGACCAAACAACCATTCAGAGGGTAATTGCTCTTGCTTTAACCTGCTTGGATCTGGATCACAGTCTTGGGTGGTGGTCCTGGGGTGTATGGCCAGTGAGCCAGAACTTGTAGGGGCTGTAGAGACAGCACCCTCTTAATAGCTCTGGTAGCTGTAAAAACCCCAGTGATTTGGGACAAAGCTCTCTCCATTCTGGAAACAGAGTTCTACCATGGCAAAGAGCTCAAGGCTCAAGTAATTGGCTGGGAATATGAGCAAGCACAGGAATCACAAACAGATCATAGACAAACAAAACACACCATGGGACAAAAAGAATCAAGGCAGGAGGAAAGAGGAAAACAGCAAAGTCAGAGCTCCTGCATCAAAAGCCTCCAAGAAAATATGTGACCTGCTTTCAGACCATGGAGGAACTCAAGAAGGATTTTGAAAATCAAGTTAGAGAAATGGAGGAAAAATTGGGAAGAGAAATGATAATGAGGAAGGAAAACATGAAAAGTGTGTCAATGGCCTGCTAAAGGAGACCCAAAAATACACTGAAGAAAATATCACCTTAAAAAATAGACTAACTCAAACAGTAAAAGAGCCCAAAAAGCCAATGAGGAGAAGAATGCCTTAAAAAGCCAAATTTGTCAGATGGAAAAGAAATTTCAAAAATTCACTGAAGAGGATGACTCCTTCAAAATTAGATTGGAGCAATTGGAAGCTAAAGACTTTATGAGAAATCAAGATAATATAAAACAGATCCAAACAAATGAAAAAATAGAAGGCAATGTGAAATATCTCATTGGAGAAACCACTGACCTGGAAATAGATCCAGAAGAGATAATTTAAAAATTATTGGACTACCTGAAAGCCATGATCAAAAAAAAAGAGTCTAGAAATCATCCTTCAATAAATTCTCAAAGAAAATTGCCCTGATATTCTAGAATCAGAGGGCAAAATAGAAATGAAAAGAATTCACCAAACACCTCTTGAAAAATATCCCAAAAAGAGAACTCCTAGGAATACCATAGACAAATTCTGGAGTTCCCAGGTCAAGGAGGAAACTCTGCAAGGAGTCAGGAAGAAACCATTTGAGTATTGTGGAAACACAACCAGGATAACACAAGACCTAGTAGCTTCTAAATTAAGGAACTGAAGGGCTTGGAATATAATATTTCAGAAGTCAAAGGAGCTAGGACTAAAACCAAGAATCACCTACCCAGCAAAACTGAATATAATGCTTCAGGGGAAAATATGGTCATTCAGTGAAATAGAGGATTTTCAAGCATTCTTGATGAAAAAACCAGAGCTGAACAGAAAATTTGACTTTCAAATACAAGAAGCAAGAGAATCGTGAGAAGTTTAACAGGAAAAAGAAATAATAAGGAACTTATTAAAGTTAAACTATTTACGTCTCTACATGGAAAAACAATAATTGTAACTCGTAAGACTTTTCTCAGTATGACAATAGTTGAAGGGAATATTTATGTATATGTGTATACATAAATATATATGTATGTTAATGAGTGTGTATGTGTATATAAATATATATGTGAGTGTGGGCATACATATGTTCATGTATTCAAAGAGAGAGAGCCCAGTATGAGTTAAATATGAAGGGATGATATCTAAGTAATAAAATTAAGATGTGAGAGAAGAATATATTGGCAGAAGGAGAGAGAGATAGAATAGGGTAGATTATCTCATGAGGCAAGAGAAAACTATTACAATGGAGGGGAAGAGCAGGAAGGTAAAAGAGAATGGGACAACCTTACTCTCACTGAATTTGGCTTAAGGAGTTAATAACATATACACTCAATCGAGTATCTTACCCTGTAGGAAAATAGGATGGGGGATAGGGGACAAGAGGGGGGATGATAGAAGGGAAGGAAGATTGGGGGAGAGGGTAGTTAGAAGCAAACATTTTTGAAAAGGGATAGGCTCAAAGGAGACAATTAGCATGTGGGGGGAATGGGATGGATGGAAATATAATTAATCTTTCACAATATGACAATTATGAAAATGATTTGGGTAACCACATGTAAAACCTATATTGAATTGCTTATCTTCCCAGTGTGGGCAGGTGAGGAGGGAAGAAGGGAAAAAATCTGGAACTCAAAGTTTTAAAAACCAATTGTTAGAGAAGACTGCTGATCTTCCAGGACTATGGAGCTGCGACCCAGCTTCAACAGCTGCTTTGGCTGCTGATGCTCCTCCATCATCAGCCTAGAATGGGTGGACGCAGTCTAGGAACTGGATTTCATGGAGACTGAACCTTTGGATCCCAGCATTGAAGTGCAAATCACAGAGGACAGACTGTATGTATTCACTGAACTCTATGACAACCTTTTTCCTTTTGCTTCTCAAGAACATGGGACCACGGAGTATTTGGACCATCTTTAAGGAAAACCATATTTCTCACAATGTACTTGTGGCCCCTTTCTATCACTTTGTTGAAATAAAATGCCACCATGCAAAATATGGTCTGCATGCTGCTGGGCTTTACTTTTTATTGCTTGAAATCCCAGTTGACATAGCTAATCAAGTATTCCATCCAGTGATGTTTGACAAATGTCTTCAGATTCTGAGAATGAGCTGGACTCAAGAATCTAACTTGAGTAGGAAAAGAAAAAAAAGAACATCCCAAGAGTTTTCAAGCTGATTCAAGAGGAAATAGAAGGAGAGGAAAGGCACCCAGAAAATAAGACTTTGAGATGGATGAAATCTTAGAAGAAGAGGATGATGAGGATGACGTAAGATTTTCTATACATGAAATTTGTCAAATTTGGAATGCCATCTTTCTTCTGGAGAATTTTTTAAGACTTTTGCCCAAGAGCCCCCTAAAAGAAAAGCCACAATGTGTGCAGAGTTGTATACAGATCTTAGCTGAATTAATCAGTTTTGAACCAGTTCTTCATGGATTTCAGATTTTAGAAGCCAGAAACATTGACAAAGCAAAATACATACCAGAATTGGTCTATCCTGGACTGCATTTGCTGTGTTCCTCCCTTCATGGGGAAGAGGAAAAGGTCATCACTTGCCCCTTCCATCAATTGCTAAATGTGATACTCATGTTCGAAGTAGGAGAAGGATCCCACCATGTACCCCTTAATATAACCTCACAAACTGTCAGTAGTAGAAATCATGCAATCTAGTTTATCAGTTCTCTAGTGGAGGAACTAAAAGAAGTTGTATTTCCAGTTCTTTGTATCTTACTGCAGCATATATGTTCCAAGGTTCTGGATAAATCAGAATATTGCAACTATGCATCTCAGGCTTTGGCACACTTGCTCAATAAACTCCCTTGCCTGGAATATGCTGCATTCATTCCCTGGCTTTACAAACATTCTCACTGTGCAAAGATCTCACACAGAGTGTTTACTCTTGATGTTGTGCTGGCTCTCTTGGAATATCCTGAAAGAGAGCCAGACAGTTCCCTCTCTCTGGAAAAGCAGAAGTTTTTAAAGCATAAGTACAAGAATTGATGTTTGGATGTTGCTCAGACAAGGCACCTACTGTCCATAGCAAGGCACTATCGAGTTTTGTTCACTATCTGGAGATGTCAACTTCTGTTATCTCAGATAACATACTAGAGATTTTGCAAGGTAGTGTGTAGGCTGTGGCGTGTATGGTTAAATATTTTCTTATTTTGTTTGAATAAATGTTAAGAATTTAGATAGTTTACTGTAAGGGACTTGTAAAAAGACTATTCCCCAAATATCTATTGTAGGATATCATACTACCCCTTTAAATACCTGTTCTAGAAGACGTTGTTATCTAATTTGCTTTTAAGTAGATTTGCCTATCTGTTAGAGTTGAAAGTCGTGTTGTAGAATTTTGAACAGGTATATTTCCAAAAGGGACTTTGTTACTTAATGTTTGTTTAGATTCTTGTGTGTTTTTGTTTCTAGAGATTGCCATGTTTTGTTAAATGTTAAGTAGATATGACTACTGTCCATGTACATTGGAGAGAGAAGTTTATGATTCATTTATAGTTTTTTAGTCCCTTGTGTTTAGGTCTAGCCTAGTATTTATCTTGGTTTTGATGGCTATTTGTTTAATTATGATGTATGATAATACATTTTCTGCTTGTTCAGCCACCAGTCATGCAGCCTTGTATCAGCAAGCACCCTAGCATACCTAGAGCAGCTACTAGCACAGGTTCTTAGATCTGCTTTTCTAAAGGAAAGCAACTCAAA
>CM053584.1:230007807-230081828 GCA_028627135.1 Pseudochirops cupreus
ACAGAAGTTACAAACAAACAGAAAAACAGATTAGCAGACGGCTTCCAGCATCTGACCATTATATCAGTTACCTATTCAGTTACCAGAGAGGGAAGCACCAACATCTGGGTTTTTCACAGCCAGGGGGCTCAACGGCTGCCCAGAGTCTCATCTGGCCAAATCACACAACTCTTCTCAAAGTGAGCCCCAAACCAAAACCTCACATCAGGGCATATATATAGCCTTCTCCTGGCTTGGAGGATGTCACAGCCCTCTAGACCCATTGCCCAATCACAAAGCTACAAGGCACGGGCATTCCTGGAAAACAAGCCTGGTGCCACAGGCTCCACGTGACCACATTCAGCCTATTAGGCAAGAGAGTATACTTTCAAATATCCAAGGGTCCTCAGAGTCACGTAGCCACTTTAGCAAAGGGCCTAGGGGCAGGGAAGGTGTTCAGATTCCCATAACAAGCCTTAAAGGTGGATAGTTGTCCAATCACTTTACTGGAAAGCACAGAAGGTAATGGACCAATCTAGTTTCACACACTGAAAAAGCTGGCTTATTATTAGTTGGCCCTTATCAAGATAAATTGTCACATTTGAAGTAGTTGTATTATAGCTTTTTGGCCTTAGAGTTTTGTATTTACATAATATTGTACATTATTACTTGATGAAAGAAGGTTTATTGTCAGTGAGAAACTAGAGCAACTACAATAATGCTACACTCATGCTATCAAAGAAATAGTGTGATAACTTTTTACTTAAAAAAAAAACCAAATGTTTTTTACATGTAACTGGGAAATAAGATATACAGGCACTGGGGTATAGAAATCCATCTTGCCTTACTAGAAAGTTTACGGGGGTGATGGGGATGGATAAAAGTGAGAAGAGATTGGGGGAAGGGGTATTCAGTAGGCTTGCTATTTTGGGGTAGGGGGTAGGGGAAAGACAGGGAGATAAATCTGTAACTCAAAATTTTGTGGAAATGAATGTTGAAAATTAAAATAAAGAAATTAACTAAAAAATACAAAAAAAGTATATATTAACTGCCTACTACACGTTGGGAACTTGAGGTAAATATACAAGAGTGAAACAGTTCTTTCCCTTCAGGACTTTACAAATTTAAGAGATTACATCATCTATTTGGGGGGGGGGGCAGGATTGGCTAGGAAGGAGAACTTTGTTCTAAACAATCAGATTTTGAGTGTCACACACTTCACAAGAGCAAAGGTAATGTTGATTTGATTGCTACTTTCCAAGTAAAAGAAATGCAAAAATTGCATATGACTGATTGGGAAACAGGCAGTTGTTCCATGGCCTCTGAATACATAGCAAGATGTTCTTGCTGTTTAGGGTCTGGTGTTCTGGTAGATGTCTTGATGATACATAATAGAGACTGTTTGAGAGAGAGAGAGAGGATGACAAATTGAAAAGAGTTTTTCCTGAGGCAAAATAAATTATTAAATTAGAGGAAAAGGCCAAAAAGAAGTCCCGGGAGAACTAAACTCCATGATTGGAGGAAGATACAGAGGAGATGAAATTTGAAAAATATGAAGACAAGAGAGTGGTATTGAAATACTCAGCTTGTGGAAACTTCAGTTTTCTATTATTCAGAACCAAAAATCCCTGGTCAAATTGTGACTTTCTGCCTATTTGTAAAGCCAAGCATGAGCAGCTTTCCAGAGGACTATTGCTGTGAACAGTTTTCAAGGCTCTTATTACATAGTATAGTGAATTCTCTATTTATTCAATAACAAATCAGAGCAAAATATTCACAGGAAATCAAGGTACAACATTCACAATGTTACAACTTATCACAGGAAATCAAAATACAGCACTCACCATGTCACAACTCAACAGCTTATCACGAAAACGGCCATATGGTTTTCACCAAATTGGTCACAAAGTTTTCAACAAAGTACAGTCATTTAGTAACTCAATCATTTAGTAACTTGATTATTCAATCATCCTTAAGGAGACTTGCCTCCACCCATGGGGTGCAACAATTTCGTTAGTCACTACTCAGTACCCTATTTCATCAGTCACTATTCAGATAATTTCATCAGCCACTACTCAATATTCATGGAGAGGTCTTTTCATATTGATTTGAAGCAGGTAGCTCCTACCTGAATCCACAAAACTGTAACCTGGGTTCAAAGGCAGACAGCTCCCAGTTCCTTGTCCAGCTTTCAATTCAGTTTCTGCTTCACATTGGAGCTCACAGTGTCCAATCCATCTGAAATCCTTCACAGTCTCTGTTCCTGGGAAGACAAGGCTTAACAAAACCACAATTAACATTCATACACATTAAGAATGTCACAATAACATTTGTACAAAGTACCAGCACCACAGTCCTACTTCCTCAGTCTTCAGCAGCCCTGGCTGGCCCTTGGAAATCCTTCGAGGCTCCAGCTGGCCCTTGGAAGTCTTTAGCACCATAAGCTCTGTTCTCACAATCAAAATCACTTTATCCAGCCTCCACATGGCTTGCTCCAAAAAATTCTGTCTCAGTTTTCAATTCTCATTCCTCTTCTCAGTTCTTCTCAATTCTCACTTCAGTCTTCATTTCAGCAGCAGCTGGAATGTCTCCACAATACTTATCACAAGAAGTTCTGACTGTCCAGCTTGTGCTAAATCTTAAATATGGTACAGCTTTTCCCTGTTCCGCACCTTTCTGTTATGTCAGCAACAGAGGTCCATATCTTCTGTTTCTTTAACAGAGGCTTAATTTGAAACTAGGTGCCAAGTACCTCTTAGCTTGGCAATACAAAGGAATCTTCAGATTTCATTACTATTACACTGTTATGTCTCAAAGTGAGCTAGCTTCCCATTCAGAAACAATGCAATCCTGGAACTACTTCTATTAAAGTGCTTCTGTAAAGATTACATGTTACAAACAGGTATGCAATGGAATTTAAAACTCTAAAGGATCTAAACTTGAATATTAATAATATTACATGACATGAGACACCATTTCTTACTTTTTTATTTCTGGTTGGTTAGGGAAAGTGCAGAAGTATTTTAAAAACCTTGTTTCATTAACAATCGTTTTTATTATAAGAACAGTTTTCAGGGAAAGAGAATCATTCTTTGCAAATAAGCAGAAGAAATTTGATTTGGGTCATCTTTAAATAAGGTAAACTGTAAGAGATAATTAGAAAGGAGATCAGCATCTAGCAGTATATTATTGTATATTTTATATTATTGGATTCTTACTATTGGAGTTTCATGGTGAAATGTCATTAAAAACCAATGTTCATTTATTTAAGGTGCAAAAAAGAAACAAATTGAAGATGTGATGCTAGAACATGTGAATGAAAATAGGAAGACGGGGAATTTTTAGTTCTCTTCCTCTGTGCCAAGATTATAAAGTGCAGTTCTTGTATCTCAGATTTTCAAAAGACTTGAAAATTGGGGAAGAACTTTCAAACATAAAGCAAATCCAAATGAGAAGCAGATGGGCCTGAGCTTCCTTAGAGAAGTACTGCCTGTTTCTCCTTATGATGAACAGACAAGTAAAAAAGAAGAAATGGAATAAATCACATATTCAAAATTTCACACACATTGCAAAGCATTGCCATGTATTCATTAGGTGGCCAAATATATTCATATTAGAACATATTCATTCTGATTCAATATGTTCATAATAACTCCAACTCCCTTGTGCATGATGGAATATGGAGCTGTAACTTGGCATCCTCCAGACTAGAGCTCGGTCCAAATTTTGCTTGCATTTACTTAAATTTTGTTATTGAAACTATGTTAGAGTGGAGTAGAAAAACATGGTCAATTGTTACTTTTTTATTAGAGTATTGCAACTCATAATCTAATAACTTTAATTTGCATTGTATTATCTTGGAAGAATTGTTCAAAGGTATAATCACCATCTGTCAATGGTAACTTTTACTTTACTGCAGTATTTATAATTATAAAACATTTTTTAACCAATAATCATTTTTCTCCATACTAGTAGGCCCATTAGTGTAGTGGAAAGTAACTAATTGGCATATGCATTGATGTAAAACATTTGGTAATGATTCTCAGAGTAGAAGAAATAGATGTCATGAAAAATAGATATATAAAGAGGTGGAAAGCAGCATAATATAAGATTTGTGTGCCCCTTTTCCTCCCAAAGGCTGCAACTTTTGACTACATGTGGGCAATTAAGGTGGAAGAAAATATGAATAAATAAGTAAGACTCAGTTCACGTTTCCATTATATTGGTTTTTAAAAACATATCAACTCATTATCCTGTGGTTTCTTATTGGAATTATACTTCTTCCATAATTTTTCTGCTATTTTTATTTTGTTCATATTAAAAGTTCATAAACTTTATCGCATCTTACATTTAGCTTGTTGCAACTGATCCACATTTAGTATTTTGATTGTACTCTTGAAAGATTTCTAGGCTACTGTGGTAGATGTAAGAGAAATAAAGAGAGAAAATAAATTTGTCATCTTGCCCTCAGAGAATTTATTAGATTGAAGATAATCTGTATATAAATGAGTGTGATAAGGAGTTGGATGTGATAGAGAAAAAGGAGAGAGCCTAAGGAAACATTGATTATGTTTAAGGGGTGTTAGGAGTTTGGAGATCACAGAAAAATTATGTGTTTAGAGCTGGATGGTGCCTTGGAGTTCATTAAGTCCAAATCTTCAAATTTTTCAGCTAGAAAAATTGAAATGTAGGTATACTAAATAATTTGCCTTGGGTTACACAGCATATAAGTGTCTTAGGATTTAAATTCAAATATTCTCAATTCCAGGTCCAATATCACATCCATTTTTACTATGCTTTTCATGTGGAAGACTGCATGAAATATGTGACACCTACAAAGAAGTATGGAAGCAAAAGAATGTCCAAATATGGAAATATAAATAGGTTAAACATGTTATAGGAATGAGAGATATTCTATGCCAATGTGGAGAGACATGGTTATCTGGAAATAACTAGTAGTCTTTTTTTGGCTAGAATAGAGAATTTTGGAAGAGTATTCATATGAAATATATCTAGAAAGGAAAGCTGAAACCAAGTTGGGAAGGATCTTGAATGTTCTTCTAAGAAATTTATTTTTTGACTGGTGAGCAACAGGAGACCATCGAAGGGAAATATAAAAACATGAATAAGGAAGTGTAGTTTTTTGTTGTAGTTGCTATTGTTTTCTAAAAGATACAATACAACAAGGGTGGAATTTAGGGTTTGAAGAGAGAAAATAAATTTTGCAATAGCCAATCTAGGAAGCAGGATAAAAAATTAGAGATTGTCACTGGGCCACTGAAACTTTGGATCTCACAATGCTTTCCATAATGTATTGCCTCTGGGATATAGTTCTATATCCCTTCTTATTTTGTGTATAAGAATACAAGTTTGCTTCTTAAAATTTCGTAACTGTGCTATTGTTCCTCACTCAGGAATATAAATAAAATAAATATTAATTGCTATAAAATATATGCATACATATATATATTTATTTGGAGTTATATTCATAAGAAATATCTTTATCCTCCTCTCTTATGGAATCTAAGTTAACATTTAACAGACTGAATCCTATAGAAAAAGGAAAAAAAAGCCTTCAGTTCCTTACTTGAGAGAATAACCCCAGGAGTCAACTGATCATTGGATTTTATCCTTTAAATGTTAATTACTAGCATGAATTTTCCTTTCACTTTCAAAGCCATTTGAGAAATCCTTACTCCCCTTCCACCCCACCAAAAAAAAACAACTTCAAAGATATGCCTATCAAGGCCCAGATAAACTCATAGTAACTGGTGTCACAGCTAAGACTGTTCCCTCTAGTTAGATAACTTTGATTAAATCAGGGATTATCCCACTCTTGTATTCTTAGTACCAATCTGGTGAGTTGCTATATCATGATTTCAAACTAGATACAGATTAGAAGTCCTGATATAACACAATCCTGTCATCAGGGGAAAAAAAATAAATGAATACCCTTTTATTATGTAAGACTTATTCATGGAATCCTGCATTTGAAGAAAATGTGCTGCAAAATAAGAAAATTTAAGCGACAAAAATGTTTTTTCCATATTTCCCACACATTTTTAAATGCTTTAAAATCAAGGGTATCTCATATAAATTGCTCGTCCTACTTAACATGAATAAAATATTTCAGAAACTCTATGAAGGTTTGTTTCATAATAGATCACATAAATTCATCCAGGTATTTATTCCATTCGTTTATTCATTCAATCAATTTTAAAAAATATTTCTGAGGTCCTGTCTCAGTGGTTTTATGACATCTACTACCTTCATTCAAGGATAAATGATACATAGTCTGGCTGTTGAAATAACAGAATTAACAATAAATCATAGAAATAATTAAATGACTGCATTAGAAATGACAAATATGAGACAATATACCAAAATTTGTGGGATTCAGTAACAGAGAGTACTTAAAGAAAATGTTTTATCTCTAAATGATTATATCAATAAGAGAAGAAGGAGCAGATCAATGAATTGGTCATGCAACTAGAAAAACAAGAAAAGAACAAATTTTAGGTCCCCAATTAAACACTAAACTGGAAATCCTGAAGATGAAAGGAGAGATTAATGAAATTGAAAGTCTGGTTTTCTGAAAAACTACTAAATAAAATAGAAGCTGGTTTTAGAAAAAACAACAATATAGATAAACCATTAGTTAATTTGATTAAACCAAAGAAGAAATCAAAATTCTTTTTACAGAAATGAAAGGGGTAAATTGATCACCCATGAAGATGAAACTAAAACAAGTATTAGAAGCAATTTTGTCCAATTATATACACATTAATCTAAAGCTCTAAGTAAAATTGATAGATATTTACAAAAATATAAATTGCCCAGATAGATAGAAGAGGAAATAGAATACTTAAATAATCCTACCTCAGAAAAAGAAATTGAACATGCCATCAAAGAGCTCCAAAAGAAAAAAATCCACAAGAGCAGATGGATTCACAAATGATTTCTACCTAGCATTTAAAGAAGAATTAATTTGAATAACATATAACTTACTTGGAAAAATGGGCAAAGGAGCTATAGCAAATTGCTTTTACAACACAAAAGTAGTACTGATATCTAAACCAAGAAGAGAAAAAAGAGAAAGAACTCTATCAATTTCCCTAATGAATATTGATGCAAAAAGTTTTAAAAAAAATTCCAGCAAGGAAATTACAACACTATATTGCAAAGATCACGTTCTATATCCACAAAGGACTTATATAATGAATGCAGGACTGGTTCAGATTTAGAAAAAAAAACTGTTAGCATAATTGACCATATCAATAAGAGAAACAATAAAAATAATGTAATTATTCCAATAACTGAAGTAAAAGGTTTTGAAGAAATACAATTCATTACTATAAAAATACTAGGAAGCATAGAAATAGAGCTTTCCATTAAAAGTGGCATCTATCTAAAACCATCAGCAAGTATCATCTATAATGCAGATGAGCTAGAAACATTTCCAACATGATCATGGATAAAGTAAGGATGCCCATCATTACTACAGTGACTTAATATTGTATTAGCAATACTATCTAGAACAGCAAGTCAAGAAAAAGAAATGGAAGGAATTAGAACAGGCAAAAAGGAAACAAAACTATCACTGATGTGATGATATACTTTGAGAATCCTAGAAAAATCTACTAAAAACTAGTTAAAATAATTATCAACTTGAGCAAAGTTGCAGAATATAAAATAAACTTATATAAATCAAAAGCATTTGTATACATTACCAACAAAGTCCAAAAGGAAGAGACAGAAAGAGAAATTCTACTTTAAATAATGGAAGGCAATACTTTTGGGAGTCTACCTGTGAGGATAAACCCAGAAACTTTATGAACAGAATTAGGAAACATTTTTTACACAAGTAAAACCAGGTCTAAACAATTGGAAGGGTATTAATTACTTATGAGTGGGCCTGAGCTAATACAATAAAATGATAATTCTACCTAAATTAATTTGCTTACACTGTGTTATATGAATCAAATTACTAAAAAAAAGTTTTTGAGGTTTAAAAAATTACAAGATTAATCTTAAAGAATAAAAAGTCAAGAGTATGAAATAAAAAAAATTATAAAGACAGTTGAACTAGCAATATCAGTTCTCAAACTTTTCCAAAGTGATAATCATCAAAACATCTTGGTACTGTCTAAGAAATAGAATAGTGGATCAGTGTAACACATTAAATACACAATATGCTATAGTGATCAACCATTGTAATCTAATATTTGATAAACACAAAGATCCAAGATTTTATTGTAAGGTTCCACTATTTGACAAAAATTGCTGGGAAAATGGAAAGCAATTTTGTAGAAACTAGGCATAGACCAACCTCTAACAAAGTTTACTAAGATAAGGTCAAAATAGGTACATGATTTAGACATGAAGGATGATATCAAAAGCAAAATAAGAAAGCACAGAATATTTTACGTGACAGATGTGTGGGTAAGGGAAGAATTTATGACCAAACAAAATCTATAGAGAATTAAAGGTTATAAAATAGGTAATTTTGGTTATATTAAATTAAAAATATTTTGAACAAAAAATACCAATGTAACCAAGAAAAGAAGGATAACAGTAAACTTGGCAGAGGAAAGTAATGTACAACAAGTTTCTCTGATAAAGTCCTAATTTCTCCAATATATAGAGAACCAAGTCAAATTCATAAGGATATAAGTCATTCTTCAATAGATAAGTGGTCAAAGGATATGAAAAAGGCAATTCTAAGAAGAAGTCAGGCAGCTTGTCAGTGAATAGACAACTGGCCCTGGAGTCAGGAAGACCTGAGTTCGAATCCAGACTCAGACACTTAACACTTCCTAGCTGTGTGACCTTGGGACAGTGACTTAACCCCAATTGCCCTGTGCTTCTCCCTCCATAAAAGACTAAAAAATAAAAAAAAAAAGAAAGTAATGTTATCTTTAGTCATATATTTAAAATATTCTAAACCAATTCTGATTAGAGGAAATTCAAATTAAAACAACTCAGGTACTACCTCACATCTGTCAAATTGACTAATATGACAGAAAAGGAAAAAGATAAATATTTGAGGCTACGTTGAAAATAAGGACACTAATGTCTTATTAGTGGAGTTGCAAATTAATCATCAATTCTAGGAAGCAATTTGAAACAATGGCCAAAGGGCTCCAAAATTATGCATGTACTTTGACTGAGTAATATCACCAAAAGGTCTAGGTCCCAAAAAGATACAAGGAAATGTACCTATATGTACAAAAATATAACATCTCTTTTTGTGGTGGCAAAGAATTGAAGATTGGTGGGATGAGGGCAGCTAGGTGGCAGAGTGAATAGAGAACTAGACCTTAGTTCAAATCCATCCCTAGGTACTTGATGAGAGACAGAGAGACAGAGAGAGAGAGAGAGAGAGAGAGAGAGAGAGAGAGAGAGAGAGAGAGAATTGATGAAATTCCCATCAATTGTGAAGTGGCTGAAGAAGTTGTCGTATAAAATTATAGTGGGATGCTCTTGTGCTAAGAGGAATTACAATCAGGATGGTTTCAGAAAAATCTGGGAAGACTTACGTGAACTAATGTAAAGTTCAGAGAGCAGAATCAGGAGAACACTGTACACAGTAGAATTAAAATTGTTATAATAATCAACTGTGAGTGACTTAGTTATTCCAAGCAAATAAAAAGATCCAAAACAATTCCCAAAGGACTTATGATGAAAAAATCTCATCTAGCTACAGAGAAAGAACTGAAGGAGTCTGAATTTTTCTCATTTTTTTGTCTTTTTTTGTACTTAAGTTGTTCTTTTTTTCTCTCCCCCAACACTTAATCATATTTTATTTTTCCAATTGCATGTAAAGATAGTTTTCAACATTCACTTTTATAAGATTTTGAGATCCAAATTTTCTTTCCCCTCCCATATAGGCTATACATGAACAATCATATTAAACATATTTCCTCATTAATCATGTTGTGAAAGAATACTCAGAATAAAAGGGGAAAACCATGAGAGAGAGAAAAAAAAGGGAAAACAGTGTGCTTTGATCCTCATTCAGACTCCATACTTCTTTCTCTGGATATTGATAGCATTTTTTTTTTCAAATTTGATTTGATTTGATTATTTAATTATTTTTAAAATTTTAAAATTTGTTTTTAAAATTTTGATTTCCAGATTCTTTCCCTTCTTCCCTGCCACCGCACCACTGGGAGGACATGCAATTCAATTTAGGTTGTACATGTGTAGTTATGCAAAATGTTTCCATAGTAGTTATATTGTGAAAGACTAGCTCTATTTCCCTCTATCCTAAACCACCCTCCACGTATTCTATTTTCTACTTTGACCCTGTCCTTTTGAAAAGTGTTTGCTTCTAACAACCCTCTCCCTCATCTGCCTTCATTTCTATCATTCCCCCCCTGCCTTGTCCCCTTTCTTTTCTGTAGAGTAAGATATCCAATTGAGCATGTATGTTATTCCATCCTTGAGCCAAATTCAATGAGAGTAAGGTTGACCCATTCCCTTTCACCTTCCTGCTCTTCCTCTCCATTGTAACAGTTTTCTCTTGCCTCTTTTGCATGATATAATCTACCCTATTCTATCTCTCTTTTTTCCTCTCCCAATACATTTCTCTGTCACCTCTTAATTTTATTTTTTTAGATATCATCCCTTCCTATTCAACTGATCCTGTGTGCTCTGTCTATGTATGCATGTACACACATGTACACACACTCACATAAATATTTATATGCACAGACACCCTCCTATACACACACACACACACACACACACACACACACATATATATATATGTATATATTCCCTTCAATTATCCCTATACTGAGAAAAGTCTCATGAGTCACAATTATTATTTTCCTTGTGGGAGTGCAAATAGTATACCTTTAATAATTTCCTTATGATTTATTTTTTCCACTTTGCCTTCTCCTACTTCTCTTGCATCTTGTGTTTGTCAAATTTTCTGTTCAGCTTTGGTTTTTTCATGAACAATACTTGAAAGTCCTCTATTTAATTGAATAACCATATTTTCTCCTGAAGCATTATACTCAGTTTTCCTGAGTAGGTGATTCTTGATTTTAATCCTAGCTCCTTTGACCTCTGGAATATCATATTGTAAGCCCTTTGATTTGCTTAGTGGAGAAGCTGCTAGATCTTGTGTTATCATGATTGCATTTCCACAGTACTCAAATTGTTTCTTCTTGACTGCTTATAATATTTTCTCCTTGATCTGGGAAGTCTGGAATTTGGCTATGATATTCCTAGGAGTTTTCTTTTTGGGATCTTTTTCAAGAGGCATTTGATGAATTCTTTTAATTTCTATCTTGTCTTCTGGTTCTAAAATATCAGGGTAATTTTCCTTGAGGATTTCTTGAATGATGATTTCTAGGCTCTTTTTTTGATCATGGCTTTCAGGTAGTTCAATAATTTTTAAATTATCTCCCCTGGATCTATTTTCAGGTCAGAAGTTTTTCTGATGGGACATTTCACTTTGTCTTCTATTTTTTCATTTGATTGGGTCTGTTTCATATTATCTTGATTTCTTATAATGTCATTAGCTTTCATTTGCTCCAATCTAATTTTGAAGGAAATGTTCTCTTTAGTGAGTTTTTGAAATTCCTTTTCCATCTGGCCAATTTGACTTTTTAATTCATTCTTCTCCTCATTGGCTTTTTGGGCCTCTTTTGTCATTTGGGTCATTCTATTTTTAAGGTGTTATTTTCTTCTGCTAGGCTGTTGACTCTCTTTTCATGATTTTCTTGCATCATTCTCATTTCTCTTCCCATTTTTTCCTCCACTTCTCTTACTTGATTTTCAAAACCCTCCTTGAGCTCCTCCATGGCCTATGACCAATTCATGTTTTTCTTGGAAGTTTTTGATGCAGGAGTTTTGACATTGTTGTCTTCTTCTTATTTCATGTTTTTATCCTTTTTGTTACATAAAAAGATGCTATCATCTGATTACATTTTCTCACCTGCCTCATCTTCCCAGCCAATTACTTGAATTTTGTGCTCTTTGCCTTGGTAGAACTCTGCTTCCAGAGTGGAGCAAGCTGTGTTCCCAATTGCTGGGGTTTTCTCAGTTGTCAGAGCGATGAGGAGGGTACCCTCTCTACATCTACCACAAACTCTGGAATACTGGCACTCCTCACTCCAGGAGAGAGAGAGAGAAAGAGAGAGAGAGAGAGAGAGAGAGGGAGAGAGAGAGAGAGAGAGAGAGAGAGAGAGAGAGAGAGACAGAGACAGAGACAGAGAGAGAGATTAATGAAAGATTAGAATGGATTCAGTAGTCAATCAGTGGCTCAGGTGGAAGATAGGAAATTGTGATCTGAGAAGGAAGATTTTCATTTCTGGATCTTGAACATAGAATTGTTTGGGGTTATGGTGAGGTCCAAAGTATGATAATCCCTATAAGTAGCTGAGATACAGTGGACAAAAATTAAGGATATTAATGAATGGTAAGCTAAGATGTGAAAATATCCAGCAGTGCAATTACTAAAGTGAACAAACAATAAGGTAAGGGGTTTATGTGAAGAGAAAGACTCTAAGGCAAATGATTAAATCATTAACAAAAATGGAACAGTGTTCTTGGAGGGAGAGTAAATAGATGACAGGAATAAGAATATGAACAACAAAGTTGGATGGTATAAAATTGACCAGATTAAAAGGCATTCAATTAAGGTGACAAAGCTAGGGTTTAAAAAGTAAGAAGTATACTAACTCTCCTGCATTTTCAATCCTAGGACACAATGGAAAGAGTAGTAACACATGTGATTATCTTCAAAGTAAAGACTGGTTTTACGATGGGACATCTGTTAATAATAAAATTATAATGTCATATGATATTGTAAAGGAAGGCCCAAGGAAGATTGGGCATGGGGATTCGTAACTGTGGATTAGATAGGGATTTGGACTATGGGAAGAAGTGGCAGAGAAAAACAATTTTACCTAGGTAGGAAATGACCCTAAATGACAGGAATTGAGATTCAAGAGTTTCATATTTCTTAATGTGGGAAAAGTAGGCACAAGTTTGTAGAATAAACCTATACTAGATTTCAAATCAGAACAATGATGTGTTATAACTTTGAAAAGAAGCAATGTGATATTATGGTATAGTTGTGATAAGAGAAGAATCACTTCACTTGTGTGTCTGAAAATGTGGACATAAGCAGTACTAGAATTTGGGGAAAAAAAGACAAAATGGAAATTCATTCATGCAATCATATAATTCGAGAACTAGAAGGAACTTCAGGGATCTATGAGTTCAAACCTTCACAGGTAAGAAAACTAAGCCCCAAGAAAGCTAAGTGAGTTACTCGAGACTGTGGAGGCAACAAGCATCAGAGATTGCATTTAAAAGTTAACCTTTGACTCAAGAGCTAGTACATATACTTCTATTAAAAACTATACATAGAACCAGAAAGGCCTAAATTCAAGTTTCCCCTTCATCACAAACAAGCTATGTGACCCTGGGCAAGTTAGCCACTTATCCACACAGTGCTCTTCAAAACTATAAATTGAAGAGTAGGTGCCAAAGAAAATTTCTCATTTCCTCATACCAATGAAATCACAAATTAAGTCAATCCCTTTCAATACTCCTTTCACCAATTACTTTCCTAGGTGGCTCTAGAGAACACAATTATATTATAGAAAAGAGTAAAAGGTGGTTATGTTGTTGAACAAATTAAAGCAATTACCTCTGGGACAACAGAATAAAAAATTGCTCAAAAGTTTAAATAAGACGGAGGGAAAAAAGACAAAATAAAATAATGAATATTTAAGTTTATTACTGTTGATTTCAGTTCATTATTACCAACATTCTTTAGGAATTTTTTCTCGGTAGGGAAAATTTATTAATGTGCCAACTATATAAAACCCTTTACTGTTAAACAAAAATATGAGGAGGGATGAAGTCAATAATGATAATTTCTATATGGTATTGACTAAGGATTCTGAATTAATCTTAGACTCAGGGGAAAAAGAAAGTTTATGAAAGGAAGTTTCACATAAACAATGGACCTTTGAGTGTGATGGCAATCATAATCTGGGCCAGCATGGTACAGAGGCATATATACTAGCTCTTGAGTCAAAGGCTATCTTTTAAATCCAATCTCTGATGCTTCCTGCCTCCACAGCCTAGGGTAAACACCTTATCTTTCTTGGGGCTTAATTTTCTTACCTGTAAAGTGAAGATTTGAACTCATAGATGCCTGAAGTTCCTTCTCATTCTTGAATTCTATGATTGTATGAATGAATTTCCATTTTGTCTTTTTTTCCCAAATTCTAGTACTGCTCATGTCCTCATTTTCAGACATACAAGAGAGGTGATGCTTCTCTTATCACAAAAAGACATCTATAAAGCAACCCTTTCATTGCTCTAGAGCAGTAAAACAGTGGAATGGTTTCAATTTAAAGACAGTGGAGGAAGGAATTTACTCATAATAAAAAGAATGCAAGAATATAAAGGACCGTTGTAAGAATATTATTCTTGCATTTGATATTCATTTCTGTCTCAGTCTCTTTGTCTTTCTTTGTCTGTCTCCTCTGTGACCACAAACTATACTTCACCCCATTAATACAGAATTATGGTGGCCAGTCAGAGATAATGCCAGTAACTCATCACCACAGAAGCCCTTCTTTTGTGTGGCCTATAAAGTAATGGAATAAATAGTCAAGCAGGGAAGAACCTGAAAAATAGTTGTCATGATCAGCGAAAAGAAGTAAAATAAGATGGAAGCAAGTCAGTAATCCACATATCACTATTTTCAGTAATACTCATACCCTTGCCTGATATTCTATTATACCATTTCACTGTCATTCCTGGCATTATTCAAAGTAATAGCCTAAATGTATGTATTTCCATCCCTCAAGCTTCACTTCTGTTCACCTGTATTAGTCCTTTCTCCACTAATTCAACCATCAACTCAATGGCTTAGCAGACAATTGTGAGTTCTTAAAACTAGGGAAAATGCATTACAAGGTGACTTCTGGGGTTGAACTACTTCAAACATAGATGATCTAGTCTTCCAGTGACATGCCAGGGTCATGTTCAAAGTCTTTCCAGTTCAGTAGAAAATTCTAGAGCTTGACTTCAACCCTATATCAACGTCTCAGTAAGAGATTCTAATAGGGCTTAAAGAACTAATATTTTCTCTGTGTTTCATTTTAGAGATAATATTAATTCATCTTTCAAATTGCGTATCTGGTCTGCTCTAAGAAAAGCCTAAGATGCAATTATCTGCAATGTTCATCTCTAATCTGAGTAGATGAGGGTTTTAATAACCATAAACATAATTCCTTCATGGAGATGCTTAGCAGTAATTTGGTCATTCACCCATATAACTTGATGGAAATACTGTAAATGAAATGCACAATTGATTGGTTTGTATGTAAATTGCTGAAGTCACTACTGCTAAAGCGTTCAGGCATTTTCAAAGAGATCAAGAAGTTAATGAAAAAAATTACATCCCCTATTTTTGCATTCCTAAAAAGGAAACTAAATAAAACTATCTAATTTCATTATGTTTATTCTGAAATTAATTAAGTATAATAAATCCATAAGTAAGTTTAGCAACTTTAATTACACTAATTTGATATATAGAAAGCAACTTACTGCCCTTGAATTTAGAGTAAAAATAGAATTTTAAGATTTTCCTCCCCATTCCTTTCTGGAGACTTTGCTAGTATATAACTTCGGGGAGTCAAAGCATATCTCACAGAATACACAAATGCTAAACACAGAGTTCATTGAATTCTACAATTTCAAAGCTGGAGTGAACCTTTAGAGCTAAAGTTTCCTAAACATTTTTTTCCACTAAGGAATTTAGGTATAAGATACTAGCAAAAACCAGGGAATTTGGGAACATGAAATAATGTCAACTTAAGGAATTTAGGAAGCAAAAGAAACACAGCAAAAGTATCATGAAAGAAGTTGTCTATTCATTTGTGTGTGGGACACAGAGACGGAGAAAGACAGAGACACATACAGAGAGACATACAGACAGAGACAGAGACAAAGACAGAGAGAGAGAGAGAGAGAGAGAGAGAGAGAGAGAGAGACAGAGAGAGAGAGAAAGAGAGACAGGGAGGGGGAGAGAGGGAGGCACGTAGGGAGGAGGGAAGGAAGGAAGGAAAGTAGGAGGGAAGGAAGGAAGGAAGGAAGGAAAAAAGGAAGAAAGGAAGGAAGGATGGAAGGAAGGAAAGGAAAAGGAAGAAAGAGAGGGAAGACTGAGTAGAGCACACTGGGGCCAGTTCTCATAATCCATTTTCTTAGATGTATTCTTGTTAATCACCCTCTCTACTTCAACATACTGTCTTTTGAACACTCAAACTTCTCATAATACATCCTATTATGACAACCCAATGTCTGGCTTTCCTGATGCATCCTCATTTAAATACCAATATTAAGATAAACTGATACAAATTTATTTCATAGGTGGGGTTAGAGAGACAGATTAGTCACTATTACCTGAAGCATGAAGCCCTCTTGGCCTTGGAACAAGTCTTCCTTTCAAGTAAAGCATCTCAAAAGTCCAGAAATAATTGTATAACCTTGGGTGATTGACTTCTTGTTTTTTGATATGTTTCCTAATTTTTAAAATAAGAGATTTGAATAAATGACTTCAACATATTCTTCCATGTGTAAATCTCATCATCTTGTAAACAACAACAATAACAACCACTATCACTTTTTGGATTTCTGGATACTTTATATGTAACCTCATTTGATCCTCAGAACAACCCTTGAGAAAGGTACGATTATTGTCCCAATTTCCAGAGGAGAAACTGAGGCAGAAAGAGGCTAAATAACTAGACCAGGATCACATAGCTATGTGTTTGAGGGAAGATTTGAACACATGTCATTCCAAGTCTAATACTCAATCTCTTGAAACAAGTAGCTGTCTCTATTAGAGATGTCTGAAGGGATTGCTAATCTATACATTAAAAAGTTACTCAAAATTTCTCAAAAGATCTAACAATGGAGTTAACATTATTCACTGACTCTATAGTCAAAAACATTAGACAAAGCATAGAATGGGGAGATTCATGGTTGACAAAGTATTCCTCACTGTAATTGAGAAGATCCAGTGTAGAGTCCAAGTTTAAGGGCATTAGGTACAGATTTTGAAGTCCTCCAGAAACTTTGTTTGTGGATAATATAGTGCTAGTTGCATCAAGTCTCTGAAAATTGCATAACCTTCTATAAAAGACTTGTAATTACCCAAAAGTTTTGGCCAGACACCTACACAGGAAAGACCAAATAGACGAATAATGACTAGTGCTCAAATCATGTATGATATGAATTTGGAAAACTGTCTATGTGTAACTGATAAAGATAATAAAAATGAATAAGTTGTGCCTATAATTAAATGAGAAGGAAAGAGCAGATAGAATTGCCTTCTGGAAATGGAAAAGCTACTCAAACCTCCCCTTGAAACAAAAGATAATCTTTTCCATATATATATATATATATATATACATATATATATATATATATGTATACACACACATATATACATATATACATATATATACATACACACACGTGTGTATGTATACATGTATGTATATATGTGTATGTATACATGTATGTATATGTGTGTGTGTAGCGTGTATGTGTATGCATCAGTATGCTAACAGTGTTATTGATTGGCTATGAGACAGGCAATAAAACAATTCTCAAAGAATTGATAATAAATAGAGAACTAAGGGCATGGAAAGGCACATGATGGTGTTAGCAGCCTATAATATGTAATAAATGAAGAACTTTGTGAAAGCACAGGAGTAAGCATACCACCAGGGAAACATATAATAGCAAAAGAAGATAAGCTAGTCTTGTAACAAAGGGGAAATATGGCAGGTAGACAGTTCAAATATATCCCTGTATTTCTCATTATTTCAGGAGAAAACAAAGAAGTCCTCAAGAATATTGGGTATAATCCTTGTAAGAAATGTACCTGGTAAAGATGGTCATGAGTCACACAAAGGATTGGAAGCCTTGGATAGGTTTAAGCTTCAGTTTCTTTTTCTCCAAAGTGTTCTTAATAAGTATAGTATCTATATTGTTTTGAGGAAAATCCTTTGTAGTACAGAATTATAATGTTATTATATTGTATTACATAGCAAAAAACAATGCTTCTCCAGTGATTTGGTTATTCTTTCATTTCTACAAAGTATTTTATAATTTAATTTCATTATTACTTAGGTGAATGTTAGGAAATCTTAAATGTTATAGCTGCAGTTTTTATTTGGAATGTAATTTATCTTTCTAGCATCTATTAATGGGTTTTACATATAGGACAACGTATGATGTATGTGAATTTATCTTATCTTCTACAACTTCAATTGGAAGTTATTATTTCAGATAATGTTTAGGGGACTTTCAAGGGCTTTCTAAGTATAACTTCATGTTATCTTGGGAAAGTGATTTTCATTTTTTTTTGTTTTCTCTTTGGGTATGCTTATTCCCTCATTTTATATTCCAGACTTTATGCTATAGCTAACCAATGCTAAATAATATTGGTGAAAATTGGCATCCTTACTTTACCCCCTTTGCTTATTGTAAAGGCTTATAACTTTTCTCTGTTACATATATCTGTTCTTGCATTTGGATAGCACCAAGAGACCCCAAAGTGAAGAAGTTAAGGATGAGATATTAGCCTGGTCTACAGTTAGTTCATCCAGCTATAACTTTGTTAAGGTTTGGGGATTTTTTTTTTTTGCTGAAACTGATTTATCTCTTGTAAATAATTCCTCTTTTGGGAAGATATGAGATGTTGTGAGGACTGTAGAAAGTGTGTAGTCCTCTATGTTAATGGTCACATTACCTGGAAGTCTACATGATTTATAAGATTGCCTAACTCTAAATCAGATATTCTATTGCCCTAAGATAAATCATATGATTATCATACAGAGAATTTAAAGATAATAAAGTATTAACTGTTATTCATCCTTTGAAAAGGACCAATAACATTGTGGGTGCTGGCTTGCTCATCAATAGGATTTAAGTGAGACTGACTTGTACAAAGTCATCAGTCTCATTCTCTCTTCCTGAGTTCTTCCTGAGTTATCAAAGTTCAATAGCAGGACAAAAATCAAGATAACTTACAATGGCCCAGGATGCAGTGAATGACCTTAGCATCTTTGAGGTCTGACCTAGATTGAAACACTCCAAAGCAGGTACTTCTACCACCTTCATATTCATTAGAACAAATTGTTTTCACTCACCCATTCTTATTGGGAAGGTATTCTTATGCTTGAGGTAGACATCCCCCTAACTCACCAACAGCTCTGGGGCATATTGGTTGCCCTCAACCTGGCTTATTCCATCTGCTGAGAAAGTGTACCAAGATACAGCTGCTATACATGCTACAGCTTCTTAAAATCACATGTGAGAATTGGGTGAAAGTGGACACTGAAGGTCAGTGAGTAGCCCTGAAAATGGCTTAGGAAGTCCTCATACCAGGACTGCTAGCCCTCCCTAAACACCCATATACCCCAAGTGTATTACCTATAAAAGTAGTAAATATTCAAATTAACACAACAAGAAATAGAAATCATAAGCAAAACAATTTCACAGATTAAAACTGACCACACCATAAAAGAAAGACCAAAAGCAGGTGGAAAACCTAAAAATTGATCTATATATTATTTTCTCAGTTATTTAAATAGCAATAATAAATGAAATTTACAAAGGACTTTATAATTTCTATCTCATTTGTTCTTCATAATAATTCTGCAAAGTACCTGCTATTACTACCTTCATTACATAGATAAGGAAACTGAGTTAAACAGAAGCTAAGTGACTTGCCCAGGGTCACACAACTAATAAGCATCTGAGACTGAATATGAATTCAAGTCTTCCTGGCTCCAGTTCCTGTGTTCTTTCCATTGTGTTATCTAGTTTACTGCTTAAAGAGAAGTTAATACTCTTTCAAAAATTATTCTTAGTAGGTAAGGAGCACTTCAAACTCTTTTTATGAGGTAAATGTGGTCCTGATATTTTCAAACATAATTATGAATTTATTGTGAATTTATAAACTAATGTCAAAACAAAATTTGTAATTAAATTCCTAATAAAAAGACTTCAATATAACTAAACAGATATTCATTATGACCAATTTAAATTTATATTACACGTGCAAAAATGGTTCAACTTTAGACAAAAATTAACATAATTAATCTCTTTAAAAATAAAAGTCACATAGGTAATTTTCTCATTAAGTAGAGAAAAATCCCCTAACAAATTTCAGTAATCATTTATCAAATTATGATTTTTTTTTGGTAGCAAAGAATTTTAAAAATTGCTAGTGATCACTTGTGGAACTACTGAATTAATTGTGGCACATAAATGTAATGGAATATTAATTTGACATGAGAAAAGATAAAATTGAAGAACTCAGAGAAATTTGAAAGATGTATGGGAGCTCATACTAAGTGAAGTAATCAGAATCAGGAGAACAATATACACAGTGACTACAATAAATATAAATAATGTAAAACAAAATAACACTAAAAGAAAGCTGCCTTCTGAGGAACTTAATGACCAGTCTTCTCCAGAGGCTATAAGAGGAAATGCACCTCCATATTTTTTGGTGGAGATGAGGGAAGACTATTAATGTAGACTATTGTTTACACTTCAAGTCATGGTCACTGTCTTGGTTGGTTTTGCCTAACAACTTTTATTAGTCACATAAGAAGTTTCACAGAACTGAGTTGAAGGTATATTCTTGAACCACCATGATGTTAAAATAAAAGGGATAGTAATTTAAAAACAGATAAATTGCACAACTAGCTACAATTAATATTTCAAGGCATTCATCCAGTCAACTTATATTCTTTAGTACTGAAAGAACTTTAGTTAGTGTGATAGTAGAATCATTGTTCTTTTAAGAATTTTGTCAAATGAATAAGATTATACTGTACTGGAGATTGATAAAATTCCATTTTTCAAAGAGAGAAAGCCCTTATTTTAAATAGAATATGTAGATTCAACATCGATTCCTATTAAAATTTTACAATAGTTCAAATAATTATTTGTAAACAGTAAAAAAAGAGGTGATACAGAGTCAATTTGATTAATTAGGAATAAGTCAGTAAGTGATCAAATATGATATTCTGGAGGTCAAAGGATCTAGGATTAAAACATACCTACACAAAAAACCTGAGTATAATATTTCAGGGGAAAATATGGGCATTCAATGAAATAGAGGAATTCAAGCATACTTGATGAAAAGACCAGAGCAGAACAGAAAATTTGACATTCAAATACAAGAATCAAGAGAAGCATTAAAAAGTAAACAGGAAAGAGAAATCATAAAGAAGTTATTAAAGTCGAACTGTTTACATTCTTACATGGAAAGACAATGTTTCTCAGTATTAAGATAGTTGAAGTGAATAGATAGATAGATAGATGATAGATAGATAAATAGATAAAGATACAGATATAGATATAGACATGTATGTGTGTGTATAGGTGTGTGTTTATATATGTGTATGTGCATACATGGAGGGCACAGGGTAAGTTTAATATGAAGGGATAAAAAATAAAATTAAGAGGTGAGAAAGGAATGCATTGGGAGAAGGAGAAAGAAAGAGATAGAAGAGGGTAAATTATTTCACATAAAAAGAGGCAAAAGTAAGCTATTATAATGGAGGGGGAAAGCTAGGAGGTGAAAGGGAATGAGTCAACTTTTCTCTCACCGGATTTGGTTTAAGGGGAGAATAACATACACACTCAACTGGGTATCTTAACCTACATGAAGGTAGGTTGGAAGGGGATGGGAGGATGATAGAAGGGATGGTAGATTGGAAGAGGGGGCAGTCAGAAGAAAAATATTTTGAAAAGGAACAGGGTCAAAGGAGGAAATAGAATAAATGGGGGCAGGATAGGAAGGAGAGAAATATAGTTAGTCTTTTACAATATGACTACTATGAAAATGTTTTGCATAACTACACATGTATAACCTATTTTGAATTGCTTGTCTTCTCAGTGGGGGTGGGTGAAGAGAGAATAAGGAAGAGAACCTGGAACTCAAAGTTTTAAAAACAAATGTTAAAAAATATATATTTTTACATGCAATCATTAAATAAGATATACAGGCAATAGGTTATTGAAATTCATCTTGCCCTATGAGAGTAAGGGGGAAAAGGCTAAGGGGAAAAATGGAGGGGTGGTATAAGTGAGGGCAGACTGGGGGAAGGGATAATCAGTATGCTTGACATCTTGGGGTGTGGGGTAGGTGAGAGATGGTGAGAAAATTTGGAACTCAAAATCTTGTGAAAATGAATGCTGAATACTAAAAATAAATACATAAATTTTGAAAAGAAAAAGAATTAGCCAGGCCCAAGAGATAGCATGAGAATTTGTTGGAGAGTTGGCCTTAGAGTCAGTTACTTCTGCTTTTGACATATACTGATGTTCAATTTAACTACATATCAATTTCGATGAGATGGGTGGGTGGCAGAGCCAAGATGGCCAAGTAAAAGCAGGAACTTGCTTAAGCTCCCATTTGAAACACGTCCAATACCTGCAAAAATGACTTGAAACAAATTTTAGAGCTACAGAACCCACAAAGTGACAGAGAGAAATATATCTACTACTGAAGGAAGACTGGCAAGCCAACAGGAAAGTTCTTTTACAGAAGGGATCACAGTGCAATCCTGCATTAGCCTGGATGGCCCAAACCAACCAATCTCAGCAGAGTTCAGGAGAGTGAATCACTGGCAGCTGTGGTGGTTTCCAGACTTCTCAACTGATAAATGCCAAAGAGAAAGTAAAAGGTCAATGAGGAACTCTGTTGATCCTGGGTGAGAGAAGAGCATGGTCTAGCCTCTCTCACCAGGGCAGAGGAGATGGCTGCAGCTGCAACTGGTGCCACTGTAGCTGCTTCTAGATCCATGCTTAAAGGTCATAGGGGGATCAAATGACTGTCCAGAGGGCAGTTGCAGGAATCTATTTGCTGGCACTGAGGCAAGATTCTGTTTTTTTGTCCTGGGTCATAGTCTTAGGTGGTGGTCCTAGAGTGAGGAGCACTGGCATGGTGGAGGTTGTTGAGGCTGTGGAGAGAAAGTCCACCTCACAGTTCTGAGGTGGGTGCCTGGAAGAAGCTATGAGAACAGATGCACAAAACCCCAAAAATCTGGGACAGAGCATTCCACACTCTGGAAGCACAGTTCTACCATGGAAAAGAACTCAAGTAATGGATGGGCAAGGTGAACAAACAGAGAAGCACAATCAGACTGTAGAATCTTTTGGGGGGACAAAGCAGATCAAAACCTAGAACCAGAAGAAGACAAAAAAAAAATCCAAGCTCCTGCATCAAAAACCTCCAAGAAAAATATGAACTGATCATAGGTCATGGAGGAGCTCAAGAAGGATTTTGAAAATCAAGTAAGAGAAGTAGAGGAAAAATTGGGAAGAGAAATGAGAATGATGCAAGAAAATCATGAAAAATGAGTCAACAACCTTACTGAAGAAAATAACACCTTAAAAAATGGACTAACTCAAATGGCAAAAGAAGTCCAAAAAGTCATTGAGGAGAAGAATGCCTTAAAATCAGATTTGGCCAGATGGAAAAGGAATTTCAAAAACTCACTGAAGAAAATAATTCCTTCAAAATTAGATTGGAGCAAATGGAAGCTAATGACTTTATGAGAAATCAAGATAGTATAAAACAAATCCAAAGGAATGAAAAAAAAATAGAAGGCAATATGAAATACCTCATTGGAAAAACCACTGACCTGGAAATAGATCCAGGAGTGACAATTTAAAAATTATGGACTACCTGAAACTGATGAACAAAACAAAGAGCTTAGACATCATCTGTCAAGAAATTCTCATGGAAAATTGCCCTGATAGTCTAGAACCAGAGGGCAAAACAGAAATGGAAAGAATTCACCAAATGCTTCTTGAAAAAAGATCCCAAAACGAAAACCCTTAGGAATATCCTAGTCAAATTCCAGAGTTCCCAGGTCAAGGAGAAAATACTGCAAGCAGTCAGGAGGAGACAATTTGAGTATTGTGGAAACACAATCAGCATAACACATGATCTAGCAGCTTCTACATTAAGGGATCAAAGGGCTTGGAATATGATATTCCAAAGGTCAAAGGAGCTAGAATCAAAACCAAGAATCACCTACCCAGCAAAACTGAGTAACATACTTTAGGTGAAAATATGGTCATTTAGTTAAATAGAGGACTTTCAAGCATTCTTAATGAAAAAACCAGAGCTGAACAGAAAATTTCCCTTTCAAGTACAAGAAGCAAGAGAAGCATGAAAGGATAAAGTAGAAAAAGAAATCATAAGTAATTTATTAAAGTTGAAATATTTACATTCCTACATGGAAAGGCAATAT
The DNA here is from genome assembly GCA_028627135.1 of Pseudochirops cupreus. Lineage (NCBI taxonomy): Eukaryota > Metazoa > Chordata > Mammalia > Diprotodontia > Pseudocheiridae > Pseudochirops > Pseudochirops cupreus. The sequence continues at coordinate 230,032,119 of CM053584.1, forward strand.
TTGTAACTCATGAGACTATTCTCAGTATGAGGATAGTTGAAGGAATTGTGTGTGTGTGTGTATGTATGTATGTATGTATGTATGTATACACACAAACATATATATGTATGTATAGGTCAGTGTCTATGTGTATATATGTATATGTGCATGTGTGTACAAGTATACATAGACAGAGGGCTTAAGGTGAGTTGGACGTCAAGGGATGATATCAAAAAATAAAATTAAGAGGTGAGAGGGGAATATATTGGGAGAAGGAGTTGGGGAGAGATAGAATTTTGTGGATTATCTCAAACAACGGAGGCAAGAGAAGGCTTTTACAATGGTGGGGAAGAGCAGAAAGGTGAATGGGTTATAGTCAACCTTACTCACATTGGATTTGGCTTAAGGACAGAATAACATATGCATTCCATTGGGTATCTTACCCTAGAGAAAAGTAGGGGGGAGGGGATAAGAGGGGGATGATAGAAGGGAGGGCAAATTGGGGGAGAGGGTAGTTATAAGCAAACATTTTTGAAAAGAGACAGAGTCAAAGGAGAAAATAGAATAAATGGGGGGTGGGATAGAATGGAGGGAAATATAGTTACTCTTTTCGTAACATCACTACTGTGGAAATGATTCCACCTTACTATACACATATAACCTATATTGAATTGCTCGTCTTTTCCATGGCAGTGAGTGAGGAGGGCAGAAGAGGGAGAATTTGGAACTCAAAGTTTTAAAAACAATTGTTAAAAAAATTGTTATTTGCATGCAACCAGAAAATAAGATATACAGGCAATGGGGTATAGAAATCCATCTTGCCCTAAAATAAAGTAAGGGGGGATTGGGAGGGATGTAAGTGAGGGCATATTGGAAGAAGGGGTATTCATTATGCTTGCCATCTTTGGAATGGGGTTAGGGGAGAGATGAGAAGAAAATCTGTAACTCAGAATTTTGGGAAATGAATGTTAAAAACTAAAAATAAATTAAATATATGTGTGTGTGTGTATGTGTGTGTGTCATATTACCCCATGAACAAATGGCTCTACTTTTAACTAATAGACCACTGCTTTCCTCAAAACCAGTGGTGTAGGAGCTGTTTATCAGAAACATGAATGATTGGGAACATGTGTATGAAACATGTTTGGTCAGTTTATTTGTAGAACTTAGTTGAGAAGAGCAAACTTTCTCAGTCTAATCACACTTTTTCAGTTCAGGTCATTAACAACTCTCTTGAGTCTGTCTGGACACCTATCACTTCTCTTCCCAGAAAGGGACCATTCTAGCATCCTATCATTGAAATCACAACATCAAAAATAATTTTTAAAAACATTAGATAGACAGTTTTTATAACAATAAGAGAAATGTTTGTCTAAACTTTCAGCAAATGTCATTATCTCTAAAACATTTTATCGTAGCTGATATAATTCATGCTGGAACTTTCTAATAAATGTATTTATGCTACTTAACAATGTGCATCAAAAATTAAAAATAAATTTTTGGTGATCCAAATAACTGCATTGCTTCTTAAGTTTTGCTGTTGTAATGGTACCTTGTGATTATTTAACAAAATCAGTTCTGTAACCATTTTGTTTTTTAGTCATTTCGGTAATGTCCAATTCTTTGTGACCCTCCTTTGAGTTTTCTTGGTAAAGATACTGGAGTGGCTTGCTATTTTGTTGTCTAGCTCATTTTACAGATGAGGAACTGAGACAGAGTTAAGTGACTTGGCCAGGGTAATACACTTAGTAAACGTCTGATGTTGGATTTTAACTCATGAAGATGAGTCTTCCTGATTCCAAGCTTAGTGCTGTATCCACTGCACTACCTGACTGCTCCATATAACCATAATAAATCTTGAAATTAGGCTGTCTGTACAATGAAAGCACATGACAATCAACCATGAAATATAATTGTTAAGACTAATTGTAAAATTAAAAGTTGAGCAATAAAATACCTATTGTTTGGTCCCTACTGGTCATTGGATCAAAAGAAGGTTTCACATCCAGTCATCCAACTAACCTCTTCCAGTAATATTGAATTTGCCAGTTGCCACATGAAACACCATCATTCCTTAGTCTCCAATTCCAGGTCAATACAAAGCAACCAGGAACAAGCCTGCCATGAAGAAATAGAATCAGTCACGTAGTTAGTTAACAGACTAATTGACTATGCCACACTGTATTTTCCTTTTAATGAGGTCTTAATTCTCTTCTCCTCATAACACTACTGTCCTGCTTTAGAATGAATTTCTATTAAATACTAGAACCTTTCTTTGCTAACCTAATGATACATTGGCTCACACCTTGCTATAATTGCAGGAGTGAGAGAAATATAAGAATTATGATAGATTATAAAATTGAAAAATGAAAGAGGCAATAAAGATTGACTAAGCCTCCATATTCATATTATGAACAAGGGGATTGACCCCAAGAGAAGTTGTGACTTACGCATGTTCACTCAAATGATAAATAACAAAGACAATATTTAAATCTAAATATTCTTACTTGAAATTCTGAACTGTTTTTCCACTGCAAAATGTTTTTCTTTGCCCTACAGCCTTATAAAAATTGTCAATATCAATGATTTTGTAAGCAATAAGGGGAGCAGAAGGAATAAGCATTTATATAACATCTACTATGTGCCATGCTTCATTCTAAGCCCTTTAAAAATATCTCATTTGATCCTCACAACTCTGCAAGGCAGGTTTTTTTTATTATCTGGTTTTTTGTTTGTTTGTTTTGGTTTGTTTTTTTTTTTTTACACTCGGAGAAACTACATAAAGAAAGGCTAATTGATTTGACCAGGGTTAGACAGCTAGTGTCTGATCTGAACTCAGATTTTCTTGACTCTAGACCTAGTCTTTATTCATTGTGCCAGCTAGTAAGATTTTTTTTTGCAACATGTTCTTTTAAAAACCTTTCTCCTCTAGGGTAGAAAATTTTTGATCAATAAAAAGAATAATTATTTAGCAAATTCCACCCTTCAATTGTACTCTACTCATGTATGGAAATCATAAATTAAGTACCTGTTGATAATTGTTTCATCATCCTCAAAATAACAGGGTTAATGCATCATTACCAGATGACATCAGGTAATAAAACATTTCTACGCTCACATAAATCATTGGTATACACCTTCTGAGTCCTGATTATGGTACATTAATATCTTGTGAAAGAGCCCATGTATGATGTTTATTAAAAAAATGAGATGTAGAGTGCTGATCAGTTTGAGTGAACTGGAAAAATGATTGAACTTTTCATTTAGTTCCAAAATTCAGTCTTTCTACTGAAGTATTGCCTTTATTTGAAGTTTAAAGTAAAATAAATAGAAATGTTATATGACAAAATTTTGAATGAGACATAGTATGAAGTAGTAGATAGAGAGTTGATCAAAGAGTCAAGAAGCCCTAGGTTTGATTCCTACCTCTCTTAAATTCTAAATCATTGGCAAATCAATGCCCTTTTGTTACATGCTACTCAAAATTCACATTGGATATGAGTGACATTTTCATGGTATTCAGGATGGTTTGAGAAAAAGATGATACCTAGGTAGTAAAGCTAATAGAGATAATGGGGTATATACCATTAATTCAAGAATTTGTAAAGTAGAGAAAAGTAGTGTGGTTGTTGTAACAGGCAACAAAGTGAAACGAATTTCCCCTTTTATGTGGCAAATGAAAACAATGTTTTAGGAGAAATTGAAATTTTATAAAGAGAGATGTTAAAGATGCTGAAGCAAAAACTTCTAAATGTGGTGTCAAGGGCCCATATAAGGAAGTAAAGGAAGATTTCTTAAAAGAAAGTGTAGAGGTCAGCTTTAGAAAAGATGAGTGCCTATTCTAATGCTTTCTGGGGGACAAGCAGGCTGCAAGTGAGAGATTAGTTCCAGAAAAAGAGTATATTGTTATAGAAAGAGAATTCAGTCTGAATGGTATTGATTTTAGTGAAGTATTTCATTTGCAGCTGGGGTGGTGGGGAGTTAGGAGGAAGAGCAGTTGGGATTTTAAGGATTGAGACTAATTGGAACAGTTTCTACCGGAAAATCAAGGACGAATGAAGAGTAGTACTGCCATACAGTATTTAGGGCCAAGTTGTAGCTGGAGAATCTAACCTCATAGCAAACTTGATCTAGGTGTCTTTGTCATTTTCTTCAGAAGCACTCTACAATGAAAAAAGCAAAAACAGTATATGATCCAGTAACATAGAATACCAGGCATTAGGAAATAAGGTGGAGAACTGAAACCTGTGGAAATATGTATTAAATAAAAACTGCAGAATATAGACATTAATCCTTTATGGTAGCCTATTAATGGCAGCACTGGCTACTCAAATGCAGATAATTATGCTTTCTGTTCTATATAAACTGCTGACATATCATAAACACATATATACATACATGTTTTTGGCCACTGCAATGTTGGAAGTATTATAAAATTCAGGGGAGAAAGATTTTTAATTTCTAGGTGCAAAGATATGCTGGAGCATATCTAGAATAAGACACCTAAAACAAATAGACTTACATAAAAAGAACAATGAAAGTCTTTAATATCTCTCTTTATCAAACTTCAACTTCTTCTTTAACATTATTTTCAATTGCAACTTGAAGGGTGAAACTTATTCCACCTTGTTGTCCCTTAAAACAACCACACTACTTTATTCTGCTTTCACAAACTCCTTGAATTAATCTTATATACCCCATTACCTCTATTACTTTTACTTCCTAAGTATCAAAACCTTCCTGTTCTGGTCTATCATTTAGAATCTGGAGGATTCTATAGAGACAAGATGAAGGAAAAAAATAATTACTTAACATTTTTTATTCATTGTAATATAGGAATAATTATGTTCTCTCTGATTTCATTGGTATAGCAAACCCGCAGATGAGGAAACACTCTCTACAATGGAGGTCAGCAGCTTTCCTGCAACTTAAAGACAGGTACCCATAGCATTAAGAGTTTAAGTGACTTTTCTATGGTCACATAGGCAGCAAGTGTGAAAACATCACATAAATAGGATTCTATGAGATAAAGAGAAAGAAAGTTGGAGAAGAGAGAAAGAAATAGAGATGAACAAAGAGACAAAAAGGGATATGAGGAGAAATATAAGAAGACATAGGAAGAGGACGAAGGAGAGAGAGGAAAAGGAAGAGGAAGAGGAAAAGGAAAAGTAAAAAGAGGGAGATGGAGGAGGAAAAAGAGGAGGAGAGAACTGAGGAGAAGGAAGGTTAGGAAACAATATGGGAAAGAGAGAATTAAAAATTCATTCAAAAAGGTAGAGATAGACTAACATGTTACCACCTTAGGAGAGCATTATCTTATTGTCAAAAGCCTAATGGTGCCCCTCAGTAGCTCTTTTTTCCACGTCATAATCATTTGTTTCTTAGCCTTTATTTCTCCTGGCCATTTAGAAAGAAATGAAATTTATTTTCCATAAATTCCCTGAAATTCTGAACTTATTTTATCCATAATAATTTCAGACACCATAGACTCCACTAATATTTCTGCAAGTACAGATACATTGTAATACCCATAAAAATGTGTCTCTTTACATTGATCTGTGAACTAAAATCAAATATAATATAACTTTTATGAGAAAGAAACAATTGAAGAACATAAATATTATCCTTGTTAATTTCACTTACTCTTCAACGATAGGATCTCATTTTCAGTCTAATTCGGCATGCAGATATTACTCGTGAAAGGTACTAAAATCTGAGAGTAATAAATGTTTATCATCTCTACCTGGAATATGTGGTATACAATAATAATAACAGACATTTCTATAGTGCTTTAGTTTAGAAGGTTGCTTTCTTTTCAACAGCCACATGAGTTAAGTTGTGTTGGCATTATTATTTTACATATGAGAAAACTGTGGCTCAGAAGAGTTGAGCCAATTGTTCATTGCCATATAGCCAGTAATTCAAATTCAATTAAATATACATATTTATTGGCAGCCCTCTGCTAAGTAATAATGATACAACAACCACAAACAACACAATAAATGAATGCAATAAAAACAGACACTGTTCCGTACAAATTTCCTACTACTGAATGTTTCAGCATTAAACAGATAAGCAACTCCTTGATAGTTTGAGGAGAGAGATACCAAAAATAATTAGGGGGAATGGGGAAGGCTTTGCATTTCAGGTAACACTTGAATTAAGCCTTGGAGAGAGCTAAAGATTTGAAGAGGCATAGTAAAGAAGAAATTGCATTTCAGGTTTGGGAGAATGTTCAAAGGTCTGAAGAGAGAAAATGTAAAACCGAGACCAGGAAATAGCAAATAGGCTAGTTTGAACTGAATGTGGTATCAAGAAAAATAATATTAAATAAATGTGGAAAGGTTGGAAAAAGCCAGATTGTGAAGGGCTTTGAATGGCAATGTAAGACACTTGTGTTTTTATCTCAGAGGAAATAGCAGGTCATCAAATATTCTTAAGAAGGGAAGCGCCATGGTCATTTCCTTGTGCCTTAGGAGAATTATTTTGGGAAGTATGGCACATTGAGATTACAAAGCTAAGTGTCTAGAATAACTAGAGTGAGGTAGTTTTAGGAACCAATAGAAAGAGTTCCATTGTAGATGTGTTAAATTTGAGAGGCCTACAAGACATATAAGTGGAGATATCTTGGAGGAAATTAATAACTCATGAACTGAGCTCATTGATAAATGTTTATTGATTTTATTGTTTTTGTTCTGTAACCTTAGAGATAGTAGCTTCAGAGAATGGTGTGATGAGAAGTCTGATAAAAAGAGATTAAGAAATGAAGAAGGTGTGAGGGACCAAAAAGCAATATGTGTAGAGGATTTTTGTCTAAGAGTTTGTGTGCAAAAGGGTAGAGAAAAATGTAAACTAGTACCTTGAGTGAATGGCAAGGTCAAGTGAAGTGACATTGGGATAGAAGAAGGGTTGAGACTGTTTGGGGGCAGCAAGGAAGAAGAAAGTTTGTATGATATTGAAGATGAGGGAATAATGGTGGACATAGGCACAGGGAGGGGTATGTGATTAGGTATGCAAATAAAGAAAATGGATTTTGGGAAGGAAAAGACTGCCCACAGATATAACTATGATTTTTTTTTGCCTGTTGAAGGTACCACAAACTGCCATTGGACACAATCTTATATTTGTGATATGAAAATAGAGCTTCTCACACACTGGTATAAGGCCACTTTGAGCACTATGAGGGGAAGCTGAGTAGGATTGGGGGAGGACTTCATATGAAATTACCAGGAGAAGTTCTTGCTAACTAGGTGTAAAGCAATATTGCTTCTAAGTTTTGGGTGGATAGCAAGTGGTGCCAGTGCCCTCTGATCTTCTGAATTTGACACAATAGGTAAAATGTTGTTCACTGTACACTAACTGTGATTCTGGGACCCCAAGGTGGAAAGAGAAGAAATGCGGGAGGCAGATAATGGAATGCAGAGGAAGGAGATTAGGTTGCCTAGAACAAAAACTGAAGGAAAAATTACTTACAGGAAATGTCAGATAAGGAATAGAAATGAGATGGGCTATAACAATCAGTTGTCAAAGCAGTCAGGAAATATCACAGATAATTGAGGATTCTCCATCCCACATAGTGTAACACTGCAAATAGAGTGGGGAAAAAATTCTAGGGACCCCTCAAGCTTGATTATATTTTTTTTCAAAGAGATTTACCAAGTAAGTGCTCATTAGATCAGTACAAACTGATAGTGCCGGAGAAAAGGGTAAAGAGATGAAGTACTACTCAACAACTCATCAGGGAGGATGATGTCTCTCTTGGTGGAGACAAGAAACGATGTAAGCGAAAGATTCTGCTGATGCACAAGGGAATTCAAATATTTCTCAGGTGGATAGAAGCTAGAATAATATAAGCAAATAAAGAAAGAGATGAAGAACTACCTAACATTTGGAGTTCCATAATTTGGTTTAGCATATACCATCTTGGACTTGGAGTTGGGAAGACCTGAGTACAACTACTACCTCAGACATACAAGCTTTGTGACCCTGGGAACATCACTTGAACTTTCTCAGCCTCGTTTTTCTTATTTGTAAAAAAGGGATAATATTAACACCTATATTACAGTGCTTTTGAGAAGATCAAATGAAATAATGTATGTAAACTTCTTTGCAAATCTGAGCTCTTGTACATATGATCATCATCATCCATCATCATTTATTTTTATTTTTTGTTATCATAAAAAAAATATGAGACTTCCTAGACAGGAGGCATCTAGACTTTCAGAGGAATCAAAATGATGAAGAAGATCCATAAATGTTACTAAAAAGTAGTAATATTATTAACAACAGAAAATGGTGAACTTGGTTTCCATGAAAAGCATAGAAGGATATTAAAAAGTTGACATGTCTTTGCAAAAAAATCATGTTATCTTTCTGGATGATGGATTCAGGATATGACAGGAATCTTTCTGGACCTCTCTAAGGCTTCAGCTCAAGATACACACAGGCTCAGGCACAGACAGACACATACATACACATGCACACATATATGTACATATGTGTGTATATACACAAATATGCATGTAGATATGTGTATGTATGTAAATATATGTATGTATTTGTGTGTGGGGGTTGGAACCTTAATAAAGTTGTCCCCGGTCCCACTTATAGGCCCCACTGAACAGCAGGCCCACTGTACCTACCTAGTCATTCACACACACACACACACACACACACACACACACACACACCACTCAGTATCCTAACTTCTTTATATATGCCTCACTGATCACTAGAATAGCAGGTGTGTCCATGAACTCATAGTTTTCAAAGAAACAGCATGCATGTCCATGTAATCAGATCCCAGCTACTGCCTCTAGCTAGCCACTGCTCCCAGACCCATTCCTCATATTTTCTACAGAAACAGCAGGTATGTCCATGCACTCAACCATAATCACATCCATCTGGTCTCAGACAAGACCACATTTGTCTGCCAATCAGAAATCAGCAGCACCAGGATGCCCAAGCATGTGAACCTCATAACAATAGAAGGGACTTTCCCTAAGTAGGCATCTGTGCAATAATAGTAAAGAACTGACCTAGAGTAAACTTATGACATAGAGAGACTTATTATTATATCGTTATCATACATAGGTACCACCCAAATGGGTTTTTCTGTATGCATTGAGGGTAATCACATGCACAGTTCCACTATGGCTGGGACCCTCCTCCATTTCCTAATCTCTTAACAACCTCCTCCTGCCTTTTTAATATTCATAATTTCTGTAACATAATTGTATCTTTACCCTGTAAAAATTCATCTTGCTCTCTCTGAATTTGCTGGTTCCTCTTGGAACTTAGCCCACTTCATTAGAGGCATCAATCTCAATAAATGCCCATATGTGGATGAGAGGGGGTCTGACTGAATTACCTGAGAGAGTCCCACCACGACACATCATGAGACCACGTAAGTTTTTTGCATTCCTGGATGGGCATGAGTCTAAACCGCAACAGTTATTAGCCTCTTCAATTTGTATGCACACATAGGTGTGTGATACTACAGAGAAAACAATGTAGGACACAAAAAGAAGAAAGAACAACAGATATAGAAGTATCCTACACTTTCTTGCTGATAATAACTGAAAAGATTCAGAAATGTTACTCAGGGCTTCAGATATCTAAATACTAATATTAATAAAATTAAGCATACCAATAGGTATTAAATAAAGTGAAACTCAATTATTTAAAAAGAGGCAGTAAATGGGTCCTCATGCATATCATGGTTATATGTTAGTGTTTTACTACTTGCTATAAAATGTATTTGTGTTTGTGCTGTGCTTAACTGTGTTTATACTTCATGTCCAATACTAAGAGACTGTAATCTCACTAAAAACAGGGATTATTTTATATGTATGTTTGTATTCCCTAAACAGTATATTTGCGTGATTACAATAGATGCCTAATAAAGATGTATAGAATTAAATGGGAATTAATTAGATATCTTCTTGGAAGCCTAGAAAAAGAGGAGTATGGAGTTATTGTGGTAGATTTCAATAATCAGGACGCTGGCTACTCATTTATAGATTATATTCGGCAGATTTGTCCTTATCTGGATTGGTATAGGAAACTATTGGCAAGTTGCAGGAATTTACATGCTGTTATTATCTCATCACCTTTCTTGATCTTTTCTGTACTTGCTGCATACCCCAATTTACTGTATAAATATAATGTAAATAAATAATCATATTATGGAAGCATAATGTGTGACCAAATTGAAAAACTGTAAGAGTGCACATCTAAGTTTTAAGGAATTAGGCTAAATTAAGGGTGACAAGGACTAGAATGCCATTAGAAAAATTAGACATTGCAAAGAGAAAAAATCAACAAAAATCATAGCATAAAACAATGCTGAAAATTACATCAATTACTTATCTTCTATAAGTAGAGTTCTTGAGAGATGACAGAAAATTCGAATTTTAAATTATTTCCAAATAAGGATTATCACTTTGCTGTGATGCTGACAACAATGAGTTCATAAACAACTTTCCCAGTTGTACCTAAAGATTAGGTTCTGCACCCTCCCCCCCCCAACTCAGGACTTATAATATGATTTATAAAATGGGAAAAAATGATAAAATAAATAAATAAATAAAATAATAATAAAATAAAAAATACAACAAATTAAAATTATTCCCCTACTTTTGTGAAAAAAAATAAGTAGTGTGTAATATCTTCATTTTATTCTGAGTAGATATATGAATTATTTTATTATTTAGATGTGCTGAACAGCTAAAACCTCTTGAGAGTAAGAAATGGAAGAACTAAGTGTCTTTGTAGAGTTATTATTGTTTGAAGAAATGCTCCCTGGTTGCCTTTGTGTTCAAAATATCTAATTCTCACTCTTTCTTAGAAAATCTCACAGAAAGACATCCTGAGAGGATAAAGATGTAAAAAGAAACTGAAAATGCCCACAATATTTAACAAGAAATGCATTAAATCATCAAAAAGTATATATCACCGTTTCCCTTAATTTTTTATAGTTTGCATCCGGAATTATTATTTCCTCTGCTTAGTTCATACCTGTGATTTCCTCAAAGCAAGGAATCCCCTGGAGTGAAAATCGCCTCTTCTAATTGAGATTGTCAATTACTTTGCAATTAATTTTCCCAGATAACTACCTAGGAGGCCTGAGAGTTTAAGTGACTTGCCCAAGGTCTTATAGCTAGTAAATGTCAAAGGCATGACTTTAAATTAGGTCCCTTTGAGTCCTTGGCTAATTCCTATCCATTATGCTTTGCTATCTCAAAAGTTTATTATTACTATGTAACACATGTTGGGAACCAACAATATGATAGGAGTAAGAGAAAAAAGATAATTGCATGTAGAACCTGACCAGTAGCTTTATAAAATGGATAAGACAAGAAATGCAAAGAAAGCTTCAACACATCCTGTGTTTTAATATGTACGCTTAGTATCTTCTATCTGTGGAGTATCATAGTAAATTACTGGGATGGTAAAAGCATCATATAAGACATAGTTCCAGCCATTTTGGGGTTTACTTTCTAATATGGGGTTAAGACAAAAGAATATATACTATTATACACAGAATTGCAAAAGAACCTTATATTGAGTACTTCCATTCATGGGATTGGTTTAGAGCTGAAAAAGAACTTATAGATCATCCAGTTCACCCCTTTTCATTTTATAGATACATACATTTTTTTGTATATAGATATAGATAGGTATACACAGTCTTGTTTCACTCCATTGGTAACTAAGAAAGCACAAGAGCATCATACATTATTCAGAATGGGGGTTAGTATGTCATCATGAAATTGGCATACAACACTGAAGAACTTCTCCAGGCAACCAAATTTTGACATAATTTTCCATAATCCTTCACAACAATCTAAGACCTTGACCAGATCTACAAATATTAAGTACAGACCTCTGTTCTTTTCTTGGTATTTTTCCTGGAGTTGTTGGGCAGCAAACACCATATTGACTATTCTTTTGCCTTTTTTGAAACCACACTGACTCTCAGGTAAATGACTATCTTCCAGTGAAGGATCAGCCTATTAAAGAGGACTCTGGCAAGAATCTTGCCAGCACTGACTAAGGGAGAGATTCCCCCGTGATTGTCATAGAACAATCTATTCCCTTTACCTTTAGAGATGGATAATGGAAGTATCCTTCAGCTCCCAGGAGATAACTTCCTCTTTCCATATAACCTGGAAATTTTCAGTCAACTTTTCTATGAGCAATGGACCCTCCACCTTGTAAATCTCAGCTAAATAGATACATACACGTTTTATGTATCTGTATAGATATAGAAAAGTATACACACACGCACACACACACACACACACACACACACATGCACACACACATATGGTTGGTTGGTTGTTGTTCTTCCTTCTCTAAGAGGAGCAAAATGACATCACTAAACAAGAGACAAATTTTAGGATGTCTGACTGTGGCTGATCATACCAATATGAGCTCAGAATGTTCTGTCACAGGTCAGGCACACATTGTCCTTTACACATATGAATGTGTGAGCACACACACATACAGAGTATTCAAAGATATTATTCATAAGAACATATACATACACACACACACACACACATATAGTATTTATATACATTCTATTTTTTGTACGTGATGGGGTACAGACTCTAGGAAACCCCTTGTACTCTGAATCTTCCCACTTCATGAGGCATTTGCCTGAGACCATAAGATAAGCCCATCTTACAACTAGACAAAGAGATTCATCTCCATCCATAACATACCGTCCTTTGAGCAATCTAGGCAAAAGGATTCACCACCAGCCAGACTACTTATCTAATTGAATGATAGCTGGGAATCCACCTACATTAGATTCTGTTTACCGTTTAATCAGAAATAAACCCACCCAGTTGGGTGGTATCTAGTCTCTAAATGAAGAAATAAAAAGGGAAAAAAACCCATATCCACCCAATATTAATGGGTTATTAACGATCATTTCTCTCAGTTCCAAATTCACTGTCTTCCTCCTTACCGTTTTGCCCCCTCCTCCTTGAGATAGTAATCAATTAACTATAAGTTATATATGAGCAACCATGCAAAAAGCTTTTCCATGTTAGTTATGTTGTGTAGGAAAACACAGAAAAGAAAACAGAAAAACAATAAGGTGAAAATCTTATGTTTTGATTTATACTTAGACTCCAACACTTCTTTCCCTTAGAGGTGGACAGCATTTTACATCAAAAATCTTTGGGAAGTGTCTTAGATTGTTACAAATATGTAAGTCATTCACATTCGATCATGGTGTGATATTACTTTTACTTATTCAGTGTTCTCCTGGCTCTGCTCATTTGCTTTGCATCAGTTCTTGTTAGTCCAGAATTTTCTGAAACAATCTTGTTCAACAATCTTACAGAAAAATAGGCTTCCATTATAATCATACACACCACTTATTTTTGGTCATCCCCTAATGCATAGCCATGCCCTCAATTTCCAATTCTTTGCCACCACAGAATGAGCTGCTTATAAATATCTTTGTACATATAGATCCTTTACCTTTTGCTCTTATCTCTTTGGGATAAAGACTTAGTATATGCATTGCCTGGTCAAAGGGTATGCAAAATTTTCTAGTCCTTTAGGCATACTTCCAAATTACTCTCCAGAATGGCTAGATTAGTTCACAACTCCACCAGCAGTGCATTAGTGACCATTTTTCCCACATCACCTCTGGTGCTTGTTATTTCATTTTCTATCATGGCATATTAGCCAATCTGAAAAGTGTAATTTGGTACCTCAGAGCTATTTTAATTTGCATCTCTCTAATCAGTAGTGATTTAGAGATTTTTTCCCCCAATATGACTATAGACAACTTTGATTTCCTTTTCTGAAAACTGCCTGTTCCTATTCTTTGAGCATTTATCAACTGGAGAATGATTCATATTCTTTTTTTTTTTTAGTTCTGTGGAACTCTGCTTCCAGAGAGAACAGCTCTGTCCCAAATCGCTGGGGTTTTCCCAGCTTTATGGGGCTCCTAAAGGAGGCTGCTGGGTCCTCCCCAGCTCTGGCTCATTGAAAAAAAAACCCAGGACCACCACCCAAGACTGCGATCTGGATCCAGGCCGCTCAACGTGAGAGCACTTGGCCTCTGAATGATCCTTTGTCCCCCCTGCTGTCTGCAGGCTGGGAGCTCTGAAGCAGCAATGTGGAGGCAGGTACAGAACCTCCACTTCCCGCTTCTTTGCCCTGGAGGTGGCTTGGCCTGACCTGCTTTTCTTCCCCGTTTTTTAGCCAAGTTCCACTAACCTTAGTCCTTTTTTCTTATGGCTTGAAAATTCTGCCACAGCTGCCACAGATCTGCTCTCCTGAAGCTCCAGCTGAGGTAGGGCTCAGCTGGTCCAGCTGCCCCTGGGGCAAAAGCCACTGTTTCAGGCTGAGGTGGTTTCGGCTCTCAGAGTTGAAATGTTTGCTTTGAGCCAAGCTGCCTTCAGCAGGAAATATATCTGTGTGCATTTTAGAGCCCTAGAATTTATTTAGAGTCATATTTTTTGGGTATTTGATGTGGCTGTATTGGAGCTGCGATTTCTTGCTGCTCCTATGCTGCCATCTTGGCTCTGCCCCAATGATTCATATTCTTATAAATTTGACTGGTTTTCTATTTATTTGAGAAATGAGGCCTCTATCAGAGAAACTTGCAGTAAAAATGTTGCCCACTTTCCTACTTTTTCTTTTTTTCCTAATCTTGGCTGCATTGGTATTGTTTGTGCAAAACTTTTTAATTGAATATAATGAAAATTTATATTCTGAAATGCTGTCAATCTCTTGGTTGTTCATAAATTATTACATTATCTATAGATCTGACAGGTAAAATATTCCTTGCTCCCCTAATTTGGTTTAAGATATTAATCTTTATGCCTAAATCAAGTACCCATTTTGACCTTACCTTTGTATACTGTGTGAGATATTGATCTATACCTAATTTCCACCAAATTGCTTTCCATTTTTCTTAGAATTTTTTTTGTCAAATAGTGAGTTCTTATCTCAAAACTTGAATCTCCATGCTTATCAAACAATAGATTTTTATGGTCATTTGCTATCCATTTGTGTATCTAATCTATTCCACTGCTCCACCACTCTATTTTTTGGCCAGTGCCAGATCGCTTTGAAAATTACCGCATTGTTATATAATATGACATGTAATATGGCTAAGTTACTTTTCTCCTTTTTTTTTTTCATTTATTCCCTTGATATTCTTGACCTCTTACTCTAGATGGATTTTGTTATTACATTTTCTAATTCTTTAAAATACTATTGGTAATTTGATTGATATGGCACTGAGTAAGTAAATTAATTCAGGTAGAATTGTCATTTTATTATATTAATTCAGGCGTACCCATGAGCAATTACTATTTCACCAATTGTTTAGAACTGACTTTATTTGTGTGAAAAGAATTTTATAAAGGTGTTCATATAATCCCCCAGTTTGTCTTGCCAGATAGATTACCAAGCATTTTATATAGTTTCTAGTTAGGTTAAATGAAACTTCTCTATCTCTTCCTGCTAGACTTTATTGGCAATATATATAAAAGCTAATCAATTATGTGGATTTATTTTATATTCTGTAAATGTGCTGAAGATATTAGTTATTTCAACTAGTTTTTTTCTTAGATTCTCTGGTATTTAAGCATAATATCAAATCTTCAAAGAATGAAAGTTTGTTTTTCTTATTGACTATTCTTATTTCTCCATTTTTTTTCTTTTTCTTATTGCTATAGATAACATTTCTAATATAACATTGATCAGTAGTGGTAATGGGCATCCTTGCTTCACCTCAGTCTTAAAAGGAAGACTTCTAGCTTATCTCCATTATAGATAATGCTTGCTAATAATTTTAGGCAGACACAATTTATCCTTTTAAGGAAAGCTACATTTATTCCACTGCTTTCTGATGTTTCTAATTAGAAACAGTTGTATTTTATAAGTGGGTGTGTGTATGTATATGTATATATGTGTGTATATATATATATATATTATATATATTTTATTTATTTATTTAAAATTTCTAGTTGTATGTCCAACTCACTGATTGTTATTCTCTATTTTCTTCATGTAAGCATTTAGAAATATAGTATTTTCTCACAAATACTGTAGCATTCATAATTTCTTATAAATTTAGAGTGAAAAGGAACCCTAGCAGTTATTGAGTCTAGCTCTCTAATTTTGTAGATGAAGGTTCTGAGACTAGAAAGGTTGAACAACTTACCTAGGATCATACAGCTAAGCAGTGTTCAAAGCAGGGTTAAAATCTACATTCACAGCTCATCATTGTCTCTATAATAAATAAATATATATGGTAACATGGGGTAGTGGAGGGAGTTCAGGTCACATAGTCAGGAAAACTAGTGGTCAAATCCTGCCACTTACATATACTGGCTACTTGATGTACCCTGGACAAATCATTGAGCCTTTCAGGACCCCGAACATCTCTCTAAGATTGTAAATTGCACAGATATTGCTGTTCTACATTGATAGAGGTTTGGTCCACGTTGAGCTTTATGCTAGTGAAAACATAGAACTCAACCAAAAGGGAAAAGAATTTAGAAACAGAGAGACAGACAGACAGATAGAGGGAAAAAATAGATAAATATACAGACAGAGATAGATGATAGATAGATAGACAGATAGATAGATAACAGTTTAATAATAGCATCTATCTCCCAAGATTGTTGAGAGGAGAAAATGACCTAATACTTCTAAATTGCTTTACAAAATTTGAAGTGATAAAGTAATTCTAGCTATGAATTGTAGAGAAGCAGAAGAAAATTCACATACAGATATAGATAAGTATATTTACATAGTGGTATATGTGTACATATTACACATAAATATGCACATTATGTGTATTTATGTGACATAAAATATATATTGCTACTTGTAAATTTCTTATGTTTATTTTTTTTTCAGTCTTTGATAAAAAATAAAATGGGATTAATTTTACTCCAATATCTACTCTATTAAAGCTCTGTGATTTAAAATGAATGTGACTGAGGATGGCAATTATACTATTTGATTCTTTCTGTAAGAACCTCAAAATACTTAACAGTTTCATCCAATTTGTTCACACAACAACCCTGTGAGGTAAGTTGCATACAGCTAATTTCAAAGCCTAAGAAATTAATGCAGAAATCCTACGTACTATGTTACCAGTTAAAACAGAATTAGAAGTCACAACCTGGGAAGTTTTAGCTATCTCCTTACATTCACCCTTCACTAAACTGTGCTATACTAACATTAACTAAACTTCCCTTCCTTAACCATTAATCAAAGGCAATACTTTCAAGACCAAAACATTTTTTTTATAAATGTATTAGTTTATGGCAAACTTGAAAGGAACTGTTTTAAATCAATTACAATTCATGTAGCCACCCTATGTACATAATTTCCTATAAGGGCACTGCATCATTATTTTAGAAACAATGGACTAGGTTTTCCTAAAGCAATACTCAACCCAAAAAATAAATCTGTTATTTCCCATTATCTACCAAAAAAAATATAAATTCCTAATCATGACATTCTAAGATCATTACAATTTAGCTACATCTTATGCTTCCAGTCTTATCTCACATATCATTTCCCACAATATTCCAACCAAAATGGACTCAGAGATACAGAATCATAGATTCATAGGATCTTAGAATTGAAAAAGATCTCAAAAGTCATCTGGTCCAATTGCAAACTAACTAAGAATCCCTTATAAACCCACTCTTCTGGAGATCAAGGGTTCATGTGAAGACATCTAATGAGGTAGGATACAATATTAATTTTTAAGTAAATTCTTCCTTATATAATGCCTAACTCGGTCTTTCTAAAATCTTTATATATTGCTTCTATTCTGCCCTCTGAAGTCAAGAACAAGTTGGCTCCAAGAAACTTAGCATATATGGTGGCCCACACCCCAGTAAAATATCTTGGCAGATGTGCTAAACCAAGTCAAGTGCAACTCACAGGCTTCAAAACCATAGGTTCAGTAGAGAGATGTTTACTCCAAGTATGTGAAGACTTCTCCTGACAAAAATGGGTGGATGAGAATAATTTGTTCCAATGGCTATGAAAGCGGCTGAAGTAAACACTGTGGAATGCTTTCAGCTTGACAAGACTTCAAAGCTCCAAAGTCATCTACTATATTCTGGGCTATAACTCATCATCCTGACTTTTGTCTTCTGTGGAACTTTGAAAACTCTGGAAAAGAGAGTAGTGCTGATGACTATACAATTCTGATTTATTTAAATCCAAGTAACTTGAAAGTCGAGGCTTCACTCATTGGAATGTAATTGGTCTTTTTAAAAATAATTTTAAAAACCTCTTCTATTTAATAACCCTTCACATAATTTAAGACTTCCACAGTATCTTACTCCTTATGTCTTTTCTTCAAACTAATCATTGACTAGTTCCTTTACTTAATCAGGTAGTTAGCTAGTGCAGTAAATAGAGCACTGGGCCTGAAATCAGGAAGGCTTCAGTCCAAATATAGCCTCAGGCACTTTTACTAGCTGTGTAAACTTGGGCAAGTCAGTTAATATCTATCTGCTTCAGTTTCCTAATCTGTAAAATAAAATGTCTAAAAAAAAATAGTAATAACACCTATATCCCAGGATTGTTGGGAGAACAAAGTGATATAATATTTTTTTAAATGCTTTGCAAACTTTAAAATGGTAAATAAATTCTTGATATTATCATTATTTTATAAAACAATAATAATAATTTTCAGATGGAATGATTGCAAGGCTCATTACTATCTTGGATGAACTTTTCTGGATGCTATATAATTATCAGTGCCTTTCATAAAATGTGTGCTCAAATCTGACCCATAACTTCAGTCTTAGTTTAGCCCAAGTTTGCATTGACTTTGGGGAAGACTTATTACACATTTTTACTTACAGAAAGTTGGTATATTTTATCATAGAGATAAACCTGAGCTTTCAAAGAGAAACACATTCCAGAATATTCTATCATGCTGATAGAGTTAGAGTCTGGGAAACAATCTGTTTCTGTTTTCTGACAACTAGCCTAGCCAAGTATAGAAAAGCTCATTAGAAGTCTATTGATCACACGGAGAACAATTTTTTGACCACAGAAATTCATAAAACAAAGATAAATGCTGCATACAAAATAATCCAATAAATCAGCATATATTCTTTAAGTACAAACTTTGTGTCAGACTGTGAGCTGGGTACTAAATATATAAAAATGAAATAGTTCTTGGCTTCAAGGAGCTTAAACTTTATAAGTGAGAAAACTAATAGGACACGTACAAAATAAATAAAAAGCAGTTCATAGAAGCGATACCAATTGGGAAGGACAAGAACAGACTCATAGAGGAAATGGCACCTGACCTGAACTTGAAGAAACATAGGAATTCTACAAGGTAGATGTGAGGAAGGGATACATTCTAGGCATAGGCCACAGCTGTAGAAAGGCTTAGAAATGGAAGGTGATTAGTCATGATAGAAACGAAAAGGTCAGTTAATTGAAGCAAAGAATATGTGAAGGAGAATTAAGTATTGTAAGATTAGAAATTAAAATTTGATCCTATTGGTAAAGCTCTTTTAATGCCAAAAAAAAGAGTTCATATCTTATCCTAGAAGTAATTGACTTTTAAAGTCCTTTACTACCTGTCTCCTTCCCACTTTTATAGTCTTCTTATACTTTATTTCCTTCCACATATTCTGTGATTCTCCTATATTATTCCCTTGCTGTTCCTAGAACAATATACTTCATCTACTTTGAAAATTTTCACTGAATGTCTACTAAGCTTGGAGCAATGACTTCCTGGCTTCTTTGGTTCCCCTCAAGTCTCACCATCTTCAAGAAACTTTTGCTACTCTTCCTGAATCTTACTGCATTTTGTCCAAGACCACCTTCAATTTATTCTGTAAGTAGTACACGTATGGTTGTTCACATGTAATCTCCCCCATTAGACTGAGAACTTTTGAAGAGTGAGGACTATTGTTGTTTTCCTTTCCTTATATCTACAGTATTTAGCAGAACCTTGCACATAGTAAGCATTTAATACATGCTAGTTGACTGAGGGAATGACTTGGGCCCACTTGAGTTAAATAATCATAAGAGTGACATCTTCAGACCAATGTTTTAGGATCACCGACATGGAGAACTAAGATGGCAGAGTACTTTTTCCTTTGTTATTTTTTCTTCCTCCCTTCCTCCCCTCAATCCAACACAAAACGCTACAATTAAGTATGGATATATTTATATATCTATAGTATGAATATATGTCCAAGTATGGATATATGTATATAGCAATAGATATAGATAGATATACACACATATGCATATATATACAGATATACACACATACATTTATACATACATAGACATGTATTTTCCCTGACAAATTCTACTCCTGATCTTTGTTTTTGTGTTTGTATGTATCTCTTATTTACTATTGGTGCTGACTCCTCTACTTTTTCTTCTACCCGCTACTTTGCCCTTAACCTACCCCCCCAATTCCTCCATTATCCTCCCTTTCCCATTAATCTAAACACCCTTCAATAGCCCCTTTTAACGTGTTCCTTCACCCTGCCCTCTAGAAATCCCTCCCTTGTCTTATCTCCCTCCCTCTCCCATTAGCATTTTACTTCTTTCTCAATTGAGAAGACTTTTATACTCTTCTAGATATGTATTTATTGTTCCTTCTTGAACCCATTCCTGATGAAAGTAGGTCCCCAGAACTAACAGCCCTCATCCTCCACCCTATTCCTCTGTATGAGTTCTTCCTCTTATACTTCATTTGTATAAGATAACTTCTCTTTATTGCTGTCCCTAAACAGTTTTACTTTTTAATGTCATATCATACTCATTAACACAAACCCAGCAGAAAAAATGAAAAAAAAAGAAAGAAAAGAATATATCATTAAAACTCTTCCGGTCTAAGAAATTTAACATATTTTGATGGCTAGAATGAGAACTGGATGGAGAATAATACATAAACATTAATTTCAGCAAATTACAGGTTGATGTTTAATAAATGTAAATCAATCATCCTAATAAAGACATCAAAAGAATCTAAAACCATATCAGTCAGCAAAACTTTTGCATACTTGCCAAGCAGAGCATTATGGTAACTATGGAGTAAACACAGAGAGGGAAATATGTGTGTTTATGAATATGAATATGTTTATGTATGTTTGTGTGTATCCAAATTTGTTAATTCTTCAAAAGCTTCATCAGCTTCACCTCCTGACCAGCCTGACTCAGTCACCCTCTACTCTGAAATTCTTCAGCATTTATTGTGTTAGTTAGCCATGGGTTGCCTTAAAGCAATTTCAATTGGATTTGAATTATAATTGAATTGGAATTTCAATTTTATATTATTATTCATATTTTCACATCTTTTTGTCTTATTTTCCTAATTGGAGAGTAAGTACCTTGAGAGCAGAGACCACATGTTTTCATTCCACAAAGGGTTTGGAAAAGTGCCTTGCACATTATATTCAGTAAATATTGGTTTTATTTTAGATCATAATTATTTTAATAAATAAAATTTTATTATAGTGTTATGAAAATAATTTAGAAGAGGGAATAAGGGATTTAGGAAATCAGGAAAGTTTTCCTATTAGTGATGACATGCAAGCTGATCCTTGAATGGAGCCAGGAATTCCAAGAGAGGAAGGTGAAAAAGGAGAGAAAGAAATATGAAGTGGGAAGAAAAAAATATCATTTATGGAGAATAGAAAATGAGCTACTTTGTCTACACATAAGCTGTGTTCTATGAAGTAATATGAAACGAGTTTTGATAATTTTGAGGAAGATTTTGGCTGGTGTTCTCTTTACTGTGCCACCTACCTGCCCCAATTTCTCTAATTATTAATGATTTGGAAGCTCAGAATTTTTAATGGGGAGATGTAAATAATTTACATGAAAAAATGCCTTTTAAAATATTTTCCAATAAATTTCTAGATTGTGATGCAAAAATTAGCTTTTTAAAATTTGTGTGATATTTAATAGATATTCTCTATGTATATGATTCATGAAACAATACATCAGCCATAAATCATTTTAGACCATTTACAATTATTACCCAGAAATTACCTATTAAATATTTTTATCTATTGTGATTAAACTTACTGACAAGTAAAATACTAAATACTTTCTATTTGTTTAATCTGGGATAGCTGTCAAAGCCACTACCGAAGTCATTTTCCTCAGATATTGCTTTGACATCTCATGTCTTTGAACTACAAAGCTCTGTGATAACTTGCTCTGTCAGACAAGTTTAGGGAGGCAGTGTAATTTTGTATGTGGAGTACTAGACATGGAGTTAGGAAACATGAGTTCAAATCTCACCTCCAACAACTTATTTGCACTCTGGCAATCAGAAAATTATTTCGACTTGATATTCTCAGTCGGCAAATGGAAATAAAGAGAATTTCCCAACAGACTGTACAAGCTTGTATTGAGAAAGATGCTTTGCCAACTTTATCAAGCATTTTTAAGGGCCCACTATTTTCCAGGAATCCTAAAGTGTTATTAAAATGGCTTATTATTATTCGACATATTCACCTGATGTACCCAAGGCCTTTTCATGAATGTGTCAGATAGCCTCCTTTTCCTCTTATTTTATTCTAGAAACCATCCTGCCACTTGGTTCAAAGGACCCTTTGCTCATTCCATTACTGTTTTTGAGGGTATATACAATTGAAAATCACTAGTATATAGATTTATAAATGAAAATTAAAGGGAACACCAATCATTGACTTTAAGTTATTCTTTTTAGAGCTGTAAAAACTGAGATCTGGTGAAGTTAACACTCAAGATCAAAACTCAACTTAAACTGAATATACTGTAACATAGACACTTTCATTGGAATTGATTTTTTTTCACTTGCATGCACTGTCACTCATGTTAATAGTGCAGGCATAGGGTTTGTATTAACTCAGAATGAAATATATGAATTATTTAATGGGTGGCAGTTTACTTTGAAGGCTACCAGTTAGTATTCTGTGACTTCATGAAGTCTAGAAAATGTTTAACAATATGCAATACTTTGACTGGAGTACACTCAAAGTCTCAGCAAGCCTCACAGTTTGATCAAGCCTGAGTCTTATTTCCCCACTGCCACCATGGCATCCAATCATGAATTTTTCTCTTGCTGTTGGCTACTAATATAGGAAATAAAATATTGGTAAAACATTGATTGTAAAAAAAATATGAAAATTTTATTTTAACTCCAAGCATTTGGAAGAGTTTCCTCTTTTGGTATTCTTCCCTCTATATGCAGAAATTCAGGCACAGAACATAGTAGTTCACTGTAACTTAATTGTACATAGAACAAAAAGAGTCTTTAATTATCATCTCTATGCACATGATTACCAGATCTGTACATTCAGTATTAATTTCTCTCCTGAGCTCCAGTGCTTCATCAGAAACTGCCTCTTAGGTATCTCAAATTCAAGATGTCTAAAACATAACTGATAATTTAAAGACTGCTTCCTTAAAAACAAACAAACAAAAAAAAAACACTAACATCTTCCCAACTTCCATATCACTGTAGAATTTACCACCATCCTTCTAGTTATCTAGGTTCATAACCTCAGTTTCCTTCTTGACTATTAAATCACATTCATCACACAAATCCAGCCTATTGCAAGTCTTGTAATTTCTGTATTTTCATCTCTTATATGTGTTCCCTTCTTTCCTCTCACTTAGACACTAACCTACTGTAGGCCCTCAATACTTCATGCTTGGAGCGTTACAATAATCATCTAACTTGTCTTGCTACCTCAAACATCTCTCCATTCCAATCCATTCCCCACTTGGATGCAAAAACGATTTTCGTAAATCATAGTACTGGTCATGTCAAGTCACAGTAAATTCCTCAGTAAATTCTAGTGGTTACCTATTACCTTCAAGATCAAATATAAAACTCTATTTGCTTTTTTGAACTATCCACACTGTACCCCTTTTTTAACTTTCTAGTCTTCTTATACTTTACTCTCCTCTATGTACTCTGCAACCCAAAGACAATGACCTTGCTGTTTTTCAGAGACAGTACTTATCCTGACTTAACTTGACTGGCTGTAATTCTTGGAATACTTTCCTTCTCCTGACCTCTAATTCTTTGGTTCCAAGACTTACCTCACAACTTAGCTCAAATCACACCTTCTGCAAAAAGTCTTTCTCCTTTCTCCCATAAAACAGGGCCAACACTTTCCCTCAGAAATGACCTTTTATTTGTTTTATATAAATCTTACAAGTGCAGTTATTTCCATTTGTCTCCTTTGTTAGAATGCGAACCCTTAAAGGGCAGAAATGGTTTTTGCTTTCTTTTTTGCCCTAGTGTTTAGGACATAACACTTAGGACATGCCTGGAGCATAATAAGTGTTTACTGGCTAAAAATAAAAGCAAAATATGCAAAAACTCTCCTACTCATGTTTTGTAATTCATCACTTTTTTCTTCTTTTCAAACCTCTGTAAGGAAAACTCCCCTTAGCACAGGAGTCTGATTCTAATTAATAGTCATAGTAGTTCACAGTCCTTCACAGGATCGAGAATTTAATGACTTTTCTCCCTAAAGACCTTGGTTTTCAATTGCTGTTCCTGTGTACCTTCTTCTTCCACAACTTGGCATTCATTGCTCCCTGGATGTCTGTCCTCAAAGAAAAAATTGGAAGAACATCCTCAAAGTATAGACAGTCTCTCTTTTAGCCTGCCTTTTGGCACATACAAATCGATGAATTCTCAGAAAGAGACAAATCTACTCTCAGTGTCAGGATTTAAAAAAAAAAAAAGTACCTGGACAATTCTTTGAGGCAAGAAAAGGAGACAAAATTCTCCTGCAAAACATCAATACTTATGTATTTAGGGCCTTCTTTAAGGTTCTATACTGGGTTCTGGGGATATGGAGAGAAGAAATGAAATCCCTTCTTCAAAGAGTTTATATTCTCTCAAGGGAATACAGTGTATCCACAGGTAATTATAATACAAAGTAGGAAGTGAGAGAGAGATAAGACAACAAAGTATTCTGGGAAAATTGGGGGAGGGTGGGAAAATAACTATTAGAAGTATCAGAGAAGGCTTCACAGAATAGAAAGATTTAAATTGAGTCTTGAAAAAAGATTAGGATTGCTTAGGGAAATGAAAAGAAAGGAATACATTCCACTTATGCTGGTTTGCTTCTTTAAATGAATGTTTGTAAAAAAAAAGTTGTAAAAGATAATGCTCTAATTTGAATGGAATATAGATTGTATGATGATAAACATTTAAAAAGATTGGAAGATAAGTTGCCACCAGATTGTGGATGACCCTAAGTGAAATGCTATGATTACAAATTGCAGACTAATTGCCAGGCTGTGTTTGTGGAGGTTATTTATAGACTTAGCTTTTGCTGTTAAAACCACATATCTGGACCAAATAAAACAAAACAAAACAAACAAAAAAATGCATCAAATGACAGCACCTAAGGAACTGAAGGAAAAACTAGCTGAAATGCAAAATTAAAAAAAAATACCCTAGGTAATAATACAATGCATATAGGTGATGTTGATGTGGTTTTTTTCCAGTCTTTAAAATACTAACTAGAAAATAAATAAGAAGAAAACAATAGATATGAATAAATCTTTGGGAAAATTGATATTCGAGACATAGAGATCAATCAATGAAAACATTAAGTAATATGCTCATTTTGAATAGTGCATAGTACCTTTACAAAAAATATCAAATAAACTCTTGTAGGCTAAAAATCAATTGATAAATAAGTCAAAGAATAAATAGTATGATAATTATAAAGTTTAACAACCAGCTTTTCTATGAACAGGACCCTTTTAAATTTAACAGTCAATAACATGTTCCCCATCAGTTTCTTAAGTATATACAATCAACAAAATAATAAATCAAGTCCTGGTATGTTAAAGTTGCCCATTTCTGAGGTGTTAATGTTCCCATAGAAAATTAAGCAAATGGTTCTCCCAAGCTAGTTTGAGCATGCTCCAGCATAGCTGTGGATAGCTAACAGTGGAATAATAGAACTGAAATTTTAAAAGAATCTGACAGTCCAAAATATTGGTCTACAGTTTTAAAAGATAAGGTTTAATACGAATAAGTATAAATTCACATACTTGGGCTAAAAAACTTAGTTTCACAGGGACAAGATGTGAAAGACATGGTGAAATAAAATTTTCCCTGACATAAATACCTTGGGGAGAGGGGTTGGATGTACTGCATTCTCAGTTTAAATGTATGCAATCCTAGACTACATAAGAAAGTCATAAAATTAAGAAATAGGAAGCTGATAGCCTAACTTTTTCTTTCCTGAGCAGAGGACCTCTGTAGTGTTACTTTCTGTCCTCAAAACTATGTTTTCACAAGAATATTGGCAAATTCTACAGGATTCAGAGGAAGACTACCAAGAAGGCAAAGGTCATAAATTCTAAGATATATGAAGATACCTTAATATTTGAAAGTAAAAGTGAAAGGCTGTCATGTCGAAAAAGGGTTAGCTTTTTTTGGTCTATTCTGTGAGGGCAGAACCAGGCACAATGGGTGAGAGTTACAGAAGCAAATTTAGATATGGTAAAAAAAAAAGTCTCCAAATTTGCTTCCCCAAAATTGATAGGGCTGCCATGAAAAATAATGTATTTCTATTCACCAGACATCATCAAACAAAATACCTATAACCATTTGTCAGGTACATGGTAATGAAGATTCCTTACCAGTGTGGGTCTACTAAGGTATCTCTCAACTCTCAATTTCTGGATTCCCATGATTTTATTCTATCTGGTATATTTCTTCCTATTATGTACAGTATCTAGCAACTGTGCCTAACACATACTAGGTCCTTAAAGTGCTTATTGATGGATTATTTTGAGATAAAAAAATGAGACTAAATATATTCATTTGTTAATCCATTAAGTCTCCAGTATCATTCTAACTAATTTCGTTTTCCTTTAGTATCCATTTCATTTCAACTCATTTCAACAAATCTATTATAGCAGTTGTTATTTGTAATCTCATGTGTTACATTTGAGGGGTAAAATATGAAATAAGGCATAATGCTTGTTTTCAAGGACCTTACAATCTAATATAGGGAACAGGACACATATGCAAACAAATTTGACAGAAGGTATGTCTTGAAAGGGACAAAAAAAAGTCTTCAAAGTGCTATCTGAAAATTTGATGATAAAGAGATTGCATAGTGATTAATGTAGTGATATAAAGATGATGAAAGATTTTATCAACTCTTTTACTGAAATAAACATCTTTCTAGTGATCTAAAAAAAATAGTATGTTCAGATAATGCTAACCGTTTCCTTATAACACAAATAACTATTTACTTCTGGGCTTTAATTATTTCAGATCTAATGATTGGCAATACTAATGGCATCCTTTCAAGTTGGAATGCCACCATGATTTCTCATCCTTTAACATATCAATATCATTCCATACATATTCCATATATAATCCATCCAATTTTCTAGACCAGTAGTTAAATTCAAATAGAAACAGATCTCCATTTTAGGCTGCATGTTTCCTTAGGAAACCACAAGTAAATATTATCTATCTTGTATGTTTAATTATTTTGTTAAACATTCCCCAGTCACATTTTAATCTAGTTTAGTCCAGACTCAAGAGTTTTCCGGTGACAAGTGGCCCATATGCCAAAAGTTTAACATCTCTTTAGGCCTTCATCTGAATCTCTTACTACTGCATGAATATCAGTACAACATTTGGGTCATACATCTGTTATCATTCACTCCCACTACATGACCAACTCATCTCCTTTTCCAGCCGCACCTGTTCTTGGGAATGACTTCTCACAGGCAAATCATCACTAGCAATATGTTTCAATGTGCTAACACCCACTAAGAATCTTTTTGTTGCCCTTTAGGTCACTTGTGATTTGAATTCTTCAGAGCTCAAAATGTTCTGTGATTCATAGCCGGTTACCATTCCTAAGGCAATGTTGTAATGAAAAAGAATCACTTTCTCCTTGTCCATTAGAACACAATGTACAAGATATATATAGATATAGATATAGATATAGATATAGATATACACACATATATATACACACATATATATACATATATACATACATACATATATATATGTGTGTGTGTATGTATATATATGTATATATATACATATATACGTATATGTATATATATGTGTGTGTGTGTGTGTACTTCTAGGTGCTATACATATACATTCAGACTACATAAGGACATATTGAAATTATTTGTTTTTCATCAAATGATTTGACAGTGACAGAAAGATATTAGGCTTTTTTAGAAAAGAAAAAAAAAGACAATAGTATTCTGCAGGAAAAAAAATGATATTTCAAAGTAGTTTAAGAACAAGTTAATGTTATTTTTAGATACTTTATCTGTTATTCTGTGTTTGCTCATTTTCATACTGAAATTCTGTTACACATTAGACTGATGTTTACAGAACTAATTAGGCTGACTTGATATTTTTGCTAAGTAGCTACTAATTATTTCTCAGAATCCATTTATAGACTGTGTTTTGTTTCATTGATGATAAAAATTTTAAAATTCTTACTCAACCACAATGTTAAATTTTTATTTTAATTTAGAAACTTCATTTTGTTCTTACCTCTATTTATAAATTTAAATTTAAATTATGAATTTGGAATCATGTGAACCTAAAGATCCATGTCTGGCTTATTAGGAAGTGGTAAAAGAATACTTAAACATTTTCTTTCACTGTGAAAGGAGGTTCTTAGATAGAGTTAGTGTTTGTAACAAATAAGGGTTAAAATTAACTCTGAAAAGAGGTTGGATAAACCTGGAAGAACAATCTCAGACTTGTTGCTTATTATCAAAACAAGATATTCCAGGTGAAAACCCTGCCCAAGGCTTAGAGGAAAACTTGAAACTATAGGACAGAAGTAAGAGTTCATAATAAACAGGGAATCTTAGAGCAAACATGAAGGAAAAAATAGGCATAAAAACACCAAGTTTGGGAGCAGACAAACTAAAAAACATATGTGAAATACTTAAATAGAATGATCCTAGCCAAAAAAAGAAAACACTAACCAACGAACCCAAGTGAATCACTACTGCTAAAATACCACCTTCCCACCCTCCACATACTTTAATATTCATCCTTCAAAAGTCCATGCCTTAAAGTCACATCATACTTAATATTTTCCCTGACCCCTCAATTAAAAATAATCTCAAAATCTGAATTACCAGACCACTTTGTATCTCTCTTTGTTCTTTTCCATTGTACAATGGGTAAGAACTGTTTGAAAATTTAAAATCTCCTTGGGCACTACAGGTCATATATTACTTTTATCTGTAATCTTCTCAGCACCAGGCATGGTGCCTTGCAAGAATAGGTGTGCAAAACATTCATGACGAATAAATGAATGACTAAAGATATGTATGTAAACATAAAGATATATATTAAGACTAAGATAGTTAAAAAAAAAAACATCAATATCTATGGGAATCAGAATAGGTTTTCTATAGAAGGTAATAACTGAACTGAGTATGGAAGGAAGCTTACAATCTTGTGTAAATTGTGCTCTTCCATGGATAATAATAATGACTATTATTCATATAACACCTTAAGGTTTATGATTGATTTACATATATTTTTATTTGACTGTAACAACCTTATAAAACACATGCTATTATGATCACAATTTTAAAAATAATGGAACTGAAATTGAGAGAGATTAAGCGACTTTACCAGAGTTATACAGCTAGTAAAGGTATGAGATAGGATTCATACTCAGGTCTTCATGACTCCAGGTGCAGTGTTCTACACTCTACTCTATCAAGTTGGCATGAATTTCACATAGCTTCTATCAAATAATTACTCTAAGTGTATTTATACTTCATGGGTACCTGTGCAGTACTTGGGATGTTTATCTCTTTATTATTTCTTACTTTCAGTGTTTCACCACCCCACCTTATCTGATCAGATATTTGTTCAACTATAACCTTTACTTAATTTCTTATCAATAGATCATTTCCAGAAACATGACTACTTGAATTCACCATGTATCTCTCTGTAATCATTTAGATCACTTGCTATTTTGATTCTTTGGAGATGGTAGTATTCCAAGAGTCTGAAACAGATGGGCATCAACGAGATATAATTTACACTAACAATATGGGTTTATGTTCTAAGTATCACCCTGGAATTCTATGTCAATCTTAAATTCAAATAGAAACAGGGCCACAGACCTGTACAAGGGGATCCCTGAAAGGACATGTTGAATTAGAAACCACATATGAGCACTGTCTGTGTTTTATTGTACCTTCGTTTATTTTGGCAAATATTTCACAATTACATTCAATTTGAATTGGGCTGCACTTAGGGGTATTGAAGGCCACACAAGACCTATACATGTTTGATACCTCTGGAAACCTCAATACAGTTTCTCAAGTGCAATTAAAGGTACTCTCTTCTTGTTAGTCAATTTTGGATCCAAGTCACTATAGAACTGGAGTGCCTATCTGTTCCATCTTAGGGCTTTATGCTATCAGAATAGTAGTATTCAAAAACAGGAGTATTTGGGAGACCTCAGCAGCCATAAGGAATCACTCCCTTTGCACCCTCTGTAGAATATCCTTTTTGATGCATTTAGCAAGCATGCCTACCCATATATATTATTCCTTACTTTACATTACTATGCAAAGGGCCGTGTTTTAAGAATTTTTGCTTGATCTGAATGTACACAATCCTTATTGGAACAGATAATTTCAGGGTTTCTTTTGTTCAATAAAGATAAATGATTATCTTTGTAACGAACAAACAACAAATGTAACAGGATTTTATATTTTCTTTTCTTTGAAGTTGACTATGACTAATAATTTCTGGCAAACTCTATGTAAAGATGTGAAAAGCTGATAAATGTGGCTTTAAACAAGTTGATGGTGAAGAGCTTTTGAGCAAGACTCAATAAGGGGAGCAAATGTTACATTGTGATATTGGGCGGTGGTGTTCTATAGATTACTCACTACTTGATTCTAACTGTAAAGGAGTAACTATTTGCTAAAATACATGTGATGGGAACTTTAAAAGGAACTGATTTCCCAATATTAGAATTCATGATAGATACAAAGGGAAAAGTTAAACATGATACGATGCTTACACTAGTTTTGGGGAAAGCACATTTTAAAGAATTCTGAGAAAGAATAGATTGGATCACATGGCCTATGAAGAAACAGAGAAATTTAGCTATTTAAGGACAGGGTACTTTCAAAAAGAAAACAAGACAACATGATATTAAATTATTCTGAGAAGCAAAAAAAGTGGAGGTTTTCTAAAAAAAAAAAAAAGATGTCAAAAACAGACTCAGGACCAACACAGATTTTAAAAATACATGTACAACAGACTGAAGGAAGGACAGGATAACAGAATAAATATCAAAGAATGTCAGGAGAAGAATATAGTTAGAAATGCTAAAGCTCTGAATGAGCTAAGTCTGGCAATAAATATTAAGAGACAAAAAAAGAGGGTTTTTAAAAACTATTTTAGGGATGAGAGAAAAAACAAAGTAAGGAAAGACTCAGTGTCTTGGTTGAATGGGATGATTATAATGGATGGCAGCAAGAAGACAGAAATATTTAACACTTATTATTTTTCTGTTTTCTCTATGAAGGAGAATCATCTTCAGACCGAGAAGGGTTATATTGGATAGGGTGGCTATGTACACAGATAAATGTATGTACATATATATGCATATATACGTATATAGGTATAGATATATATGTGTGTGTGTGTGTGTAAGTATATGTGTGTATACAAACATATATACATATAAATGTATAATATTTCTTATTTATAATGTCACATGTGTATATGTATAGGTATATATTTTCATATATATGTATACTCTATCCAACCTGATCCTTCTTCTTTCTTAGATTAAACCTATCTCTTCTTTGATTTTCATGTAAATATGGATGAAATATGGGCAGCTAGGTGCCACAGCAGATAGAGTACTAGGCCTGAAGTCAGAAAGTCTTATTTTCCTGAGTTCAAACCTGGTCTCAGACATTTATTATCTGTATGTTCCTGGGCAAGTAGCTTCACCCTATTTGCCTTAGTTCCTCATCTGTAAAATGAGCTGGTAAGAAATGGCAAGCCACTCTATTATTTTCACCAAGAAAACCCAAAATGGGCTCATGAAGAGTCAGACATGACTGATGACTAAACAAGAACAAGAAAAAATGAAATAACTATCTGGATATGCATGTGCATGTAGAGATGGCTGTGTGCATGTATATGTGTGTATATCATTTACCCACATATAAATATGTTATGTGTAAATATACCAATATGTGTACATACATATATGGATATATATGGTATATTGGAACACCTATTTTGTATTAGGCCAAGCAGATAGATAAGTTGGTCTTCAAATCTTGAAATATTGGAAAATGAAATCTTAAGAGTGCATCTCCTGCTCTCAAAAAACTCAAGTCATCATATCTGGACAAACAACATATCAGAGTACCAAAAGAATATTCTGATGTACTCATGTCATTTTATTATTGAAAAAAAAAACTTAGTGAAACATAAAATCAGCACAGGAAATATGGGAAACATTTAGACTTTCAAAAAGGGATATGTGAAATGATTCAATTATAAGTGAGATACTTTACTTTGATTCTTCACAAAATACTACGATGTATTATTAAACAAAAGTTCTGTGAATATTTAGTAAGGGAAAAGAAGGTATTCATTAAGATTCCAACAGTAATACTTCAAGAGCAAGCAACACTGAACTAAAAAACTTCCTTTTTTGAAAGCAATTTTTAAATATCATTGAGTATACTTGGGATAGACAAACAATCTCACAAACTCTCTCAGAATATCCTTGTTGACAAGAAGGAAAGTGGTGGGCTAAATAATTATACTGTTTGGTAATTTTGGGAGAGATATCTACCAAAATACCTCAGAGATTTACCCTTCTCTTGTGGTGTTCAATATGTCAAAAAACAATTTTATTTAATAAAACCACTGACTTCTTCTCAAATTTGCAGATGACACAAAGTTTGAAGAAACAGTTTCCACATTTGATGATACATACTACCTACCAAAAGATTGATAGGCTGTATTGATGGACTGAATCTATTAAACTAAGACTTTAAGATGGTAAATTCATGAACATATAGGTTCTAAAAATTAACTGTAGAAATGCAGAGTGGAGCAGTAATGACTAGACAACCATTCATAAGAAAAATTTCTGAGAATTTTAGTGTCCCACAGTCTCAAAATGAGTTAAATAATGACATGTTTTTTTTAAAGAACATGTTTAAAAAACCCTAGTATTTCATTAGTGCTGTAATTTTAGTCTTCATTAATTGAAGTTAAGTGTCTAAAGAAAACTGTCAGAAATGCAGTCTGCAGACTCTCCTTACAGCTGCCAACTAGATGAACGTAATCGGGAAATATTTTTAAATAAATAAAAAGATTAATAGAACTTAGAAAATGTTAATGTGTGACCTGTAGGGATCCTTATACACTGTTTGTTTCTATTTCAGTTTGAACCACTTGTCTAGAGTTAGGAAGGTGATAAACACATTGCGCTCTGCATTGGTCAGATCATATTGTGTTTGACTCTATTTGCCCCAACTCAGAAAGGGAACTGATAAAATTTGGAGTATCTGACTGATTCTTGGTATCTGGGGGTTAATTAGCATAATGAGAAGACTAAAGAATATGATATATGAAAATTAGTCAAAATTACTAGAGGCTTTGTTTACCTTTTTTTCCCCTTGAGAATAGAAGACTGAAAAAAATATAATAGTTATCACCAAATATTTGAAATTCTGTTTCGTGGGAAATGGATTAGATGTGTGATCATTGGTCCCAAAAGAAAGATTCTCTCATATTATTGTGAAACTTTCTCCTGAATCCACTCTTGGAGCCCATCTCACTTTTACAATCTAAGGAGAGTCTGAATACCAGTTCCTATAGTTGTCCAAAAGCATACAGAAGAAAGAGATGTGTGCATTTAAATTTCAAGTGATAAAAATACAAATCCTCTCGTATTATCTATAAAAAGTAAAGTGAATTCCAATTCCATCAGTTCTTTCTGTGAAAGTTGATAGGATTTTTCATAAGTCCTTTTGAATTGTCTCAGATCATTGTATTATTGAAAACAACTATCATTCACAGTTGATCTCCATTACAATATTGCTATTACCATGCACAATCTTCTAGTTCTACTGATTTCATTTTGCACCATTTCATATAAATCTTCCCAGATTTTTCTAAAAAGAATCTGCTCATCATTTTTAGAGCACAATAGTATTTCTTCACAATTATATACCACTCGTTCATTCATTCCCCAACTGATAAACATCCCCTTAATTTCTAATTCTTTGCCACCACACACACACACACACAAAACTGCTATCAATTTTTTTATACAATAATTCCTTTACCTTTTTATTTGATCTCTTTTGAGCAGAGACCTAGTAGTGGTTTTGTTGGATCAAAGTGTATGCAATTTTATAGAACTTTGGTCATTGTTCCAAATTTCTGGAATGGTTGCATCACTCAGTTCACAATTCTACCACCAGTACGCTAGCATCCCACATTTTCCCCCCATATTCTTTCTATTTGTCATTTTTCTTTTCTTTTATCTTAGCCCAGCTGACAGATGTAAAATGGTATTTGAGTTGTTTTGATTTGTATTTCTCTACTCATTTGTGATTTTGAGCATTTTTTCATAAAACTTCTTCTGAAACCTACCTGTTCAGATCCTTTGACCATTTATCAATTGGAAAATGATATATATTATTATAAATATAACTCAGTTCTATATGAATTCAAGAAATTAAACCTATATTAGAGAAACTTGCTGTAATTTTTTTTCTCACTTTCCTGCTTTTTTTCCCAATCTTTGCTTCATTGGTTTTGTTTGCACAAAATCCTTTTAATTTGATGTAATCAAAATTATCCATTTTATTTCCCATAATGCCCTCTCTCTCTTGTTTGTTCATAAATTCTTCCTTTATGGACAATTTTGGTCAGTAAAATGTTCCATTGTCCCCTAGTTTGCTCATGATATCACCCTTTATGTCTGAAATGTAACCTTATTAAGATATTTGGAGGTTGTTGCAGAAGGTAAAAGTTCATTTTTCATGAAGCATACAAAGGTAGAATTTTTTTATCTAGAGTTAATTAAATACAGAAAAAGAAATGCGAAATATTGCTTGAAAAATATAGTGGCATTGGGAAAGCAGTACAATTTTCACATGTACTTTTCAATTTAACTTCTTGAAGATATAATACAACAGGATAGAATAGGGCATGATATACTTTGTCCAGCATGTCATGGGTTGTAGCTCATAAGTTATATTAGTCCAGAATCTTGAGTTATTAATTATGTCATTAATTGCAGAATGGAAATAAGTGAAAGAAAAACAATTAGATTTCTTCACTCTTTTGCTCATAAAATAGATAAACATTGTCATAAATTGTAAAATAATCTTTTGAAGATGATGTATTCATTTTAGGCATAAAAGATTTTCTACTGCATTTTCAATATCTTGAATTAATAAGATCATAAATATTTCAGTTTAAAGTTATGACTAACTAATATGATTTCCAACAATATATTTTATACACATTGCCTTTATTTGCCATTGCCAATCAAACTACCTTGAAGATGTTTATTTTATTTTTAATTTTCATCACAATTACTATCATTATGGGAAAATGTCTTATTTAATTCTTGTAAAATAAAGATGAATTTACCTGTATATATAAATACATATAAGTTACTTTATTAACTCAAGTTCATAATTCATCTCAATAATAAGAATGAGGCAGTTTGCCTAAGATCCTTAACCAACAATCTGACTATTGATTCAAAATGTAACATCTTTTTTCCCCTCTAGAATAAATTGACAGCCAGCAATAAACTAGTCTTGGAAAGTAAATTTACCTTTAACATGACTATAAAATATTGCTTTCTTATATTTAAAGATTTATCACTCATTTAAAAGTTGAATTATTTTAAGAGAAAATAAACCTTCCACCTCTTTCATTTAATTTTACACTCTCCTTTTGTGACAGTAACAAAATTCTTTCCATTCTACTAATTTGAAGAAAGAATAAATTGATGTTGCCTCCATATCATTTAACACTATTTTGTGATTTGTATTTCCTTCCCATAAACTGATTGTCTTGCATATCAAGGAATTCAAGATAATATCACCCAAGAAATTATACTTGATCCTAAATCAGAAAATATAATGAGCATTGTGAATGAACCACAGAAATTGTATATTTACTACAAATTTGGCTTTCAACAAGTCACTTAACCTCTCCAGTACACAGTTTGGTCATCTGTAAAATAGAGGTAATGGAATAGATAGCCTTTGAGCTCCCTTCCATGTCTAGATGTATAGTTCAAAGTAAAAAGAAAAATCAGATTCTAATGGATAAAGTAAAATTGGAGTTATTTACAAGGTAGCTATGCAGTTTTAGAAAAAAGAACCAGAACAATAGGAGAGCATGAGAAGGGAATGAAAGGGAAAAGCAATGTGATATTTGGTGGTAGTGTTTTTTTGTTTGTTTGTCATAATTGGTATACTCACAGAAAGCCAAGAGGCTATATACAAAGATTCTTTGATATGTCAATATAAATGTGTCAAGGATTAAAAAAAAAGAATGTTAAAAGGGAGAGAAATTTTAAAAAAAGAAAAATCTTACCTACTTGAAGGGTAAAATAAAATAGCCTATTGATAACAAAAGAACATCTTTCAAAAAAATAGATTTTTCTAAACAAGTATAGTAAGATATGGCAGTTCTTATGTAAACTAAAAATTGGAGGTTCAGAAAGGAACTTGAAGAGCATTTTTCGAGGAAATACCATTCATCATTATCCTCCTCTTTCTCCTCCTCATTATCAATAGCTGGCAATTACATAATTTTATAAAGTACTTTATGATTGCTATCTCATTTTACCTAAACAACAATTCTGGTTTGTAAGTGCTCTTAATATTCCAATTTTACAGAGCTAACTGAGGTGAGAAGATGTTCAATGACTTGTCCAAGATCATATAACTAGTATCTGAAGTTGGATTTGAATTCATTTCTTCCTGAATCCAGGCCTAGTCTTCTGTCCACTGTGCCTTCTAGTGGGAAGAGATCCAGAATCTCAACTAGTAATCTCAAGAATGAGGTAGAGAGATGTGGAATAAATAAAAGTATGGTAGTGCTGAATATTTTAAAATCAAGTTTTGTGTTTAGATAATAATGAAGCATCCTAGAGAAAGGGTCTCTAATGAAGTATTCCAGGGATCTATGCTAGGTCTACTGTTGCCAATTTTTTTTTTAATTAGATTAAACTATGGTTGGTATACTTGTCAAATTTACAGTTATACAAAAATTTTGAGGAATAGATCCCAAAGAACTAAAATGATGAACTAAATAAAAGAATTTTCCCCAATACCTTCCTAAAATCCAAGTATTCTCTCTCCTCTCTCTCTCTTTCCCTCTCCCTATGCCTCTTCTACTTTCCTTAGTCAAAAAGGAAATTAGATTAGGCTGACCTAACCTAAACTTCTAAATGTTCACAAACTACTCCTATTAATACCTTCAAAATTTTGCTTTCAAACTATGTAAAACTCATTAGTCTACAGCTTTCAAAGAAAATCCTTTTTTCCCCTTTTTTAGAAATAATAAGCACAATATTATAATGTCTCAAATCCTTTGGTACCTCTCTTTTCTCCACATTTTTTTTTCAGATTACTAACAATATATCAGTTTTTATAGCTCCTATTTCTCTCAGCACTCTGGGATATATTCACCCTGATTCTACTTACTTGAACTCACTTAAGGTAGCTAGGTAGTCTTTACTATCTCCTCTAATATCATGGATTTTAATTATCTCTTACACATTTTTGTCCTATTATTATTGGTCCAAAGATCACTCCCCTCAGTGAAAAAGAAAACAAAACAAAAAAGGAGCCAACCAAGAGCTGAATAGTTCTTTTAATCCTTTAGTATTATTTCTTGCACTCCAAGCTGAAGTCTTATGTCTTGTTTGATCTTTCCCTAAGGTTCCTGGGGGTTGGAGGTGAATGTGTGTGTGTGTGTGTGTGTGTGTGTGTGTGTGTGTGTTCCTAAGCATTCTTTGTCAGATTCATCTTATTCTGAACTTCAGTGTTTCCCACCTTGTGTTTAAAGAACCGTGCCTATATTTTATATTTAGGCTTGGTTACCTGCCAGTTTTTCTATCTCCCCCTCATTTTTTTTTTAAATTTCTGTTAACAAATTATTTCTCTCAGCCTCCATATCAATGTTTTTAGAATTCTCCTCCTATTTTCTCTTCAACTGAATAATTTCAAGTTAGCAAAATATTGACTTTTCCAATTAACAACCTGGAATATCAGTGAAATTGTTTTTTTACCACCTTAAGTTAAAATTGCAAATTCATTTTGTTTTACTACTCAGTTGTATTTTCAAAAGCAATGCTCATGGAACATGAACTCTGGCAGATTGTACTAGAGCGGAAAGATTTCCACTATAGTTATAATAAAACACTATATCCCAAAAAGCTCATCATCAGAATTTTTGACTAGGTCATGAAGTATTTGACCATAGGTATCTACACTCTTTGTACCATTTACAAACATCTGAGAACATATGCATTGTTTCCAATCTATTTTCCCCTCTTCCTCATAAGCATTATTGGCCAGCTTTTCTATTGGTCTACTTTATTGTCAAATAATAACAACAACAACACTATTAGTCTATTATTCTATTATATTCTATTATTTAATTAATTTTAATATTATCCTATTCTATAATAAAATTATTCACTTAAACAGTATTATTCCTTTTGGTTATTTCATTGTCACTGTTTAATTTGCCATCTTATTTGGTCATTTATTCTCCCACCCCCTTGAATTTAATTAGAAGATCACTTGATTAGTTCAGAAAATTACTAGCTAAATGTGTTTTGGATATTTTTCAGAAGAAGCACTCTACCCTTTACCAGCAATCCATTATGGCATTAATAGTCATGACCCAGAAAAAACAACAACAACAAATCTTCTTTGAAGCTGTCTATAATACTCCCATTTCCTTTCCAAAGTCATGACCAGAAGAGAGAAATATATCATCATATATTTCACTCTTGGGCTTGATGTTATCATCAAGACCAAAATTTCCCTCCCAGACCTTAAACATTAAGTTATATCTATTCTGCCTTCTCCCAACTGTATCATTAATTGCTATTGGTATCAGAAGTGAGTCAGTCAGTCATTGGATTTGATACGTAATATATATGTATGTATACAAGAAGCGTCACTGGAGGACAATATTCCTAATTATTCATTTATGTATGTATGCATGTATGTAAAAAGGTAGCTTGCCATTGTGAATAGAAGGTTAGCCATGGCTCCTCTGTGATAATTGGCAAGTGACATACTCTTCAGTGTTCCATGTGACTAAGACCATCACTAAATCACACAATCACTAAAAAGTTACTCATTAGTAGAGGGCATTTCCATATGGGGTGTACTTTACACTGATGAAATCACAGATGTATATTCCAATAGAAGATGATTTTAATATC
The DNA here is from genome assembly GCA_028627135.1 of Pseudochirops cupreus. Taxonomy (NCBI): domain Eukaryota; kingdom Metazoa; phylum Chordata; class Mammalia; order Diprotodontia; family Pseudocheiridae; genus Pseudochirops; species Pseudochirops cupreus. The sequence continues at coordinate 230,071,643 of CM053584.1, forward strand.
AATTTCAACAGAAATTCTATGAGATCTTCAAGAAATCATGGACTCTTTTCCACTCAGAACAACTAGAATAATATGAAAATAAAGAATAGAATAGAAGCATGACACTTTGCTATCTATTCAAGACATGCAATGATTTTAGAGGAGGAAATAGAATCAAGAAGCCAGTATATCCTTGGTGTACCTAGTAGAAAAAGTACGATGACAAAACAAAATTAATCCTCAAATAGTTGAAGATAAACAAAGCTGAAGGATTGACCAGTCATTTCTATTATTCTCAGAGAAGAGACTTTTAGGATTTCTTGACTAATTTCTATAACACTCCTTGACATTTTTATAATGAACATGATTTACTATCCTTCTTATCTGAACATATTGTTCTTAGGATGCAGAACAAACTTTATTCTCATGCAAATTGACTGATGCTCAAAATATCTCCAAAATATTTCAAGCACATAGGATTGCTTTTCTAAAAGTATCTACAGTCTCTCAAAGTAAAAGACCTCATTCTTACTCCTAAGAATGTAAAGGTGATTCGGACTTCTCAAAAACAGATCCTTGCAAACTGCAAATGCTTTCTATGACCACCCACATCTACCCTCTGAGGACTAACCAGACAATTTCAATGAGGCTCACCACAAGGAATTTTACTCCAAGTAGCAATTACCTTTAATTCATTCTGACTCAACAGATACATATTAAATATGGTATGCAAGGTAATGTGATAGATGTTGTGAATATTTGTTAAAGATAGATAGCATTTTGGAGTTTTTCTAGTCCATCAATCTCCCCCAATTTACAAATGAGGAAAATGAGGTCCAAGAAATTAAAGAATAAGCACCTACAAAGTGGAAGGACTGAAATTTGAAAGCTAGGTGATTGGCTACAAATAAAACACTGTATTAATGTGGCTTTGTGAGACACAGTAATTCAGAAGCACAATGCATATTGGCCTATGTGGGTCCAAATTTGTTGTCATATTTTTTTATGGGGCAGCTAGGTGTCATAGTAGACAGAATACCACACCTGGAGTCAAGAAGTCTCAGAAACCTATTAGCTATGTAACCCTGGGCAAGTCACTTAACCCTGTTTGCTTCAGTTTCCTCATCTGTACAATAAGCTGGAGAAGGAAATGGCAAGTCCAGTATTTTTGCCAAGAAAAACCCAAATTGTCATTGAGCCAAAAAGTGCTGAAACTGCTGAACACACACACACACACACACACACACACACACACACAGACACACACACACACACACACACACACACACATTTAAATATGCAGCAAATATATCCATTTTAATGGCAGGACAGAATTATGAGGAATTGCCTGGGTTGACTGAGACCATAAAAAGAAAAGCAATTCTTTTTGTCTCAACATGTGAATGATGGAAGAAGAGTATGAAATCATCAGATGTATCATGAGTTAATGAGTAGTGGTCAATATTGCAAATCATAAAAAGTGCTATGAATACAGTCAGAAATACAGCTTTGTAACAATGCTATATGCATGTGAAATCCTAGAAGACTAGAACAGTGAATCAGTGAATCTGAAGTATAGCAAAAAAAGGATACATTAGAACATTTTAAACTAATATACTCTTTTAAAAAAATCTACTTTAGGAATAGAAACTGCAATGTCAGGATATCCCACTAAGCAACCATATTCATAATCCAAGAAAGGCTACCTAGGAAGATGAGCAAAACTTCCCATTGTACCATCCTACAGAGTAAAGTTTCCAGAAGGCAGATTTTCACCAGTACAGTATTTCGAATGCTACCTTGTATATTAGGACTAAGAAAGAATTAATTGATTGGTTTCTTTTTGGCTAATCTCACGTTATCAGAAATCAGAGGATTGTCTAAAAATTCTTCTTCTAAGCTGTGTAGTATAAGAATGCTGACTGCCATTCACCCTTTTTAGCAGTGCTATCTCACAATAAAAAGGACCCACGTACATATATACATGTATACATATAGTATATATACATATACACATAAAGTTTTATATATATACATATAAACACATGCATATATACACATATGAAGGAGAGATTTCCATTTATAAGTAGAGGGAAATCTCAAAAGCTTGTGTACTTCAGTGTTACAAAGGTAGCTCTGTTCCCATGCATTTTAGTTTCAAAGTCTATGTGTTTAAAATGTTCCTTTTTTATACAGCAACTATGAAAAATGTGTTGGTATTGGTAAGTTCTTTGGGATTTTCACTAAAATTTGTAAACATGCATAGTTAAAGAAAACAGAACCTTTAAAGTATTCTTTGTTACAGTTTTGGTATCATTCTTCAAAATTTATTCCTCTGTATGGAAATGTAGCTTCTCCTACCATTTCCTGAATAGCAAAAACCCATTTCTCCCAAGAATATTAGTTGCTGAGATAATTCTAGTTTATTTCTTTCAAACTTTTGCCACATCTCTTTTGAAAGGATGTGAGGCAACTTAGGAGTTTGAACATAATGCAAAGTAGGACAATTAGGGATGAAAACAGACTAAAGACCCTCCAACAAGAGCAGAAGGAAAAGATGTTACCAAGTACCTCAGATGAGCTGCTGATTGCTATAATTGGACACTGACTTTGGCACTACATTTTCTGGCAATTAAAACAAAAAGAAAAACATATTGGGCTACATAGTTTTTATATCCTGTCAAAATAAATCATACAAATTAGTCTACAGAGACAAACTTTCTTTCTGGAACTAAAATCACATAGGATTCTATTTTGGAGGTCATTGTGTAGCCTAGAGTTCAATATCATAATGATCAATTAATCTTCCTAAAGCCATTGTTGACCATGCCATTAACTTTCACCCCAATATTCAATAACTCCTCATTATCTACTAAATAGTGTTCAAACTATTTTCATAGCATCTATTTCTCTTTCTGATTTTACCCTAACCTAAATTAGCCCCTCCTCTTACTTTTTGTATAACCTATGATGCATTCAAACAGGACAACATGTTGTTTCCTGAGTATCCCTTGGGTTTGACTATTCCATATGTTTTACTCAGGAAGCTAACTGAAGGTGGGAAGACTAGGATTCCAGATTTACCTCTGACATATACTGGCTTTTTTACCCTGGGCAATTCTCCCAAGTGTTCTCTGACAATAAGTAATTCTCTAAGACTAAATTCCCCTAAAGGTGGCACTCTTTATTGTGGATTAAATTTCTTGCTTAGAAATCCCTGCACCACAGTTAGGGTCAGAGTCAACATGGTGGTGTAGAAGCAGGGAAATTCTGTGGCTACCCCCATAAGTACCGCAAATATCTGTAAAATATGACTGTAAACAAATTTTACAGCTCCAGAACCCATAAAGTGACAGAGAAACAAAGCTCCTGCTGAAGGCAGCCTGACAGGTGGACAGGAAGGGTTCAACACAACACACTGGGAGCAAAGCTCAGTCCTGTGGTTTTAGCCCCAGGGAGGCTAGGACCAGCTATGGCTGGAGCATTCAGGAAGAGTGAATCACCAGAAGCTGTGGTGATTTCCAGAATTATCAACTCATAAATGCCAAAGACAAAGTGAAACATCAGTCAAACTCGGCTAAATTTTGGGGGGACAGAGGGGCAGTTCTGGCCCTCTGCCCCAAGAGCTGGAAGCAGAAGCAGTGGGCCTGCAGCTGCCTCCATATGGCTACATCAGAGCTCCTGGCCTGGAATTTGCAGGGAGGCCAAGCAAACATTCAGTGGCTAAGTGCTCTTGCCACAAACTGCCTGGATCAGGATCACGGTCTTAGGTGGTGGTCCTCAGGTGTGTGACCAGTGAGCTGTAGCTGAAGAGGGCAAAGACCTCAAATGTCAAGTTAATTGACTGGCAATATGAGCAGGCAAAGGAAGCAAAGCAAGCACAGCCATCTGACTTTAGATTCATCTTTTGGGGACAAAAAGGTTCAAAACATGGAACAGGAGGAAGACAACACTGTCAGGTCTTCTCCACCAAAAGCTTCCAAGAAACATGAAGACTGCCTAAAAGCCATAGAGCAGCTTAAGAAGGATTTTGAAAACCAAATGAGAGAAGTGGAGGAAAAATTGGGAAGAAAAATTAGAATGATGCAAGAAAATCATGAAAAGAGTCAACAACCTGACTGAAGAAAATAACACCTTAAAAAATAGACTAACTTAAATGGTAAAAGAGGCCTAAAAAACCAATGAAGAGAAGAATGGCTTAAAAAGTCAGATCTGCCAGATGGAAAAAGAATCTCAAAAGCTCACTTAAGAGAATAATTTATTCTGAATTAGATTGGGGTAAATGGAAGCAAATGACTTTATGAGAAATCAAGATACTATTAAACAGAGCCAAACAAATGAAAAAATAAAGGGCAGTGTGAAATATCTCATTGAAAAAACCACCAACCTGGAAAGTAGATTCAGGATAAACAATTTAAAAATTATTGGACTACATGAAAGCCATGATCAAAAAAAGAACTTAGAAAGCATCCTTCAAGAAATTCTCAAGGAAAATTGCCCTGATGTTTTAGAACCAGGGAACAAAATAGAACTTGAAAGAATTCACTGATCACCTCTTGAAAAAGATCCCAAAAGGAAAACTCCTAGGAATGTCATTGCCAGCTTCCAGAGTTCCCAGATCAAGGAGAAAATGTTACAAGCTGCCGAGAAGAAACAAGTTGAATATTGTGGAAACACAATCAGGATAACACAGGATCTAGCAGCTTCTACATTAAGGGATCAAAAGGCCTGGAATGTGATATTACAGAGATCAAAGGAGCTAGGATTAAAACCAAGAATCATCTACCCAGCAAAATTGAGTATAATGTTTCTGGAGAAAATATGGTCATCCAATGAGGTGGAGGACTTTCAAGCATTCTTGATGGGAAAAAAAAAAATGAACTGAATAAAAAGTTTGACTTTCAAATACAAGAAGCATGAGAAGGTAAACAGGGAAAAGAAATCATAAGGAACCTATCAAAGTTAGAAGTGCACACTTCTGTAAAGATTCTGGGACAAAGCAGAGAGTAGAACAAGTGGGGGCCAGATAGGACGGAGGGAAATATAGTCAGTCTTTCACAATATGTCCATTGTGGAGATGTTTTGCACAACTACACATATAAGGCCTGTATTGACTTGCTTGTTTTCCCAGTTGGGGTTGATGATGAGGGAGGAAGGGAAAGAATCTAGAATCTAAAGTTTTAAAGTAAAATGTTTAAAAAATGTGTGTGTATTATTATTATTTTTATTATTATTATTTATATGCAACTGGGAAATAAGATATACAGGCACTGGGGTAGGCAGATCCATCTTGCCCTACTGGAAAGTCAGAGGGGTAATGGGGGAGGATACAGGAGAGAGCAGATTGGGGGAGGGGGTATACAGTGGGATCACTGTTTTGGGGTGGTGGGCAGGGGAAAGACAGGGAGAAGATTTCTAACTCAAAATCTCACGGAAATGAATAATGTGAACTAAAAATCAACAAAATTTAATTTAGAAAAGAAATTCAACTTCTCTATTTAAGGATGAAATTGAGACAAGGAGAATTTGAATGATTCATCCAGGTTTACTCAACTAATGTGGTAGGGCTGATATTCAAACTCAGCTTTCCTGTCACTTGCTACCTTCCAATGAGAAAAAAAAAAAACCTTGAAAAAAAAAAGAAATCCCTGCACCAATGAAATCAGAGGTTCATTTTTTTTAGTGTAATTGCACTGTGGCTACAAAGAAGAAAAGTAAACTACATCTCTTTGCCTTCATGAGGATTACATTCTACTATGAGAGGAGAGAATAATCAAAATGTAAAGGAAAAGCAAGTAAAAATAAATGTAATAAAAGCAAATTTGTTGGGATATTGAAATAAAACTGGGGCATGAAAAGATTTCATGGAGGATGTATTATATTAGCTAAGCCTTCAAGGCATTCTAAGAAATTTTAGTGAAGAGAGAGAACATGCCAAATATAGAGGATGGGAAGCATGTACAAAGGAACAGAGGAAGGAAATGAAGTATTGTGCACAAAGTCCAGGAAAATGTTAGATAGGTTGGAATATAGGTGGAAGAATATGAAGTAAGCCTTGTAAATGTAGGATTGGACCCACATTATTAGGACTTTTTGATGGTAAACAGAAGATTTTATATTTTTATCTTAGGGACAAAAGGGAATTACTGTTGTTCCTTAGTCAAGGGAGTGACATCGTCAGATCTGTGCCTTGGGAACAGTGTTTTGACAATTGCTTAGTTATTTTGGAGAAGTATCAGAAAGGAAAAATAGTAGAAGAGACCAATTAAGAGGCAAATACAACGCTACACATGAGAGGTGAAGATGGTTTAAACTGATGTGGTGACTTTTGATGAATGAGAAGGAGAGTGCATATTTTGAAGATAAAATTGAAGAAAGTTGGTAACTTATTAGTTATAGGGTTTGTGGGAAAGCACAGTGGAACATATTGCTAAAGTTACAAACTTAGGAGACTAGAGAAGTGGTGCAATGTTACTACAGAAGATAAGAGGGGCAAACGAGTTTAGAGAGACAAAAAGAATGCTCCATTTTTAATATGTTTAATTTGAGATATCTATGGAACTTTCAGGGAAAGATGACCAACAAACAATAAATGCTTACTATAACTCAGAAGAGAAACAAGGGCTAAATATATGGATTTGTGAGTCGTTTGCAAGGAAGGGATACCTGAATTTATCAGCTTATAGGAATTTATGAAGTCAGCAAAGAAAGAAGAAAAACAGGACCCCACTTAGAAGAAAGGAAAAAAAAATGATGCTGCAGTATAGCCGTAGGAAAAGCCAATCAGTTGTAGAGGGAGACAGAAAACAAAAACTTAATATAAACCCAAGGAGGATATGCTACTCAAGAAGAATGGATTTTCAATAGGCTCAAAAGTTGAAAGGTCAAGAAAGATAAGTCTGAGAAAAAGCCATTGGATTTAGCAATTAAGAGACCAGTAATAGTTAAGAAGACATTTTCAGCCAAATGGTGTGATCAGATGCCAGATCAGAAGTGACTAAGTAGTGAATAGGAGGTAAAGAAGTGAAAACAACTAGCATAGAAGACTGTTTTCTAGAATTTTATCTGTGAAAATTAGGAGACAGAACAATAGTTTCAGAAGGTATCAAGGTAAATAAAGGAGTTTTGTTGTTGCTGTTTGTTAATTTCTCTGTGTTTTTTAAAATTATTGTTTATTTTGTAACGGCAATAATGAGTCAAGTCTGTAGGCCTTTCAGGAGACAATATAAAAAAGAGAGAATGAAGATTAAATATGAGAAAGGGTCAAAGCTCCTCTTAGCATGTAGAAGGTGTTTAATTTATATTGACTACCTGTGAATCAATTAAGTCCCAATGACAGGTTCATTACCTTTTAAAGAAAAACCACCCTAACTTATATGTAGGTAGAGGATTAGAAGTAGGTGTTTGATCAGAGAGAAAACCTATGAGTCAACTACTGAAATCATTGAAAAAAGAATATTGATCTCAGGCTATTGATCAAAGATAAAATATAACAAGAATAAAAATCACAAGTAATAATTTTTACTATTACATTAAATTTCAGGGCTCTATCATTACCTCCCTTGTGATGGAGCCAGGTCATGGAAAATCAGTGTTCAAAATAGGAGGAGCAACAGCCTTGTAGAAAAGTAAATGGAAAACCACTAGTTTCTTTTCCAGGAAAACTCCAAATGCGGTCGTGAAGATTTGGGTGATACTGGAACAACTCAAGTACAACAACACCCTAGTGAGAAGGGCTGCTTTTGAGGGACGTGGAAAGTGACACACAAACTACAAATACCTCCAGCAACTGACAAAATTCACTCTGTCAAAGGACATCCCAAATAAAGGTAATAGGTATCCTTGCCATAACTATGTTAATTGTAGATTCCTGCTTTTTAAGATTTCCCCCAGTCAGAGACAATAAGACTATGTCCCCAGCTTAAAGAACATAGCTAGTATCCTTGTTTGTTTTGAGCAGAAGACTAGGCACCCAATTCACCTAACAGATTTAGCAATTTGTCCACATAAAAATTAAAATCAGTGGAAAAAGCTGAGATCTGGCATGGTTGGATGACATTTAAGATTGGGATTGTATCTGACATGAGACTGTACCTCACAGTTCTAATTTTAGAAGCAGGATTTTGATGCGGTCTCCAAAGAAGCGTTAATAGCTTAAGATCTATTTCCAGGCTGTGTGGTTTGGCCTATAGACAGTTCTTGTCTATTGAATCAAAGGCGGGTGATAGATCAATGAACCCTGAAAAGAGTTATTTTTAACCACTTTCTCAACGACATGGAACAGAGAATAACAGTTGTCGGTAGTGGAATAGCTTCTTAAATTCTGTTTGCTACATATGGCAGATTAGAGGTCAATAGAAGGAAGAACTTTCTAAAATTCAGAGCTTTTCCAAAATGGAATAGACATCTGGTGGAAATATTGATTACTGAAGGAGTCATGTTGAAGGAGAGGCTAGAGTACTATGGATAGCATATGTGGCCTAAAAGGTTGAAAGTCCTCTAAGGTACGTTAAAAGTGAAAGGTTTTTTTTGTTTATTTTGAAAGACTCAATTCTATAATTTCTTGAGGAGGAAACTGATATAGGGATTCTCAACAAATAAATCATTTCCTTTAAAAAGATGGGGTAAAACATTTTAGGGTATATCCTGAAAACACTGTAAGTCTAATAGATTGTTGAACCAGATACTGGATTCTAATCCAAATAACTCATTCCACCATAATACCAACACCTTCCTTCAGTCTGTATGCATTAAAGAATCTCAAAATGTTTTGTTTTTAAATCAGACAACTGACTAAAAACATGCATAAGTATATTCTCCTTTTAAAGACTAAGTAGTCCATAGTTGCATCTCTACCATTTACTTAAATCCATATAGATAATCTATATGATTTTGAACTCAAAATCTATAGATAACCTGTAGGTGACTGTATCAAAGTTATTTTGTTGGAAAAAAATGTCGTGTGTGTGTGTGTGTGTGTGTGTTTGTGCCTCTGTGTGTGTGTGTGTGTGTGTGTGTGTGTGTGTGTGTGTATCTGGGTGGTGGACTTAAGGGTTGGCAAAACTCTGGATATAACTGAAAGGGATCTTAGAGGCTACATAGTTCATCCCCCTTATTTAACATAGGACAAACTTAGACCCAAGAGGTAATTTTTTTCAAGGTCACATAGGTAGAAGTCAGCAGAGCCAGAAATAAAATCCAGGTACTCTGACTCCTTGTCTGGTATTCTTCACACTGTGCTCTGCTTCTGTTTAAAACATTAAAGAATAACCAAAAGAGTAGAACCTTCAACTGAGAATGAAATTGGGTCAGGGTTGGAAAATGTAATTAGAAAGTATGATATGATGACATTTGTGTGACTTTAGGCAGTTCATTTAACCTCTCTGGGCTGACATTTCCTTATCTGTAAAGTGAAGGGTTTTGGCTAGATGGCATCTGAAGTCCATTCCACTAAATCTTTATGGTAATGTATATTTTATATTAAGGAAGTCACTGTACCAGGTTCCATAATTTAGACAAAATACCTATAAGTCCGTGTGTGTGTGTGTGTGTGTGTGTGTGTGTGTGTGCATGGATATGTGTACTCAGTGGACAATCAGATAAAATGATTGAGAAATCTTCATAGAAAAATATATTAGAAGAACTTCCATAAGAAAACTAGGGTCAAGTTATAGGTTCTGGTCAAGCTGTTTTGAAATATACAGGATGTTGTATGCTTGAGTCTATTCTATATTGTTTATTATGTATTTAAAAATGCTGAGGGCAACTCGGGAATGTTCCATCAACAACCTAAATAAGAATTTTCATGGAGGTTGAAATACTTTCACAGAGGCTGATAATATTTAAGAAATGCTTGCATAGATGCAGAAACACAGTTATTTAAACCAAGTAAAGGAAACTGAGTGTGACTTAGAGAAAAGGATTCTGAGATTTTAACTGATCATGTGGTATCAGATGCTTGATAGATAACACTAGGCAAGTCAATCTTTCACAGTTTTCAAATCTGTAAAATGGGGATAATAATTGCACCTACCTTCCAGAGTTCCTGTGAGGATATAATATGATGTAACAGCAAGCACCCCAGCACACCCAGGGCGGCTACTAGCACAGGTTCTTAGATCTGCTTTTCTAAAGGAAAGCAACTCAAAATGGGTTAACAATCTTACTTTAATTAATCAAATACCATTTACCTAGTTCAGGGGAAAAA
>CM053584.1:230082328-230092328 GCA_028627135.1 Pseudochirops cupreus
CAACCGCAGCCACTGCCTCTGCCACCGCTTCCAGTCAGCACCGCAGGGAGACTAGCTTGATTCCGGCGTTCTCTTGCTCCACCCCTTCCTGCTACATCAGCAAGCTCAAGGGGCGTGGAAGATCTTCAAATCCCAGTATCGTTACATATGATAACATTTGTAAAGTGTTTTGTAAAACTTAAAGCTTTATAAAAATGGTAGCTAATTTTTTCTTAACTATTACTAATTCTTTTAGATACTAGCTTGGAAAAGAATTTAAGTTCTTTATACCTAGGTTAGATTCAGACTAAAAAAATGTTCTAAGAATGTCAGTTTAATTCCTATGCTTCATTTGAAGTTACCTCATGAAAACGGAATCTCCAAATTTATAGTTAAAATCAGTATTATTAAGTTTTTCTGTGTGCGGTATTCTCAGTCATTGCCCTTGTAGACCTCTAGGGAAGTGGATTCAGTGTTATACTTGAAGTCAGAAAGACTTGAGTTTGAATGCTTCCTCAACTATATATTAGCTGTGAGACCCTGGACAAGTCATTTGCTTTTTTCAGCATCAATTTCTTAAGCTATAAAATGTGTATAATAATAGCACCTAATTCACATGATTATTGTGAAGATCAAGTGATGTGATATTTTTAAAGTGTTTTGCATACCTTAAAAAGTTATGTAAATGGGTACTGTTGTTATTTTTAGTACTTGGAATGGATTGGGTCAGTTTCAATGGAAAGAGATTATGTAAATTGAGTTATCTATAGATTTTTTACAGAGAAAACTTTGGCATCATCTTTGGAGATACTCTCCAAATCCCCTGGAATTTTTATACCAGCTGATGGTGGCTTTCAGAATATTATCTTTACCAGACAATCTAATTTATTCAAATTCCTGAGGGATCAGTGTGCAGATCAATAAGTAGCAGGTATACATCATGACACATGTATCAGGTTTGATTTTTTTTTGTTAGTGTTTTTGCTGTTGGATCACTGATTGAGAGATAGAAAGGATGTTACACACTATGTAATACAACTCCCCTAATTTTATAAATCAGTAAATTTACCCTGCAAGTAGTGATTTATCCAAGGTCACACAAATCACACAGGTAGTAATCATTTGAGATAGCATCTGAAGTCAGAGGCCAGAGTCAATGCTCTTTGCACTGCACTGACATATTTGTTTAGAAACTGCAATATTCTAGATTCAGTAGCATCATTGGTGTAGTAGTTCTGATCACTATTTACAAGTGGATTCTTTATCAGAAAGAAATGGAAGTCTGAAAATCTGCTGCATTTACAGGAAATGTGTATGTGTGTGAGAAAGAGAGAGTGAGAAAGAGAGAGAGTGAGAGAGAGAGAGAGAGATTTATATAATCTCTCTGTCAACTTCAGCCTCTGTCAAGGCTGTCAACTTCTTCCAGTCTTTTAGATAATGAACCACTTGTGTTTAAACTGGCTAGTCTCTTAGAGGGTACTGGGAAGCTAGATGATATAGTAGACAGAGTACCAGGGCTAGAGTAAACTCCTCATCCTGAATTTAAATCTGGCCTCAGACACTTACATGACCCTTGACAAGTCACTTACCCTTGTTTGCCACCATTTCCTCATTTGTGAAACGTGCTAGAAGAAGAAATGGCAAACCACTCCAGTATCCTGGCCAAGAAAACTCCCAAAGGGCTGATAAAGAATCAGACCTAACTAAAAATGACTGAACGGACCTGTGAGTGCAGACACACACACACACACACACACACACACACACACACACACACACACACACACACACACACACACACACACACATACATACCGGTATAAGGATTTACTCCAGACCTGTACGACTTGGCAGTAGGCAGGGGTCAAGATTAAAATAGGCTACATTTCTTCAGGCCGCAGGTAGGTTTTGAGCAGCAAACTTTCTAAGAAAATATATAATTAATGATGACACTATTTTGCAAATAAACCATATTTTAAAGTGGAAATTTCAATTAATATAAATTAATTACACTTATTGGGATTTTTATTTATCTTGACATCACATTAATGTTAAAAAAAAATTACTCAGTGGCATGTTTTAATACATTTTCCAGATTTTCTTACTGTTTAATTTTAGTTAATGGGACATATTACTCTTCTTGTCAGCAATCAGTTTGTTGTGCTCTGGAATCATATTTGAAATTGATTTCTTTAGAAATCTGAAAACTAACCTTAGTAGCTGCTTCATTTCCTGAGTTTACTTTCTTGAAAAATGTCGTTCCCACTGAGATTTTTCAACAATTTGGTTGCTTTAATTTGTTTTGCATTGGTGTCCAATTTGGTTAAGTCAAGATGTTTCCATTTGAAATGGCAACAAAGATTTGTATTCCTTCAGAAAGGCTATTACTTCTCAGCAAACAAGGCACAATATTTTGTCTCTCTCGTAAGTAAAGAGATATCTATTTGTCCACTCCAGATTAAACACTCTATTTTCTGTTTTGATGTTCCATTTCTTTTTATCACTCATTTTACCAAGTCTCCCCAAAAATTTCAATGTTAGAACCAAAAAATCTTCACAGCATCTGTACACATACAAAGAAATACTGAACCGAATGTCTGACCTTGGAGAGAGCGCTAGACACTCACGTAACTTGGAGGACAGCTGTGCAATGAGGAAAGGAAAGAAGCCATTGCATTGTTGCGGCTCATAGCATAGGAGGCATCAGATGCATTGGCACATACCTTCACTCACTTTGTCCCTGCACAACACTATTAATGCCTGAAAATGCAGCAAAACATGTTGCTCCTCTCGGACTGGAGACAGACTGATTACGGTTGGTGGCCACCGGTCATGTGACAAACAGGAGAGAGCAAGCAGTGGCAACCCACCTGCCAAGTTACAAGATGGTCACAATAGTGACTAGTGGAAGTTGGGTTAAGTGTGGCATGAATAAAAGTACTTCTTACATTTTTTGTGGGCCACCTGAAATTCTTTGGCAGGGAACAAGCAGCCCGAAGGCTATGTGTTGTGCAGGCTTGATTGACTCTGAACCAGAAATCTAAGAAAGTCATCTGAGTCCTCCTATTTCTGATACAGGCCACAGATCAGACTGATCCCCCTCACTGTGTGAGTACTCCTGCATACCTTATTCTTTCTGATACTTATCCATGCTTTTCAGTAAATACTACAATGAGGTTCTCTGTAAGATTCCATAGTCCTTCCCCTGGTTATTTTAGTATCTTGGTGCTGTTGCTCAGTGTATCCTCACGTTCTTTATACATGATCACCCATACTTTTTTCTTTCTCTTTGATGATGTTTTCTATATCAGTACTTATATTGTAGTCATCACTGGTATTATCCCACAGCCTATTTACTTATCAGGTAGTTTTTTATGGCCCCTTAGTTTGCCTGCAATATTGTTTCTTAATCATTATGCACAATTATTTAGCATTTCTTACTTGATACCTGGAGCCACTCTCATAGTTGGTAATGTGGTAAGCATACTAATGGATATCCAAATGGCTGAGTGGCGGAGGGTGTCCCCAAATTCCTATTTTCTTTGGTGATGTCATTCTTAATGACTGATGTCTTATCATTGCATCTCCAGCTTTGCCTTCCTTGGTACTAGCATATTTGAAAATGGATTCTTCAGACTGTGAATGGAAAAAATGCAGACAGAAAAACTTGACCCTCCACTACCTAACTTCTACCAATGCAGGAATATCTCCCATTTATCAGAATTGAGGAGACAATTTTCTATCATAGGCATAGGATTTTTTTATTCATTACTGTGTGATTCCTTAGGAAGATGGATCTGTCGACCTCACAAGCCTCAAACTACTTCTTCTTATGAAATTATTTCTTACTGGCAAGGTTTTTAATGTAAACTGGCTTTATTACCCTTAGAGGAAGAATTGAGGAGTGACATCACTGAAGATATGACTGAGTTTGACCAGAAGTAGTAGTAGTAATGATTTCTGGAGTCTTGGCCTTGACCTTACCTCCTACCTCTCTCTTACCTCAGAGCTGTCAAAAGGATAGGAGTCTTCTTGTCTGTCCCTCTTGTGAGTGCAATGACTCTAATTCTACTTTCTCTCTCCATTTTGTTCACTAGTAACAAGAGAACAGCCCCTGAGCTGTTCTGGGTGACTAGAAGAGAATAACAGAGGCTTGACTGCAGAGTGTGTCCCCTCTAGTTCATTAAGGGAGAAAAGAATATCATGTGAGGCCAGATTCCTTCTGAGACACAATCTGATAATTAAGTACCCAAGACTTAAAATGGGCAAAGCCTAGGTCTTTTTCTTCCCTGAGGTCAGCTATTTTAGTGGGCTGAGTTTTAAGAGACTTCTACATTTCTGAGGAAGAAGGACACTAAAAGAAATCCATGGACTTACTTGCTAATAGCAAAGAAGCCTGAATATACATAAGAATAAACAAAAATCAAATATAAGGTCATTAAATAAAAGATAGACAAGAATCTATTATTGGGTGGGGGGGCTTGACAAGAGCAGCATTAAGATACAGCTTAAAATGAGTCTTGATTAAGGGGAAGAGAGTGGAACTAAAGGAGGGGCAAATATATTCGAAGCAGTTCCAATTCAAAGGCATGGAAAGGAGAGATGATGTGTCCTGTATATGAAAAATAAATATGATTAGCCTGGTTAGAAAAGAATGATGCATTGAGGGAAAAATACAAAGTTAGGCTGAAAAGATAGGTAAAGGCCAAGCAAGATGTTAGGTTTTAAAAGCTAAACAAAGAAGTATATATTTTACTCTAGAGCCAATAGAGCAGCCATGGGAATTTATTGAAGAGGGTAGGGAAAGGATCAGACTATCCCAGCCTAGAACATTTCTGCATCAGGCTCATCTCCTTCTCTCAATGGTCAGTTCCTCCTAGAGCATCCATTATGTGGAGTGACCAAAGCAGACATTCATGACCCTCCTGGGACTGTTCTTGGCTTCCAAAGTTTCAACTGGACTTGGTAGCCATGGAAATTTTGGGTTCTCTCATCTTCCCTTCAATACCAGCTGGTAGGAATACTTTTATATTACTGAATGCTTCTATATTAGAGATGATAAAAAAAGAAGGTAAACAGCAATAACGTAGAGATATAGCATGAATCCCTTGTTTACCTACAAAGCAGATGATGTTCTATGAGATGACAGAGTGGTAAAGATCTATTTAAAAAGACTTTATACCTATTAGATATACTACTATTTTAGCCCAAGACCTAGAACTCACAAGTCAGAATGCTGAAAAACTCCAATTTCTCTGGCAAAGTTAAGTAGGTCACATTGTACCTACAGAGGAGTATATTTTATGGTGGACATTTTAACAACATCATAATATCTATCTATGTCAAGGGATTTAACTGTAGTACCTAGGCTTCAAGGGAAGAGGGAAATTAATTTCCAGCTGCAATTGCATTTGAGCCAGGTAAACTAGCATGAGGGAGAACAAGGAGCAGGTCAAGAATGATTAGGATGTGTTGCTTTACAGAATTCTTTAGCTATTTGCCACCTGGTTCTGGTGAAGACGTTATCATTTTCACCAATCTAATTATATCAAGATACATCTCAAGGTGAGTAAAGAAGCTCACAGATTGAGACATTTGATTTGAAAATAATTGAAACCTGGAAGTGTTAAAATAAACGCTGAAGACATGTATAAGAATGGGAAAAATAATCAGTTCATAGGTGCAGCAAAATGATAGAATGTTTTGCTTTTGATATTGATGAAATTTTTGTGCTTAAATTCTTAGCTTAGACATTTGACACATAATGTCTCTATAGATTTTTTTGTTTGTTTAGTTTATAAAAGATTCAATGTTGTGTAATGTATCCAGGAAAACCTGGGTTTATCAACACAATCCCCCCACCGACTCATACTGGTTGCATGAACCTGGACAAGTCACTTACCTTCTCACTGTTTCAAAGCAAATCTGTAAGAATATAAATTGTAGAGTACATGATGATCTGCATGAGGAGAGGAGGTTTCCTACCTGGGAGTTCCATATGCATATAAAATTGCAAATCCTAACACTAATGATAATATTTAATAGGCAGAATTTGTATAACGCTAACTTTTCCATGGTACTTTACATATAATATCTTATTTGAAACTCACAACTCTTAAAGGTAGGTTTTGTTATTATTCCCATTTTACAGAAAAGAAAAATGAGGCAGGCAGAGGTTTAGTAACTTACCTAGTACCATATAGCTAGTGAGTCTATGAGTCTGTATTTGAACTCAGGTCTTATTGACTGAAGGCTCGTTGCCCGGCTAGACCAATTTACAATGACAAGAAAATTACTTGTTTGTTTTGTTTGGTGTTCTAGTACTAAAAAAGTATATTAGTTAATGTAGACAAAATGGCATTTCAGAAACTACTACAATATTCTGAAGATTATTTTAATCCCACATTTTTCTCAGCAATATACAATTGTTATATTTGATTACAAATTTTAAAGAATGGTTGTGAATATTGTCTCTCTGACATCTTAAAGGTTCCCTCAAATGTCCTAAGGAATTCTCATGGTAGGCAGTAGTAATTTCTTCTGAATTTAAGGAGTCAGTATATAATAGTTCTCTTTATGGTTGGTGTCATGTTTTGATGACTTCATCTTTATCAAGCTTCCAAAAAACCTCAACCTAATCTCACTAACCCAACTCCTTTTCATGCAAATCTTTTTAGCAGAAATCAGGAAATACTGATCTTATGTCTCCCTAAGTACTGACCCACATCCAAAGAGGATGGCCTAAATTTGAGGTTTCTTGACTAAGTGGCTATGTCTGTATAGCTCTACTTTGAATATTTCAGAAAGTTCAAGTTGCAGCTCCAAGAAAAACAAAGGTACTGTTTGTCAGTTAACATCTCAGTAAAGATGGTATGGATCAAGAATCTCCATGAAACTATGAAGAAACATTGGAAAAGTTGATTTTGTTATTTCTCTTAAAAATCCTTAATAATTTTTCCCTTCTTTTGGAAGTTTGATATTTTTGCCTTTTAAAAAAGCCTTGCTTGATTAGCAATTGGACTTGTATTACAGTGATTTCATCAGCGACTGCTGTTGTTATAAGTGATTTTGAAGGTTGTTTCATTTGCATATATTGACTCTGGCTGCATCTGTATTTAAAAAGAAGTAAATCTAAATGCATAATAATGTGAAGAATGATAGATTCAAATGAAAGGAAAATTCTTTTAATTCATTAATATTTACAATGATTACTAAGTTCCCTTATTTATGCAGCAAATAGAAAAAAAGTTGATTTCTTTTGAAGAATAGCAACATGAAATTTCACAGAATATAATATTTCCCTCTATTCTGAATGAAAATTCAGAATTTGTAAAGTTATATTTTAATAATATAGGAACAGAGATAGAGAAAATAAATTTTTGTTTGGATGGAAAAGAAACTGGGACTGAGTGAAATATCAAACTTGAGTAGATAAATGAGCATGTGGCATTTATTATAGGTCTAAATCTTGAATCTACATTAAGAAAGAGAGGATTTGGAGAGTAATTAAAATTATAGAAGTCATGCTATAGCAAATTTTTGGTGAATGCTTGTGACATTCAGTAAATAAGGTAGAATTAGGTGGAAGGGACATAAAGATTGATAGCGCATAGTCCCTACCTTCAAAGGGCTTACAATCTTGTAATATAAGTAAACATATAGCTGTAATTCAACTCTGAACATTATCATAAGCAGGTGATCACCTAGTCGATGTTCCCATGATGTGGATGAGAGTAACTCTGAATTATTATTCTCTTAAAATATTCTGGACTGGCTGCTTCTATTGCTTAGAATATTGCTAATGGCACCAAGGTCATGAGTTTAAACCCATATGAAGTAATTAGTTTTGCAGAGAGCAAAATTGTCCTACAACCACAAATGACACCATCTGCACCATTAAACCTTGCCAAGAAGCTCACAAATTCATGTCTGTAGGGAGGGACACAACCATTTACTCTTACTGGAAGGGCCCATAAAAACATACGCCCCACTCATGGTAGATCAGCCCTGTCACCATGATTTATGAAGGATAGAGCAACTCTTTATGAATTCTGACTAAAATGGGGATAAAAGGCAATGTGCATCAAGGATAGAGTGTCAACATCAGAGGAAGGAAGACCTAGGGTCCAGTCTAGCTTCAGACAGATATTGGATATGTGACCTTGAGCAGGTCATTTAAACTCTCCACATTCCAGGTATCTCTCTAAGAGAAGAAGTTGCAGAGAAATTATTGATCTTTATTAATGGAAGGAATGTATATGTCAAGAGACCTCTACACAGATGAAACAAAAGGAAAAAAAAAAGAAGAGAGAAGATTAGGAAAAGGCGGATGAGGAGAGGAGGAGGGAGGGGAGGAGAAAAGGGAAGGTGAAGGGATGGAATAGGAGTGATGAGGGGAGGAAAGAGAATTTTTTTTAAAGATAAGATTGAAGAGAAAACATTTGTATAGCTCTTGTAAATGTTATTGAAGATACTTTTGTACTCCCTCCCACAGAGAGTTACTATGTCAATTTATAGGAGTTAGTTTATCTACTAAATCTTTTACTCAGACCAATTTGTTTTCATTTAGGTTTATCCAAAGCTAAAAATGTTCTTAATCACCTCCACGTGGGAGTTTTTTTGGATTCTTTATGCCATTTATCCTTATCATAACTTCAATAGTTATACATGAAATGGATGTAGAAAAAAATGCATCCCATAATACTTTTCCACTTAATTTACTATATGCTATTGTAAGTTTATCTCATACTCAGTTTCAAGATACTGAGAAGATGCTTTTAGAAGGAAAACATTGTCAATTATAAATTTGTACAAACTTTAGTCCAGCTATTAAAGTATCATTTCATATGTAATACATTTATAAGGGAATTTCTGATTCAATTCAATTGTCCTATAAACCAAATTTTCAGAATGAAACTTCAGAATAATTCTTGTTTCCCCTACCATATGACATGTGCCAATTTGGAGGACTAGTCAATTAAATAACAGATGGGGAAGCAAGATGACTCATTGGAGAGTTGATATGAGAAGGATAAGTATACTTTGGAGAAACATTAAAAATAATCAACAAACAGAATGACACACAAACAATGCACACCAGTGCAAAGGTAGTATCAATCAGTCAGATATCAGTCTTTTGAACTGTATACATCATACAGGAAGAAACACCAGAGAACCAGCTTACAAAATTTACAGCAGTGATATAAATACCATTATGTAATGTATACATTATGTAATCCATATATATAGAATTGTTGAAGCAACCATGGACAGATCGTGAGGAGCAGTTTATAGTAGGTCTGTGGGAGGAAGAGAAGGATAAATATAAAGAATGAATGGAATGAAGAAAAGTGCCTAGAAATTAATGGCAGAATAAATAGTGAAGTGCATAACACAATATAAATTTTGTTTGTAATATGTGTATGTGGTTCAGCTTCATAACCCATCTAGCCATCCACCTAGGCTGTTCATCAAGCTGCCACTGATGACCTGCTGCTCTAAAGCTGCACCAGAAACCTCCATAGCTTACCAGAGCCCATAACTGATCTTCTGGAATTCATACCTCAGTCACAGGGAAGTTAATCTGTTCATCTCTTCAGTTCCCACCCTATGGTACCAGGCAATGAACTGATGCCTGAATATGTGCAGAACCTGATTTAACTTAAGAATCTATCCAGCCATTCACCCTGGACACACCTCACCATCTGCCTAAAAACACCTGTCTCCTTCAACCCTTCACTTACTCTTTCCAACTCTCCAGAACAAAACAATCATACCTGGTCAGTGCATGTGCATAAGTGTGTATATACACACCGATACACACACACATACATGGATAAATGCAGAAAGATTATGTAAATATAGATATAGTTGTAGACAGACAAATAGATGAGAGATGTAGCAATAAAATATGATAGATATATTAACATACAAATATAAATATATGTGTATATATTGTCTCCCTCTATTAGATTGTAAGTTCTTAAGGGCAGAAACTGTCTCTTTTTAAAAATATTTGTAT
>CM053584.1:230094828-230114856 GCA_028627135.1 Pseudochirops cupreus
ATAAAAAAAGAATATGAACTGATGAAGAGTAATTGCTTTATTTTTTAGGGTTTTTAATTTCTTTTAAAGAAAAGTCCTATCTGTATAATTTCTCATTTTCATTATGTAGATTTAGGAGTCATCTCCAGAGCATAGATAAATGGAATCCTGGGAGCCAACCAAATCACCAACAGGGAAGCTATTCAAAGAGAAGAAAGGAGAGCTTAGAACTGATCCTTGATGGCCTTCCATATTTAGAGAGAAGATCAGATGATACATTAAAAGCAACTGAAAAGGATCAGTCAGATAATTAGGAAGGGGGAAAAAAACAGAGAGAGAAGTGTCATGAAAACCCAGAGAGGAGAGAATATCCAGGAGACAGGGTAGTCAACATTGTCACAAGCTAAAAAGAGGTTATGATTTTGAAGGATGAGAAAAATTCATTAGAATTGTCAATTAAAATATTATTCATTGACTTAGAGGAAAAAAAACATTCAACTTTTTGAGTCAAAATCCAAACTGTGAAAAATAAGCAAGCAAGTATGAGATGTGAAACTAGAGGTATTGACTGCAGAATACTTTACATTTCTCTAAGAATGACTGAGATGGACAAGAGGGAAGGAGTAATTAGCTAAATATCAATCAATGATTAAAGAGATTATCACAAAAAACTGAAGGGGCAAGTTCTGAGAGCTTGTGGCATCAAGCACACAGAGTATCCTCAAGCAAGGAAAACACTGACCTTTTTGTTAAAGACTGAAGCAGAGAAAGAGCAAATGGAAAATGCTGTTGATGGGATATGATATATAGTTTTGTTTTGTTTTTTTTACAAAGGGACCATGCCATTCAGTTTTACATTTTCTTGTCTAAATGAAGAAGGGGTTGTCTGCTAAGAGGTAAGTAATATAGATTCAGTAAGTGGCTGTAAAGAGAAGAGAATGGTTAGGAGCAGGAGAACTCTGCAAGCTCCCCCCGTAATCACCACAAATACCTATAAAATATGACTCTAAAAAATTTAGAGTTCCAGAACTCATAAAATGACAGAGAAACAATGCTCCCGATGAAGACAATGTGGCAGGCAAACAGGAAGGGTTCATTGCAGCGTGCTGGGAATTGAAACCCATCCAGCCTGAAACCTCGCCATAGCCCCAGGGCAGCCAGGACAAGCCATAGCTAGAGCATGTGGGAGAGTGGATAACCAGCAGCTGTCACAGTTTCCAGAATTATGAATCCATAAAAGTCAAGGAAAAAGTGAAAGGTCAGTGGAACTCAGCTAAATTTGGGGAAAAGAAGCAGGTCCAACTGTCTGCCACCAGGGCAAGAAAGCAGCAGAAGCAGCAGCCCTGCAGCCACCTCCATGTGCCTGCTTCAGAGCTCCCAGCCTACAGATAGCAGGGGGGCCAAGTGATCATTCAGAGGCTAAGTGCTCCTGCCTTAACCCGTCTGGATCAGGATCATGGCCTTGGGTGGTGATCCTAAGGTAGGTGACCCATGAGACAAAGCTGGTGGTGGCTGCAGAGACAACAGTGTCCTAATAGTTCCAGCAGCTGCAAAAACCCCAGCAATTTGGGACTCTCCTCTGTGGAAGCAGAGTTCCACAGAGCTAAAAAGTCAAATAATTGACTGGCAACATGAGTGGGCAAAGGAAGCAAAGTAAACACAGCAACCCAACTTTAGATTTTTTTTTTGGAGGGGGGGAAGGATCAAAACATGCAAGGGAGGAAGACAACATAGTCAGAACTCCCACACCAAAACCTGCCAAGAAAAATGTAAACTGGTTAAAAGCCATAGAGGAGCTTAAGAAGGATTTTGAAAACCAAATGAAAGAAGTGGAGAAAAAATTGGGAAGAGACATGAGAATTATGCAAGAAAATCATGAAAAGAGAGTCAACAGCCTGACTGAAGAAAATAACACCATAAAAAGGAGACTACTTCAAATGGCAAAAGAGACCCAAAAAGCCAATGAGCAGAAGAATGACTTGAAAAGTTGAATTTGCCTGATGGAAAAAGAATCTCAAAAGCTCTCTGAAGAGAATAATTCCTTCAGAATTAGAGTGGAGCAAATGGAAGCAAATGACTTTATGAGAAACCAAGATATTATTAAACGGATCCAAATAAATGAAAAAATAGAAGGCAATGGGAAATATCTCATTGAAAAAACCACTAACCTAGAGACAATTTAAAAATTATTGGACTACCTGAAAGCCATGATCAGAAAAAGAACCTAGAAATCATCCTTCAAGGAATTCTCAAAGAAAATTGCCCTGATATTTTAGAACCAGAGGGCAAAATAGAACTTGAAAGATTTTACTGATCACCTCTTGAAAAATATCCCAAAAAGAAAACTCCTAGGAATGTTATAGCCAGATTCTGGAATTCTCAGATCAAGGAGAAAATATTACAAGCTGCCAAGAAGAAACAATTTGAATACTGTGGAAACACAATCAGGATAACCCAGCTTCTACATTAAGGGATTGAAGGGTGGGGAATATGATATTCTGGAGATCAAGGGAGCTAGGATTAAAACCAAGACTCACCTACCCAGCAAAATTAGTATAATGTTTCAGAGGAAAATATGATCATTCAATGAGTTGGAGGACTATCAAGCATTCCTGATGAAAAAGACAGAACTGAATAGAAAATTTGACATTCAAATACAAGAAGCATGAGATGGTAAACATGGAAAAGAAATCATAAGGAACTTATCAAAGTTGAACTATTTACATGCCAACATGAAAAAATGATCATTGTAATTTATGAAACTTTTATCAGTATGAGGATACACACACACACACACACACACACACACACATAAATGTCTATATAGGAGGGTATATGTGCATATGAATACATATGTGAGTGTGTGTATATATGTGTACATAGACAGAGGGCACAGGATCAATTGAATAGGAAAGGATGATATTTTAAAAGGTGAAATTGAGAGGTGGGAGAGGAATAGAATGAGAGGAGACCGGGACAGACAGAATGGGGTTAGTCATCTCATTTAGAAGAGGCAAGGGATAACTGTTACAATGGAGGGGAAGAACAGGAAATCAAAAGGGAATGGGTCAACCTTAATCTCATTGAATTTGGCTTAGGGAATGAATGATATACACTACTAATGGGGTATCTTGCCATACAGGAGAGTAGGAGAGAAGGGAATGAGAGGGGGGATGATGGAGGGGAGGGCAGGTTGGGAGGGAGGGTTGTTAGAAGCACACACTTCTGTAAAGAGATAGGGACAAAGTAGAGAATAAAACAAAGCAGGGGTGGGATATAAATGAGGGAAATATAGTCAGTCTTTCACAATATGTCCGTTGTGGGGATGTCCTGCATAACTACATGTGTATAGCCTGTTTTGAATGGCTTCTCTTTTCAGTGGGGGTGTGTGATGAGGGAGGAAGAGAAAGAATCTAGAATTTAAAGTTCTAAAATCAAATGTTAAAATACATTTATTATTATTATTACTAATTATTATTTACATGCAACTGGGTAATAAGATATACAGGCACTGGGGTAGGGAAATTCTTCTTGCCCTACTGCAAAGTCAGAGGGGTGATGAGGTAGGATATAGGAGAGAACAGATTGGGGGAGGGGATATACAGGGGGATCTGTGTTTTGGGGTAGTGAGTAGGGGAAAGATGGGGAGAAAATTTGTAACTCAAAATCTCCTGGAAATGAATGATGCAAAATAAAAATAAAGAAGTTAATTTTTTAAAAAGATAAGAGAATGAATGAATGGATAGATGGAAATGTATATATTAAACACTATAAATGCACCAAGAATGGTGTTAAATAGTGGAATTACAAATAAGAAAGATAAAGACAGTCCTTGAACAAGAAGATTTTATATTCCATAGGGGGAAAGAACACAAATAGAAAATTGGTAGCTGTGAAAGTTTTTTGATTTGCAAAGTTTGTGGAAACAAAGGAGAGTAGATTGACATACTCTTTTCAGGAGTATGGAGTTGTTCTGATTTTGATTCCAGAAAGAGGAAGATGGTACTGGGTTTAGATGTAGAAGACTGAGACCCATATGTGGACAACATAAGTACTGACCAAGAGAGTTCTCGGAACAAAAGTTTAAAGTATTCTTAGGCTTAGTTTCTGGTCAAGGTGGCAAGGTGGTCATGGAGGATATGACTAAAGAGAGAAGTAAAGTTTTGAAACAGATATTGTAAAGAATATAATAGAGTCAATCAGGAAGCAGTTAAAGGAGCACTTATTTAGAAGGAGAGCCCAGTTGGTGTTATGTAGCCAAAAAAATTAGTACATCTGGCCCTAAGAGCCAAGCTGTTTAACAACCTCTTGAGGAATTCGGGATGCATAAGTAGAAGTGTCAAAGGTGGATGCTGGAGAGTAATCAAGAATTGTGGTTTAGCAGTGCCTAAACTGAGATTGGACAAGGGTATACAACATTCATTAGCAGAGTTCAGTGTAAAGGCCATCATTCAGAGTGAAAAAATGAGACCAGATGAGGGGTGATGAAAAGAAAATACAGAGGAACTGAGTAACAGTTGAGGCCAATAAGGATGGAGAATATTTTTAATAGGGATGAGACAGAGAGAGAAAGAGGAACAATTAAAGGAGATTTTGATATAAGAGAGTAATATCAGTCATTAATCACGAAGCAGAACAGTTGGGAATGACTGTGAGATTGAGCATATGACTAACACTTGTATGTGACTGAAGTGAAATAATAGTTCAAATTATCCATAATATCTCTCCACTTTCATGGCTATGATGCCGATTAAATCTCTCAACACCTCTTTACAGCATAATTACAATAGCCTCTTAACTGGTCTCCCTGACTTCAGACTCTTTTATCTCTAATGCTTCATTTCCATGCCTGCCCAAATCATCTTTCTAAAATACAAATCTGACCTTGTCACCACTCTGCTGAATCAAGTCCAACGGCTTCCTATTGCCTCTAGAATCAATTCCAAACTCCTTTGTTTTAAATTTAAATCCATTCACAATTTAGCTTCTTATTTTTTTTTTAGTTTTATCATACATTACTCTGTCATGCACTCATCTTTCTAGGCAGACTAGACTTTTTGCCATTCTTCACATATGATAATCCATTTTCCCATCACCCTGTTTTCACCTGTGACCAGAGATCCTTCCTCACCTCCACCTCTTAGAAACCATAGTTTCCTTCTAAACATGTTTCAATTACCACCTGCTACAAAAACTAGTATCTCCCTTCAAAGGTTCTTTGTATTTATTTCAAATAGATCTTGTATATACTTATGTGTGTACATGTCATCTTCTTCTATAGAGTGAAAGCTCCTTGAGGGAAGAGACTGTTTCATTTCTTTTATCTCCAGTGTATAGCATTATGCCTGGAACATAGAAGGTATATACCAGGCATTAGTCTAGGTGACTTATTACTTAATAGGACTTGAGAAAGTTGAAAGTAATATAAAAGAAATGTCAGAATGACTAAGGAGACTTACTTCCCAGATTTTTCACAAGAATGGACCCTGTTTAATTGTCATGCATGGCCTACAAACAAAAGAGAGAAGGAATTATGAACTTAAAAGGGACAAGAAACAGAGAAGAGACTTTTTAACATGATGTGAGAAAGTTTGGGTTTACTGCATTTCCTCTGTTTAGAAAAGTAGCTGCTGTAATATTTTTCAAACTTTTCCCTAAAATTGTAGGAGCAGGAAAGTCTCCAGATTACTAAATTAACACCAGTGACCCCAGGGGAACTATGACAACAGAGGAAAAGGTCAGAAACGCCCGTAGCAATGCTGGAAATGACTGTGATCCTTGGTTGGGCCCCAGGCAGTACCTACAAGCCAATTTCAGTGATGTACCTGATATGGAGGTAATGGTTCCCGGGCAGGGCAATGTGACCTTTCAGATGCTTTCAGTCTCACAAATTGGTGACATTGAAAGAAAGAAGGAAAGAAGAAAACATGCAGCAGATTAGCAGAAGAATATTGATATTAGAAAAATGGACAAGTCGGAGTTAAGTACAGAGATTTGACTTTTGCAAACAAACCTTTAACAAACTGATTAAATAAAAAAGTTTTCCCTCTACCTACTAAACCAGTTCTAGAGCCTTTGATCCAATGCCCATTTCCCATGCAGTTCTTGCATCTAACATTACCATTAAGATTATATTCAAATCCCCACAGGGAGATCATAATGAAATAGGGTAGGAAAAATCCAAGGTGAGGTCACAATAAGCCATCAGAAGCAAAACAATGTTCTGGGCAGACATCAGTCATTTAATAAATTATTGCAAATTGATTAGGTGCTATATTTTATATCAATTCTCCATCTAGTTGCTAATATAACTTTAAGTTTTACATTAGATTTAAGATTTTTTTTAATTGGGCTACTACAGTTTTATTTTCCCCAAGTATATAAAATTTTGCTTCATATTAAAAGAATTGATCGTTATCTTAACCATTTTAATTCCTACATTTGGAAGCAAATTGGACCCATTCAAATGAGTGATTTTGTGGTAAGTCAGCATCACTTCTAATAAAGCAAAAGGAGAAAGATCACATACCAAATCTGCATATCCAAATGAGATTTATTAAAGGATATTCATAGAACCAACCAAGGCCTCAGGGTACCTGTAGGTCTTCAAATCTATGGCTCAAGGCAGAGAGCAGGAGAAAAAAATGTAACTTCCCACATTTCCTTTTTTTGTAGGTAAGATTTCAACTCTCATGTCAGTATGATTGCAACACTTTTCCCCAGTTCCTAGGGGTAGGGAAGCAAAATGTTGTGTTGCCACAACAACTAGATCTATATTTTAGAATTTGTAAATGGTTAAGTGAATGAGGCTGAGAGGGAGAGGGAGAGAGAGAGAGAGAAAGAGACAGAGAGAGAGAGAGAGACAGAGAGAGACAAAGAGAGACAGAGAGAGACAGAGAGACAGAAAGGGACTAAGAGTCTAAATCACTTTGTTTGCTAACTTTGCTTTTTCCCTTATAAATAAGAACCTGCTTTCTTGACTGTGCCTTGACTCCGAGAAATTTACCCATGTACCCATTCTTCTGTGCAGTTAGTCAAGGGTTCTTCAGGAGGTTCTTGGAAAAATAAATAATAAAATAATAAAATAATAAAAATAAATCATAATCCTCACACAGATGTGAGGATTAGGTCCTAGAGATAAGCATAGCATTTACACCCAAGCCCTGGGACAAAGGAGTACACAATGTCTGCCGGGAAAAACAGTTAAGAAGCCTTCTATAAAAGCCTGGATGTAGGGTAATAAAATTGGCTCTTCACTTTCACCATTCCTGGAGTGTCTCTCATTTATGCATTCACTAGCAACCTCTGAGTCAGTGACAATTTTTCAGCTCTGCCTAGGGACAGCAGGGCTCCCACACTTTCTCAGTCCTGCTGTAGGACAGCAGAGCTCCCCAAACTTGGCTCCCCTCAGTCTCCAAACTCTAGGGGATGATATACGTGTATGAAACAGGTTAACTTTTATTGAAGGCCTTTTCTTTAATAGTCCATATACTGGGCTGTCTTACAGCTGTGATATAGGCCAATTACTGAAAGCAATTACTGACCTTTCAAATAGTCCCTAACATATTGCCTTATGACTAATTATTTATTTAGAAAACAGGGTTGAAATAAAACAGTTTTTTTCCTTAGAATACACCAACAGTATTCTATTTCTATCCCAAGGGTTATAAACTTGGATGCTTTCATGGTGGTGGTTTGCATATTCTTTTCTCCTACGGACCACTGAAGTCCATGCCATCACTACATCCACACCCATGACTCATCAGGATCCATATATGAGTGCTATGAAGGTTTGAATAGATTGATGAACTATCTTGATTGCTTGTAAGATTTTGTTCTTCATGGGGCTTTCACCTGAGTAGAAATCACCTTGTCTCTTTTCCTTCCTGCCTGGCTTCCCTGCAAGTCAGTCAACTCCAAACAACTAATTGGGATCATTTATACCACTCCTATAGTTATATTCTGCCATTAGCATCAGATTCTGAACCAAAATTGATTAAATGCAGAGCAAGTGTATTGCCAAGCAAAGGCAACTTCCAAGGTTCGGATTACCAACATAGTAAACCCCATTTATTCAGCAAACATTCACAGAACAGAAAAAGTCAAAATAGTGTAACTTGTTCCTTTAGCAAGTTCTCAATTCAATCCAGGTACTACTCCACCCCTAGACAGTACATTAATTTAGTCAGTCAAAAATCTCTTCTCAAATGGAGATTAGTCTCCAACCATAAACAAAGTACATTCATTTGGTCAATCACTCAAAGGCTTCCCACCCTGAATCTTAAAAGGGGCTGAAGAGCACAAAAGGCCATCCACCCTTAAGTTACTAGGTCAAACTCAGCATTGAATGAATACCCAAGGAAAGGTCCTTCTTTCATCTTCACTGGAGGCAAGCCCTCAGCAATCTCAGTTCCTGGGGAGACAAGGCTCAACAAAGCCATAGCCAGTGTCCTCATCAAGTCATTCTCTGCCTGTAGAACAGTCCCAGAACCCCTGAAAACATCAGCAAGGCCCTCTTCCAGGATTTGATCCTCCTTCAGGGCTTCTGAACCAACAGCCAAGTTCCAGGACCTCTACAACAGCAGCACTGTCCTTCACCATCAGATGAATCTGGCAAAACAACATCAAAACAGACAGACAAAATACCGGCATCAGAGCCATGCCTCCTCAGTCCTTGGCAGTTCCAGGTGGCAGTTCCAATGGGCTCTCAGCAGTCTTTCTCTTAGTAACTCAGACTCCAAGAAACTGGATACTGCTCTCACAAAGTCCTTCTGGCCTTCTCTAGGCTTGGGCCTCTCTCCCAATTCATAGCTCCTCCCAGTTCAGCCCCCTCTCTTCACATCAACAAGTCCATCCCACAAATGGAATTCACAAGCTCTGGGTTTTAACACTCAATCCAAAAACCAGGCAAATAATGGGGCAGCTCCAAATTCCATTACCAATACAACAAGATCTTTAGGCCTTTTGTAGCCTCTGACCTAAAGCCAGATATCACAAGTCTTTTCTATCCTAATAGTTCCTGAGTCCAGCTCATAGCCAAAAGTCATTCAATATTTCTCATTGGGGTTCACTAGGTGTCACAGTAAATAGAGCACTGGCCCTGGAGTCAAGAGGATCTGAGTTTAGATGTGATCTCAGACATGTAAAACTTACTAGCCTTGTGACCTTGGGCAAATTACTTAACCCCAATTGCCCTGCCTTTCCCCGTCCAAAAAAAATACTCAATTTATTCTGAGAACATAAAATATAAATTAATTTTAAGAGAAAATATTCAAAGTTAGTATTTGCCAAAGATTAAGATGTCTGGAAGAGATTTCTAAGATTATAGATTTAGGGCCTGAAGAAGTATGAAAGTTATTTGTTTCAAACTGTTGAAGTGAAAACTGAGGTTTAGAGAGGTGAAATGACCTCTCCAAGGTCTCAAAGGTAACACTTGAAGTGTTAGAGCTGGTTTTAGAACCCAAGTGCTCCGACTCCAAATGTAGATTCTCATGTTTCTTTTTTTTCTTCCCTTCAGTTCAACCTTTATACTGCCACCAAAGTAACCTTTCAAAACAACAACACAAGTTTCTTCATATTACGTCTCTGTTTAAAAATCTTCAGTATGTCCTTATAATCAATGGCTTAAAGTTTAAAATCTTCTGCATAGTAGATCCAAGAATTTTCACAATTTGATGTCTTCCCCTTTTAGGACTTTTGCACACATGCAAATTTACATGCACACACTTTCCAATCAAACTCTGCTACTCTACAAAATATACACTATCCTTTCAAATCACTTTCCCTGTTTTGTCTGTGCCTGTAATGATGCCATCTCATTCCTTGACTTATAAAAGCCTACTCACATTTTAAAACAAAGCACAAACACAATATCCTTCTCTCACCTCTCATTGGGTAATGTCTTTCCCACTCAGACCTCACATTGTTTTATAACTCTAGAATGTAATTATCATTTAATAATTGTGCTAATGGCTAATTGTTTCTGTCTGAGCTGCCTTCTAGGCTGCAAGGAACTTGAGGACAGGGATCTTGCCTCATCTAAACTTTTTCTATATTCATGATATAGGAAAATGTTCTGCCCATAGTAGTCACTTGATAATTGTTTACTAATTTCTTGTTGATGGAACATTGTTCTATAACTCTATAAATGCATTTTTCTGTATAATTTTGCTTACTATAGATACACATACATTGCTTTATCAATTGACCTATGGGCTTGTTTAAGGTAGGGAATATGACTTAGCTAAATTTTCTATCTTGTCCTGTGCCGAGAACAGTGCTCTGCACACAATAAAAGATTAATCAAGGTTTGTGGTGTTATTATTTTCCTTTTTTTTATTCTCTTCTTCTGCTACCCCAAACTTAGAATCTCCACAGCCTGAACTTCTCGTACTATTTACTTTTCTTTTATTCAACTACTTTTGTACTGTTTGCCACAAAGAAACTGAATAGAAATTAGTATCTCAGACAGTTTTTGCACCAACTATCAATAGTATTTTTCCCAATTTCTCATTGTTTAGAACGTTATGATATCCATCATCATCTCCCCTACAGAGAACAGAGAGGATCTCCAAGATATCAGTCAATCCCAGTCACACTTTCATGCAAAAAAAAAAAAAGACTTCTCTGATTAAGATTATTGTTTCTGTAAAGCATTATATTCCTGCTCTTTCCAGTTGTCTATTTCTTCAAGGATTCAGTTATTCCTCTTATTTCTTAGATCAATAGACTCCATGTATTGTCTTCTATAGCCAAAAGAATAGTTCCACTCCAGAATAAACTGGCTCATTAAACCAAGGAAATACTATCATTGTATCACATTATGAGTGGCAAAAATAAAACATTTTTAAAAGAAGAGAAAAAATACACAATTATTTGCACAATACCGCAAAGTTGCAGAATCACTATAGTATCTTTTCATATCTTCCCTCCATCCCTTCCCAAACTTCCAACTTCAAGTCTGATTCTTGTGTAATGATACCTTCCAATTCTAGACTGATTTATATTTCCAAAGCACTTTTACTTTATCCTCAGATGACAATAACAATGTGAAAGCATTTATTAAAAATTATGTGCCAAGTCCTATGCTAAACATTGAAGATAAAACTACAAGAAGGCTAGACAGTTTCTGCTCTCAAGGAGCTTATAGTCTAATGAAAGACAGCTCTCAAAAGAGATCATAGATTTTTATCTGGAAGAGACTTCAAACCTCCTCTAGTTCCTTTTTTTATGTTAGAAAATTAAGGGTGTGTAGTGACTTTCCAAGGTCAGGTAAGTAGCATAGAAAGTAAACACTTAACCCCTGTTTTCTGACTGTAATTTTACGAGGATAATACAAATCATGGCACTCCATTGACTTATTTTTTCACCTTCCTCTCATACTAGCAGGCTGTATTCTCAGAAAATAACTGCTTATTTCTCCCCTATAGTGTCTTGAGGGTAATCCTGAGTGACTAAAGCTTCTAATAGTATCACTGATAAGTTCCTACACAATGAATGTAGGAACCAGAGGTTGAGAAACTTTTTATATAGGAAGGCCTCATTAATATTTAGCTATAATCAAATAAGACTATAATAAACAAACTTCAATTAGATATACTTAAAAATATATATTATTTTGTAAATATATAACTACCATATATTTAATAATTTCAAAAAGATTAAAGCTATTTCCTAATTTTAAAGTTAACTACCCTTTTAATGACTTTATGGTGTCTGTTTTTTGTTGGAAAGTAGTTGAATATTTGGATGCAACATGGAGGTCCACAGTTTCATTTGATCCTTTATATGAGTATCAGCCATTTGTGACCTTAGGGGTTTCTTGATTTGTGTTAGGAAGGGGAATATAGATTCACTGTAATAAGTGGCTGAAAAGCAAGAAAGCATTTTTCAGACATGTTGCTGAAGTCATGGGTAATATGTTGCATTTTTTTTCCATATTTCAATTGAATCTTTCTTAGCATTAAACAATGACTTTGAAAAGTCATCTACTGTGTGATCAACCAATTCTATCTCTAGTTCTTTAGGTGCTTTGGTGATATCAACTAGGTGAGGCTGAAATGTTAATTTGAGTGTAATGTCATAATTCTCAAAGTCAGTGAACCTTTCATTATATTTTCCAATTAATAGGTCTATGACAGCTGAATATTCTTCAAATGATTTGCATAGATCATCCTGCTCATCAATGAATGTTGCTAACTGGGGAAAATGTTCATCTAAAATCCCATTTTGAAGACGTGTTTTTAAAAAAGATACTTTTTTTTTAAATGCTTGGATTTTTTTTTTTTGCCACATATCATATACAGACCTAATTTTATCTTGCAAAGAAATATTTAAGTCATTTTGATTTGACATGATATCACATAGAAAAGCAACATTTCTATAGAAATCTTCTTTCAATAATTCACATTACTGATGCTGTTCTTCATAAAATTTAACTATCTGCTCTCACAGAGATAAAACTTTGGCTAAGACTTGTCCCTGTGATAGCCAACACACTTTAGAATGATATGGCAAATCCACACTGAATACCACATTGTTCAACTTTAGCATGGTACAAAATATTCCCCCTAGGACAGGGCACATTCTCCATCCTGTAACCATTTATCCTCTGGGAAGAGTGTGCTCAAACTTGAAGGCCAAAGGTACTGAAACATATGTAGGGAACACATGTGGCTAAAAGTAATGTCTTAGGATGAGGATGCTAAGCTTCCTGACCAATTCATTGGTGGGATAGGTTAAGCAGATCCCTCCTCAGGGTAAAGTTAAGGGATAGAGCCAGATAATCTCTCTATGATCCCTATACATTCTTTTCCCGCAGAGAACAAATGTATGCAGGATGATAGAGTAGTGCCTGTGCTGGAGGAATGCTTCTTTGTTTTAGTCTTTGCTATACCTTCTTAGTATATACTTTTATAAATTAACGAGTATTTAATTCTACAATCATTTAATGTTATACATTGACTTTGCTCCTCAACAGAATCTATCAATGTAATTGCTACCAACTTCTGTTTGACTACTGATGGCTCTTCTGACCTCTTAAAGTTCATAAAATCATAACCTGGCATATTTCGTCTGGAAATTTGCTGTTAAAATTAATTTGAATAGAGGAAATATACGCAGAGAATGCCAAACTCTTTATTACTCATCATTTACATACAATAAATATGTAATGGTAATAGAAAACAAGAAACCTTCCTTGATTCATTCTAATGCTACTGTCTTACTTTTATTTATTATCTACAATATATTCTCTCCTTATCTTGTTTGTACATAGTTGTTTGCATATTGTTTTACATATTAAACTGTGAGGTCCTTGAGAGCAAGGACCATCTTTTGTTTTTCTTTGTATCCTGAGGTTTAAGCCCAGTTCCAGGTGTATAATTAGCACTTTATAAATACTTGCTGACTGACTGATGAACTCATCTTTATTCTTCAATGTTTTGAAAGATTTATGATTTTATGGAGGTAGGTACTTCCTCTCTTGTTGCAAGAAAAATGTCTCCAAATATTGGTAGAATTTTTCATGAACTGCTGTAGCAAATGAGGTTCTCTGAATTCAACTGGACAGGTTTTTAGGTGACAGATACATAGTATGTTGATAAGGTAGCGGAATCATAGACTCAGAATTAAAAAGGTTTCAGATGCTATCTTTCCCAGGCCTTAATAGGATGCAATACAATATTACAAAGCAGTAATCATCCAATGCCTTCCCAAACACATCTGGTCTCAGGTAACTCAATATGCTCGGGTCTAATTATACAAATTTTGGACAACTATCTTTGTTGTGAAGCTTCTGCTTCTTCTGAGTCAAAATGTACCTTTTTCCTAATATCCAACTACTGTTCTTATTTTTATGTTTTGTGGTTGAAGTAAAACAAGTCCAGTCCTTCTTTCACATGCCATTCCTTCATATACTTGAAGACAGCTCTCCTGTACCTTGAAAGGGCAGCTAGGTGGTGCAGTGCATAAAGTGGCAGATATGGAGTCAGCAAGACTCATCTTCCTAAGTTCAAATCTAGTCTCAGATACTTACTAGCCCTGTGACCCTAAGCAAATCATTTAACCCTGTTTACCTCAGTTTCCTCAACTGTAAAAAGAGTTAGAGAAGGAAATGGCAGGCCACTCCAGTATCTTTGTCAAGAAAAGACCAAATGGTATCACAAAATTTGGACATGACTGAAGAAGAAAATTAACAACAAAGTCCTCCCCAACAATCCACTTTTGCCTAGGTTAAATATCCCCAGTTCCTTCTATAGATTATCATTAGGCATAGCTTCCAGCCTTTCATTATCTCAGTAGCAATCTTCTTGATGAACTCCATGAAGTCTCATAGTATTGCTCTTTCTACTAAAAGATATTCAGATTTAAAATCAGAGGACTTGGGGTTCAAATCTTGGCTTTGCTATTTACCTATGTGGCCTTAAGTAAATCACTCAAGTTCTTTGGATATATTGAAAGAGTGGAACCGAATCTCTAAGATCCCCACTTAATCCTATAACCGCTTAATGTTCTATTTTAAAGTGAACAAAACTGGTTTACATAGAACAATGTTCTAAATGTTATTGAGTAGGATAGAGAATATAGGGATTAATACACACAGCATTGTGAACGCTATGGTGTTATTAGTGCAGCTGTATATCATACAACAAGTTTATGGGGTTAGGATTTCATACTTACGATATATGTTAAATCTCCAATCTGCTGAAACCCCTAAGTTTATTTCCATGAACTTTTGTCTACCCGTACCATTCCCTACTTGCACAATTGTTTCTTTTAACTTGTGTAGTGATTTAAATTGATATGTACTCTATTAAATTTCACCTCACTATTTCACCAGTCAAGATCTCTTGCAATTCTAGTCCCAATGACAAGCCAATAAAATGTGAGATCCCTAAGGAAAAGAACTGTTTTTGCATTTTATTTTTGTATCCCCTGTGCTTAAAACCATTCCTAGAACAGATGAAGCATTTAATCAATGCTTGTTCTTCGGGGTTTGCTTGTTTACTTTCTTGCTTCTGTTTATTGTACTGCCATTCAGTATTTAAAACCCTTCTAGCTTGTTAAGAAATGTGAGAATCTGTGTTGTGCTGGCATGGCCTCTGAAAACCCAGAGTGAGGTCTACACCAGCATAAGGCATCAGATGAGGACTTGAATAGAGGATCTCTCTTTCATAGTTTTTTATATCATAATAAATAAATATTTGTAGAATAAATGCATGAATAAAACTAAATAAATGCTAAACCTACGTCAGCAAGGACAATTGCAATAATTATTTGATAAAGACAAATATCTTTGGAAAATTCTAGCAATATGATGACAGAAACATTTTTTCAACTGCAACAATTATATAAATTTCCTTTCCGTTGAGAATCAATGTAAACAAAAGTACTAAGAGCAACATGTTGCTGGTGAGGCTATTTCATAATAATAGAGTACCAAAATTATTTTATGGAAGTAATATCTAAGCAGCCTGAAATCATTCTCTCTTTGCCATTATGACATTAATTTATGTGTAATTTCCCTATCGGAATTGCAGTGTCAAGTTCATGTGAAAAATCCAATGCTATTTAATAAACATCTATCCGGTTAGAAATATAGTATCATTCATATTAGAATTTGGAGAATTTGGTTTCTATTCCTACATGCTATCTCTGTGTGATGATGACCAAGCCACTTAGCTTCTTTGGTACTCACTTTTTGTGTTTGTCTTTTGTTATTTTTTTGAAGTTGAGTCTCCCTATCTTACCCACACTGGAAGTGCAGTGGCCATTTACAAGCCTGCTCTCGTTGCTGATTGTCACAGTAGCTATGACTTTCTTAATTTCATGGCTAGGCTAGTTTATTTACTCTTTCTTGGGAAGCCTGGAATCTCCATCCCAAAGGATCTCACCATACTGTGACTGGTCTTAGTACCAATACCTTGTCAACTTAGCTTATTGCATCTCAAATCTCTAAATTTCAACAATTCCACCAGACTCAACCTCCAAAGTAGCAGAAATTAAGGCATTCACTATACAGGTCTCACTTTTGAAAATTCTTTACAGTTGGAAAAAATCTAAGTCTTAAGTGCAAAATGCTTCCTTTTCCCCCATTTATTAGCCGATCTGTACATCAAAGAATTTTTTTTTTTTGGAAGAGGGAAGGCAGGACAATTGGGGTTAAGTAACTTGCCCAAGGTCACACAGCTAGTAAGTGTTAAGTGACTGAATCTAGGTTGGAACTCAGGCCCTCCTGACTCCAGGGCCCATGGTCTGTTCATTGTGCCGCCTAGCCTCCCCCAGTCATAGAATTTTTTAAAGAAAAAATGTTAAGCTTTACTTTCCCCAATGATTAATATTCTCCATTTTTTTATATGGACATAAGAAAGGTTTCGGAAATACAAGACAGATTGCACTGTGCCAATGTCTGTATTTTTTTTTTTACTGATCAACAAATTTTCATAAAGTACTTCCTACAAGGCATACAGCATGACTGTTATTGCAGAGCATTCAAAGATACTTATATTTAACCACAATTCCAAAACCCATCCATATGTGACCCTCTCTTTACTGTAGGAGATAAATATCCTGTTCTTGCATGAAGAGCAAGTCAGAGTTGGCAAGAATGAGAAAACTCTAATATTGTCAAGTCTTCTGACCCACTTCAATTTTCTTTGGACTTCAGGTACTTCTGGCCTTCTGCTTTGAGTGAGAAGGTGGGCAATGCAAACTGCACTTCAGGTTGCTAGAAGAAAAGACTCTGGGAAGAAGCTGACATGAGATCTAGGAGTCTCTTTCATGTCCCTATCCTAAACCTGCAGTACTAGAGACTTCAAGGCCCCTTGGGTAAGATCTTTGCCTTTCTCTCTTGGGTGAGCTTAGTTACCTACTTCCCAATGGTAGAGTTGCCCTCGTATTATATGGTAAATATTCTCTCATGTATACTTTCTCTTATTTCTCTTTTGCTAGCAAATTGGATAAATCAGTTTCCTGGATAAAAGCTATTTGTGTTCATTGTGAAATTGTTATTGGTTTGGGAGGTCATCAAGCCATGAATATAAAGCTTGGGGTCCGGCTCTGCCTTAATTGATGAAACAATGTTAAGAACTTAGATTGAACCTGAAATCCATATCTGAATGATTAATAATATTTAAGGGAGAAGAGAGATAGAATCCAACCCCAGTATCCCTCCTTCTGAAGATAACTGAGTGGCAGCCATTCTCTGCCCTCTGCCTCATGTTTCCCCTGCTGACAAGAATTAAATTTCTCTTAGAGAGGATGGAAGGATCAAAAGCTAAGCTATGTCTGTTCTGTCCCCCTTTAAGCTACACAACAACACCTCCATGCAACATGTGGGGAACATTCCCTCCCCCCCATAACTATATAAAATGGTGCATACGATGCAAAGAAATAAGCATCATAGATCTTTTCCTCAAGGAATTTTTAAGTTGTAGCAGTTTTATAGATATAGTTTACCAACAGCTCATTTAAGAGGTAGCATAGACTAAAGGATGAGAGCTGACCTTGAAGCCAAAAGACATAGGTTCAAGTTCTGTCTCTAACATATACAAGCTGTTTTAACCTAGGCAAGTCCTTTGATCTCTCAGTGCTCTAGGCAACTAAGACTCTAATTTGCAGAGGACAGTCAACTTGAATTAATAGCAGAAGATTCCTTACCCAAGAATTTCCAATATCAATGAAAATATGGATCCAGTCTCTATTTCTCTATTTTCCCAGAGGAAGTGATTTGTATTTCTCTTTCCTCTGTATTTTTACTTCAAAATTATCTATTTGGTGGTATAAGACAAAGATTACTAAAAAGATTTTTTTAATGAGAAATGCTGTAAACAGCCAACAATACAAGAAGTGACCAAAGAAATTGTGGAAGAGGAAATTTAGGATTGGGAAGATTTCAAAAGTCCTAGACAATTGATCTAAGTACAGACATAAGTCATTTTACCACACTTTACTTATGGCACTTTGCAGTTATTGAGGGTTGTTGGTTTTTTGGTTTGTTTTGTTTTTACAAATCAAAAGTTTGTGGCAACCTTGCAATGAGCCAGTCTATCTGCACCATTTTTTCCACATCATGTGCTCATATCCTGTCTCTTTGTTAAATTTGGCAATTCTCCCAATGTTTAAAATGATATTTCCATTATAACTATATCTGTTATGGTGATCTATGATCAGTGATGTTTGTTACTACTATTATAATTTTTTGGGGTGCCACAAACCACACTCACATGAAACAGTGAAATTAATCCATAAATGTTGTATGTGTTCTGACTGCTTCACTGACCAGTCAGTCATTTCCCCCATCTCTGTTCCTCTCCCCAGGTCTCCCTGTTCCCTGAAACACAACAATATTGAAGAATATTACATAAACTGAGTTGATAAAGGAGAAGCAGGGCTTAAAAGGATTAACTCCAATTTTGAAAGCTCTACTGTGGGTAAAATGTTATCAAACAGCATTGCATACTACAGAGAAATCTTTGTGAAAGGAAGAATCAATCGATGCAGCAAACTTCCTTGTTGTCTTATTTTAAGAAATTGCCACAACCTCCCCAAACTTAAGCAGCCACAACCCTGATCGGTCAGCAGTCATAAACATAAAGGCAAGACTCTCCACCAGCAAAAAGATTATGACTTGCTGAAGTTTTAGGGGATGTTTAACATTTTTTAGCAATAAAATATTTTTTAATTAAAGTATGTACATTGTTTTTAGATACAATACTATTGCACACTTAATAGAACTACAGTAATGTAAATGTAACTTTTATATGTACTGGGAAATTTTTAAAATTGTGTAATCTGCTTTATTGGGATACCCACTTTATTGCTGCATTCTAGAACTGAGTATGTAATATCTCCAAAGTATGCCTGTATGAAAGTTGCTGCTATATTATTTTATCTAATCCTTACAGCAAAACCATGAGGGACATAGAAAAGAAATGTAACAGTAAGAAGTAGTGTTTGGACTTGACAACAAGAGTACTTGAATGCAAATTCTGATCTGACATTTATTAGCTCTGTGTCCTTTATGACCTTCAGTTTTCTCAGTTGTAAAATGGCAGGGGGAGAATATAAGTAATCCCTAACTCACATGAGTGTTTTACATCTTAAGTGAGATAATGCTACATCAAGGTTACCTCTAGGTTTTCAAAGTCCTATGGGAGAACATAGGAGGAACAGATCCCTACAGACTGAGAAGACTACAAAAAGGAGCAAGAATTTGAACTAAGACTTGAACAACGATGAGTAAGATTTTGTCATGTAAAAAGGCAAGGAGGGGGGCACTTCAGGCAAGAGGAGTAAAGGTGATTAAAAGTGTCTTAAGACTTTTAATTCTCTTTTGATAATTTCTCTGTAAAGCTTATACATGTAGTACATAGTTCATCTCAGGAAACAGTAGGAAATAAGGATGAAAATGAAGCCTGATGACTGTTGTTGTTTAGTCATGTGTGACTGTCATATTTTGGGTTTTCTTATTAAAGATACAGAAGCAGTTTGTCATTTCCTTCTCCAGCTTATTTTACAGATGAGGAAATGGAGTCAAACACAGTTAAGTGACTTGCTGAGGGACACTTAGATAATAAGTATCTGGGGCCACAATTGAACTCAGATCTTCCTGATTGTAGGACCAATGCTCTATCCACTATACCACCTGACTGCTCCACCTGATTATTAAATATCTTCAGTTCCAATCTTAGGAATTTGAAGTTCATCCAGGGAATATTGGAAGCCGTTAGAAGAGTTTGATAAATGAATGGCATAATAATATTGCACACAAGAAAAACGAACATTTGTATAATACCTTAAGGTTTGCAAAGCACTTATGTGTACTTCATTGCACACGATCCTTACAACACCACAATGGTGTGAATGCCTCAGGTATTATTATCTCCCTTTTTTTAAAAAATTTACTTATTTACTATTAATTTACAAGATTCAGTTCCACAATCACTTGAGTTTCAGATTTTCTCCCCTCCCTTCCCGCCCCCGCCATGGTGGCGTGCAATCATGTATAGGATCTGCAAATACTTTCACATTGTACAATAGTTTGGTCAT
>CM053584.1:230115356-230143733 GCA_028627135.1 Pseudochirops cupreus
GATTGTTAACCCATTTTGAGTTGCTTTCCTTTAGAAAAGCAGATCTAAGAACCTGTGCTAGTAGCCGCCCTAGGTGTGCTAGGGTGCTTGCTGATACAGTATCTTTCTGCTTCAAAAGTCTTTCTCGTAAACAACATATTGTAGGATTATGGTTTTTAATCCACTCTGCTGTCTGCTTCTGTTTTGTGGGAGAGTTTGTCCCATTCATATTCACAATTATGATTACCATCTTTATCTTTTTCTCCATCCTATTTTTCCCATTTATACTTTTCTTTCTCCTTTCACCCTTTCCTTCCTCGCCAGTGTTTTACTTCTGACCTCTACCTCCTTCAAGCTACTCTCACTTCTATCAGCCCCATCTCCTTTTTTCCCTCTTTCTCCTACTACTTCTTCCCTTCCTTTTGCCCTTTCTTGTATCTACCCCTCCCTTTTCTTTCACCTTTCTCCTCCTACTTCCTTATAGATTAAGACAGATTTCTATAACCAACTGAATGTGTATGTTCTTCCCTCTTTGAACCAAACCCAATGAGAGTAAGGATCAAACAATATTTGATTTCCTCCATTCTTTCCCTCTCCTGTAATAGGTCTTTGTGCCTCTTCATATAATGTAATTGACCCCTTTCTGCCTCTTCCTGTCCTCTTCTCCCAGTACAATCTTTTTTTTACCCCTTAATTAATTTTTATCATCAAATTCAACTTATACCCACACCCTCTATTCATACCCCTTCTAAATTCCATAAAAAAATGCACTTTTTAAGCTTCTCTTGAGTCTTATATTTGAAGATGGAATTTTCTGTTCAGCTCTGGTTCTGAGCAGCCTCTTAAGAATCACCCTTCTCACTTCCTAGAGTGAGGAAGGGGCTAGGAAAAGTGCCCTAAAAATTGTCTGCTTACCCCATCTTGACCTGATTATCACAGCAAGCAGGGATCCCTACCTTGCAGCTGAAACACACAAAGAAACGTAAAAAAAAAAAAAACAACAAAAAAAACAAACTTCTAAAAAGATGATTCCACTCACCGTCAGTACATGGAATGGACAAACACTTACAAACAACACAAAATCCAGCAGACTTGACAGATGAACAACTGTTGTTATTAGAGAATCCAGTAAGTATTGCATCTAAATAGCAGCCCTGAGTGAAACAAGACTGGTAAATGAAGGCCAGTTTGCAAAATGTGGACCTGCATACACATTTTTCTGTAGTAGCCACAGTGAAGGGGAGCACCATTAAGCTGGTGTGGATTTTGCAACCAAAACTTATCTAGTCAATAAGATTGTATGCTTACCAAAAGGAGTGAACAACAGGCTCGTAACAATGTGATTGCCACTAGCAGAAAAATACCGTGCCACCATCATCACTGCATATGCTGCCATCATAATTAACCCTGATGAGGTCAAAGAAAAAATTTTTGAAGACTTGGAGACTATTATCATCAATGTACAAAAAGAGGACAAGCTGATAATTCTGAGTGACTTTAACATTAGAGAAGGCTCAGACTACCAGACATGGCAGAAGTTGTTAAGAGGAACAATAACAGCAACAGCCACTTACTACAGAATACTTGTGCATCTCATGACCTTCTCCTCACAAATATTGTCTTCCATTTATCTAAACACAATAAAACTTCACAGTAAACACTGGCATTTAAAAGACTATGTGAATGGAAGGAGAAGAGATATATAGGATGTGAGAGTGATGAAGGCACTGTGTGGTACAGAGTATTGGACTGATCATAGACTTATCCT
The DNA here is from genome assembly GCA_028627135.1 of Pseudochirops cupreus. Classification (NCBI taxonomy): domain Eukaryota; kingdom Metazoa; phylum Chordata; class Mammalia; order Diprotodontia; family Pseudocheiridae; genus Pseudochirops; species Pseudochirops cupreus. The sequence goes on from CM053584.1 coordinate 230,117,104, forward strand.
CTCCAAGCTAAATATTTATATTCAAAAAAAAGTGTAGCCCCAAGGCAAAATGACTATCTGAAGAATTAATGTCAACAGGATTATGTTCCTCTGAACAGGAACACTTTGTTGCTAAGTAGGAAAGTTATATCAACACAGTATTGGCAATGGTGAAGCAGAAAAGGAGCGAGCAGCTTTCAGAGATTTGGTGTACAGCATTGCACTCGCTGATCTGGGTCAGAACACTCTCAAGCTTCAAGACATTTTTGATGAAAATGACAGGGAAATTCAGAGGCTGATAAAAGGAAAACAAGAACTCCACAGGGTTCGCCAGTAGGATGGTTTTTCCATCTCTAAAAAGGCAGCATTTAATTCCATGAAAAGTAAAGTAAAAATGAAGCTTAGCTATTGCCTCAGTAAAAAGGCAGATGAAATTCAGTTTTATGCTGATAGTAACAATACAAAGCACTTTTATGATGGCCTTAAGGCTATTTATGGGCCAAAAACCTATGGTGCTCTCAACTGCTCAGTGCTTATGGATCCACATTGATTAGTGATAAAGACATGATCCTAGGGAGATGGACTGAACACTTCCATAGTGTTCTCAACAGACCATCATCATTCAATGCTAAAACCCTTGACCATTTACTTTTGATTGAAGTCAGTCCCTAATGATGTTCCAACTGAAGAAGAGGTCTTGAATACCATTAGACTCCTTTCATGTGGCAAAGCACCTGGTGCTAATTCTATTCCAGCAGATATTTGCAAGGGGGATTAGTGGTGGGAGGTGTCCATTGTTTATACAAAAGCTGAAACTACCTGGATTATATGGCAAGAGAGGATTATGCCCCCAGGAGTTCAAAGATGCCTCTATTGTCAATCTCTATAAAGGTAAAGGAAATAGATTGTCCTTTGACAATCACAGTGGAGTCTCTCAGTGCTGGCAAAATTCTTGCCAGTCCTCCTTAATAAAATAATCCTTCACTTGGAAGATGATCATGTACCTGAGAGCCAGTGTGGCTTCAGAAGAGGCTAAGGAACAGTCAATGGGGTGTTTGCTGCCCAACAACTCCAGGAGAAATGTCAGGAGCAGAACAGAGGCATGTACATGTTTATAGATCTGACAAAAGCCTTTGGCACTGTCAGTCATGAGAGCTTATAGAAAATTTTGTCAAAATTTGGTTGCCTAGAGAAATTCATCAGTATCATATGTCAATTTCATGAAATCATGCTTGCCGGGGTTTTAGATAATGGATGATGATGCTCTTGTGTTTTCCCAATCATCAATAGAGTGAAATAAAGCTATGTGCTTGCTCCCATGCTTTTTAGCATGATGTTTACAGACATATTGTCACATGCCTTCAGTGAGGATGAATACAACATCAAGGTGAAGTACTATATTGATGGTAAATTATTCAACTTGAAAAGGCTACAAGCCAAGAGGAGGAAGTATTGGTGCATGTTTTTTATTCTCAGGTGATTGTGCACTCATCGAAGTCTCTGAAGCTGATATGCAACCATGAGTGGATTAATACTCTACTCTTTGTGATAATTTTGGCCTAACAAGTAACAAGAAAACGCAGATGTTCCATCAGCCAGCACCACACCAACCATATGTAGAACCACTAGTTACAGAAAATGGAGAAGTTCTGAATACTGTGAATTAGTTCATTGACCTTGGCAGCATACTTCCCGGGAGTACACATTAATAATGAGATTGATACACAGACATTGCCAGAGCTAGTGCAGTGTTTGGGAGTTTCACAAGGAAAGTGTAGGAGAGAAGAGATATTGAACTGACTACCAAACTGAAGCTCTACAAAGACATTGTACTGAGTTCATTGCTGTATGTCTGTGAAACCTGGACAGTATACCAGGTTTCTGAAATTGCTAGGAAACAATTGCTTCCATTTGAATTGTCTTAGGAAAATTCTGAAGATAACCTGGCAGGATAAGATACTAGACACTGAGGTCCTTTCTCAAACTAAACGGCCCAGCATTTGAACTTTTCTGCAGAGTAAAACTCTAATGGACTGACCATATTGTTTGAATGCCAAATGTCAGCTTGCCAAAAAGACTATGTTATGGAGAGCTCAGAAAAGGCAAATGCTTACCTTGTAGTCAGAAAAAGTGATACAAGGACACTTTCAATGTCTCTCTTAAGAAATTTGGGATTGATTGTATGACATGGGAGCCACTGGCACAGGACTGCTCAGCATAACATACCCTCATCAGAGAAAGTGCTATGCTCTGTGAGCAAAGCAGAAATGAAGTAGCTCAGAAGAAACACAAAATGTACAAATTGAGAGAATCCACCCTAAATGTTCACATGGACTATTTGTGCCCAATTTGTGGTAGAGCATCTTAAGCTCATATTGGTCTGATCAGCTATGGTTGGATACACTGTAACTTAACTCTAGCATAATGATTTCATTTTGGTCCTCTTCAAAAATGTACCATAACCAACCAACCATATCTGTGTCCTAATATATGGAAAATATTTGTCAAAGTTCAATTTACTATGTAATATGTATATTTTTAGCAGTCCCATTAAGGAGATGCCCACATGTTTTTAGCTCTTGTTTCTCCAAAACTTTGATAGATAACATATTGTTCCTTTTGTTAATCTCCATTTTAATGTTGTCCAAAACTGAGAAAAGGATTTTAAAGCCTGATGTCATTTTTATTATTGTTATAATTTTGTCTATATTCTCTTGTAATTCACTTAATTTTTCCTTTATAAATCTAGATGTTATACATTTAATATTTATATTAGTTCAATGTATACAACTCCTTTCAGCACAATCTTGTTTTCCTTCCCCCCCCCCCCAATTTTTATATTACTATTATAGACGTTTCCCTTCCATTATTTACCATGGACTTGATTAGCATACACACACACACACACACACACACATACATATGGATATATATGTGAATATAATTCACTCATTCTGAATTTTAGTCCCTCAAAAAATAGACAAAAACAAAAGCAATAACTACCACCCATATCACAACCCCCTAAAATGATTATTTGCCCATCAGCATTCTGTGAGGCATAATTCATAGTATTTCTAGTCTATTCCTTTACCATCACTTTTTCATTTAAGTTCCACATTCACCATAGTTTCTTTTGTACTTCTCATAATTAAATCACTTAACAGTCCTCTGTTGTTATTGTTTTTGCTTTTAATCCCATATGTATCTTTTTCTTTTTTGTTCTCCCTATCATAATATGTATGTATGTATGTATGTATGTGTATGATTTTCTTCTTTGCATTTTTAAAAATTCTTTCCTGTTTTTCTATAGTCTGTAGTATTTATTTTTTTGGGGGGGGGGGGAAGGCAAGACAATTGACGTTAAGTGAATTGCCCAATGTCACACAGCTAGTGAATGTCATGTGTCTGAGACTGGATTTGAATTCAAGTCCTCCTGACTTCTGGGCCATTGCTCTATTTACTGCACCATCTAGGTGCCCTGTAGTATTTATGATGCAAATAAGTTTCTCTATCTTATCTACATGTCTTATTGTTTTTCTCAGATTGTCTTTCCATTCATGGTATTTGTGTTTCCAAACAGCTGTTCTCTCTTTCATTTCTCCAGAGATATTTCTCACTGTGGATTTACTTATTTTTCCCCCTATTCTGCTATCCTTACTGCTTTACAGGCCATAAAGTCTGTTTTCACAATTTGTATTTCTCTCTTGAATCATTTGGCAACATTTTACCATGGTTCCATGATCTCCTGAGACTTTACAAGTTGTTTTGCCTCCATAGACTTTGACTTATTTATTTTTTGTCATGCAAAATTTAGTGAAAGATATGTGGGCTCAATTTAGATTTTGTGAAGGTTATCTTATCATCCTTTTTTCATATTTTCACTATCAATTGATGTGTTTGTAGTCATGGTTTTTAAGCGAATTTTCTTTCCCTTTATGTCTTTGGTGATTTTAAGTTGTTTTTTTTTTTTTAAATTTTGGTTTTGTTTTCCTTCCTTCCTTCCTAAACCTTTGATTTGGTTTTCCCCTGTCACTCTCTTCCCACCTCTTTCCCCGTTGATAGCAGATCTCCTGAAGGCTAAGTCTCAAACTTATCCCATGCTAGATAATTCACATTTCATCACACTCAGTTTCTGCTCCAAGTGACTTCTGGGAGACTTAAATGTCTATGGATTCCTTTAGGCCTGAGACAACTTTCCATACACACCCTTTAGTACTTCTGGTGCCCTAACTACCACAGTTGCTTAGTTCACTAGCTGAATAATACTACAGTGTAGCAGACCGCAACTCTAGACAGAGTAAGCTTGCCTTTTTTCTATAACCCTAACTCCACTGGATGGGGTGGGAGGGGAAGGGGAGGTAGATGGTCAAACTGAGTTCTGTTGCTTATTTCTACAAAATGGTTAGGTGAAGACAGGAGTAGGTGGAGGAGGGATGCTGGTAAAGACTGAATCAATAGCAAATGAATTGCTGAATGGATACCACAGCAAAAGTTTGTGGATTACATTGTGCAGTCCTAAATTGTGGGAGATGGTGGTGGCAGTGACAAAGGAATTAGTAATCAAGGATTTGCCTTCTCTTCTGATAATTCATTAACTTGATAGCTCATTAGGTTTCTTAGTATCTTAGCCTGTGGAGGTAATTAGTTAATTGCATTTACTTTATCTCTTTAGCATAATTGTTATTTTGCAAAGATTTGTGAGATCATAAGAATCAGAGAAAATATCTACCTCATTGGTCACATACTCCATAAGACTATTTCTTTGGTTTTAGTAAATTGTATTATGTTTTGTCTTTACAATTTATTCATTTCTATAAATCCCTGACAGATTCAACTCATCTTGTAGCAAAGAAAAACAATAAAGCAAAAACATCTAATGTAGTAACTGTATCTCTCAATGTATAGAATATTCTATTTTAATAATCCTCTGAATCTGCCATGATGGTGAAGGTATATTTCATTTCATGACCTCGAGATGTTACAATGATTTTTTTTTCAGTTATATAGAGTTCAACTTCCTCTTAGTGAATACAGTGTAAACTTTTTTCTTAATTCTACATTTTTTTGCTCTGTATCATTTCATATCAATTTTCCCATGTTTCTCCAAATTTTTCATATTACTACACCAAATATTTCATTATGTTCATAGCCAAAAGTTTATTACTATAGTTCTTGTTGTCAATACTAATAATATTATTGTATTTATTCCATAATGGAATACCTATTTTGTTTTTAATCATTTGCTATAGCAAAGGTTGAGGCCATGAATATGTCACTATATATTTCACCTTTGTTTCTAACTTTAACATCCTTGAGGTATATAATAATGATATTATCTGATTCAAATAACCTAGAGTCATAGAATTATAGCTTAAGGAGTTTCCAGAGATCTACCCTGTAATGGCAAGAAAAGTGGGATTTTTTACTATTTTTCTTTTGAAGTTCAGTTTCCCAGACTTAGACTAAATTGTAAACATCTGAAGTAATCATAGTAATTCACAGCTGTAGCACATTAGGTGCTGCGACAGGGCTTTTAGGCCTTTGTGCATTAAGCCTTTGTGCATTAAGCCTGTCAGGTGATGAGTTTCAGAACTACCCATGTTGATTGAGCCAATCACACACAGACACAGTCTCTGTCTCTGTCTCTGTCTCTGTCTCTGTCTCTGTCTCTGTCTCATTTTCTCTCTCTCTCTCTCTCTCTCTCTCTCCCTCTGTCTTTCTCTCTCTCTCTCTCTCCAATCAGATAATGCACATGGGCTATGCACATACACTGAGTCAACTCAGATGAGGAATAAAACCATATATGAACTGGAAGATTGCTATTGCCTTGGGACTCACTTTTGAGAAAAATACTTCACTTGAGAACTCTTTTTTTTAAATTTATTTATTTTTAGTTTTCAACATTCGTTTCCACAAAATTTTGGGTTACAATTTTTCTCCACATCTTTCCCCCACCCCAAAATAGCAAGCCAACTGAATATCCCCTCCCCCCATCTGTTCTCTCTTATATCCTCCCCCATGATCCCCCCTAATTTTCTAGTGGGACAAAATAGCTTTCTATACCCCAGTTCCTATATATCTTATTTCCCAGTTGCATGTAGAAAACATTTTTTTTAAACATTTGTTTTTCAAACTTTGAGTTCCAGATTTTTTCCCTTTTTCCCTCCCCACCCACCCCCACTGGGAAGATAAGCAATTCAATACAGGTTGTACATATGTAGTTACCCAAATCATTTCCATTATTGTTATATTGTGAAAGACCAATTATATTTCCCTCCATCCTATCCAGCCCCCTACCTATTCTATTTTCTCCTTTGACCATCCCTTTACAAAAATGTTTGCTTCTAACTACCATCTACCCCAATCTGACCTTCCTTCTATGTCCCCCCCTCTTATCCCCTATCCCCCTATTTTCCTATAGAGCAAGATACCCAATTGAGTGTGTATGTTATTCCCTCCTTAAGCCAAATTCAATGAGAATAAGGTTATCCCACTCCCTTTCACCTTCCTGCTCTTCCCCTCCGTTGTAACAGTTTTCTCTTGCCTCTTTTATATGAGATAATTTACCCTATTCTATCTCTCCCTTTCTCCTACTCCCAATAAATTCGTCTTACCTCTTAAATTTTATTTTTAGATATCATCCCTTCATATTCAACTCATCCTGTGCCCTCTGTCTGTATATAAGTGTACATTCATATGTCCACACTCACATATATATTTATATACACATATATCCTCCTATACATACACATATATTCCCTTCAACTATCCTCATACTGAGAAAAGTCTTATGAGTTACAATTATCATTTTTCCAGGTAAGAATGTAAATAGTTAAACTTTAATAAGTTGCTTATGATTTCTTTTTCTTATTTACCTTCTCATGCTTCTTGTATTTGAAAGTCAAATTTTCTGTTCAGCTCTGGTTTTTTTTATCGAGAATGCTTGAAAATCCTCTGTTTCATTGAGTTACCATATTTTTCCCTGAAGCATTATATTCAGTTTTGCTGGGTTAAGTGATTCTGGGTTTTGGTCCTAGCTCCTTTGACTTCTAGAATATCATATTCCAAGCCCTTTGATCCCTTAATTTAGAAGCTGCTAGGTCTTGTGTTATCTTGATTGTGTTTCCACAATACTCAAATTGTTTCTTCCTGACTGCTTGCAGTATTTTCTCCTTGATGTGGGAATTCTGGAATTTGGCTATAATATTCCTAGGAGTGTTCTTTTTGGGATCTTTTTCAAGAGGTGATTGGTGAATTCTTTCAATTTCTATTTTGCCTTCTGGTTCTAGAATATCAGGGCAATTTTGCTTGATAATTTCTTGAAAGATGGTGTCTAGGTTGTTTTTTTGTTTGTTTGTTTGTTTGTTTGTTTGTTTGTTTTATCATGGCTTTCAGGTAGTGCTCATATGGCGAGCCAACTACTTGATGTTTGAGCTCTTTGCCACAGTAGAACTCTGCTTCCACAATGGAGAGAGTTTTGTCCCAAATCACAGGGGTTTTCACAGTTGCTTGAGTTAGAAGGGTGCTGTCTCTACAGCCTCCACAAGCTGGCTCACTGGTCACACACCCTAGGACCACCACCCAAGACCATGATCCAGATCCAAGCAGGTTAAAGAAAGAGAGATTACCCTCTGAATGATTGCTGGGTGCCCCCTATAATTTGCAGGCCAGGAGTTCCTGAGCAGCCATGGGGCACAGCCACCATGCCTCAATGCTTCTTGCCCCAGGGGCAGGAGCCAGACCATGGTCTTCCATCCACCCCTGTTCCAACAGAGTTCCGCGCTGACCTTTTATTTTGGCATTTATGGGTTGAGAAGTCTTTAAGCTGCCACAGCTGCTGGTTATTCACTCTCTTGAAATCTGCTCTTGCCATTGCTGGTTGGTCCTGCCCTGGGGCTGGAACTGTGTGGCTCCTGCAGGTCTGTGCCCGACTCCCAGCACGCTGTGATAGACCTTTTCTGTTGGCCTTCTGGGCTGTCTTCTGTGGGAGATTTGTTTCTCTCTGACACTTTGTGGGTTCTGTAGCTTTAAAACTTGTTTAGAGTCATTTTTATACAGGTATTGGAATTGTTTGGAGCCAGAACCCACTCCAACTTTGTGTTTCTACTCTGCCATCTTAGCTGTGCCCCCACTTGAGAACTCTTGATGTCCTGAAAGAAGACATTGCGTAGCCATTGTTGAAGGGTCCCCTTGATGTTGAAGGGTCCCCAGCCATGAATGTGAACCCATAGGAAGAAAATGAGCATTGGGCATTGAGCGTGGAGTGTGATGAAGAAGAAAATGAGTGTTGAGCATGTAGCATTGGGAAGACTTGTGTTGGTAGCAGCAGTTGCAGAGGCTCACTGAAGGAGTCTCCCAGTTGTGAAAGTGAATTGAGCTGAAGGGCAGAGACACGGAAAGAGGCTTAACTTAAGGCCCTTTTAAGAGCTGTTATCATTGAGCCTCTGGGCTTTGAAAGTTAATTAAGATGGCAGTGTTGGTACTGTGTAAATATTGTTATTGCCCTTTTGAGCTTTGTTTTCCTGAGAGAGAAGCTGCAAGCAGGAGCTCTTGGAGCCTGCTCTCAGGCAGGAGCAAGAGAGCTTGGAATGGAGCAATCCCTTCTCTCATGAGCTGAGACAAGGAGCAAGAGAAGAGAGCTGCCTCCATGTGAACCCAGGCAAAAGTCAAGAGCTGTTGGTCCACTGAGGAGGAGTCACAGGGCTCAGAATTCAGCCTTGAGTCAAGATGAAAATTTTGCATCAAGGCAAGAGCAGGGAGAGAGCCAGGTGGGAGCCTGCAACTTCAGTGTGAGGAGAAGGGTACAACCCCAAGAGGACTTTACTTGGACACTTTCTTTTGATTGAGAGGATTTTAACTTGTTGTGACCTAGGAGTAAAGGGTGTTTGTGTTTTCTGCTACCCTCTAGGGATGTGCTATGCTAGGGAAGACCCCAGATATGCCGTGTTATATACTAAGTGTTATGATGCAGAATGAATGATATGTTTTGTTTAAGGTCATGTGGCCACCCTGATAATAAGCTGTTATGTTGTTATGAATTGTTATGCTTTAGTTTCTTGAATATGACTCAGTTCTGAATAGAGTTGATTAGAGCCCCTAAAATTATTCCAAGCAGCAGCCCTCAGGTGTGCTGCCATGATAGGCATTACACACCCCTGTCATTTTACAGATTTATAAAGTAAAATTTAAGGAAGTAAAGTGATCCACTTATGATCTCACAGATAGTAAGCATCAGGGGTTATATATGAATCTAGGTCCTCTGACTCCAGAGCAGGATTCTTTCCACTATACCAGGGTGTCTCAAATAGGGTTATGAACAATTTAGTCACTTCTCTTGCATAAATCTACACTGAGATCCAAAATATTTAGACCATTTCACAATTTTACTCACAGGGAATTGCCATGCAAAAACTGCATTAACATCCAACCCATACTGACAAAACTAACTATTCCCATATTTGGCATTTTTGTCAACTTGAATAGTGCCAGGGGAAACTTTGGAGTTTTTTAAATTTTCATTTCTCAAGATCTGGACCATGATTTCATGTCATCATTTATAGTTTTGAAATCTTTATTTGAAAATTATTCATATCCTTTGAACACATATCTCAGGACATTATATATTTGTTTCAGTTTCCTTAAGTGGTTCATACTCAGGAGAGTAACATTAAAACAATTAATAGAAAACATTAATTTCTATGATTCCTAGTGATGCTGCTCTCTCCTCTCAAATTAATTGATTTCATATTTAACATATCACAGCAACAGATCAAGAATAAAGGCATTAATGGAAGGTACAAAAAGAAATCTGTGTACGAAAGTGAAGATTTAGAACAGTGGTTCTCAACCTGTGGGTTATGTTCAATTTAAATACATCCTGCATATCAGATATTTACATTACAATTCATAACAGTAGCAAAATTACAGTTATGAAGTAGCAGTGAAAATAATTTTATGGTTGAGGGTCACCACAACATGAGGAACTGTATTAAAGGGTCGTGGCATTAGGAAGGTTGAGAATCACTGATTTAGAAGATAGTTACCTTTTCATTGATGTGTTAAGTGAATGCTTTGCATAAGTATTATTATTGTTAACAGAAATTGCACACCCAATTCTTGGTTCAGTGATTTGAAAATTATCTCTAAACTATAAATATAATAAAATAGTGCTGCCAATTATAAAATCAGACTTTCAAGATGGAAGAGTGGATAGAAGGTCAGTGTTAGAATCAGGAAAACTGAAGTTCAAATCCTGAAGTGCAATGCAAGTCATATGAAGATGGGCAAATCACATGACCTTTCAGTCTTTCAGTTCCTCCAGAGAACTACCTAAAACAAGGGTTCTAAAACCAGTTAGTGAATATATGTGTGCGTGTGTGTGTGTATAGATATAGATATAAATATAGATATGTGTGTATATATATGCATACACATACACATATATACACACACAAATGTATATGTATATGTGTATTGTGTATATGTATGTATGATGCATGTATATATGTGTGTGTATACATATATGTATATGCATATTATATATGTCTATGTGTTTTATATATATATATTCTTAACTTTATTTCAATAAAATTGACTTCTTTTGTAATCTTGAGTGTTTAGTTTATGCCCGTTATGGACTCCACCAGACTGCCCTGAACTAGCTTTTGTTGTAGTTTAGTCATTTTTTCAGTTGTCTGATTCTTTGTGACCCCATTTTGAAGCCAGGGAAACCAGGAAGCAGAGATGGGGGTCAAAAAGCACCCCAGGTTATCTTTATTAAGAGTATTTGTATATTAAAAAAAACTTTTCAGCAATCAAAATTCGCCATTTTGTCTTCCAAGTCATCTTTATTCCTTGTTTGGTCAGGAATTTCCCCCCATCCACAGGATTGTTATGTTATATTTTCCATATTTCTCTGATTTGTTGATGGCATGACCTTTTTGCTGGAGTGTGTCAGACACAGCTCCCACCGGCTCAAGAGAGCCAATTGTTAAATATTTAATATGAGTATTTATATATCCAAATGCAACAAATGCTTCAAATCAAAACTAGATTTAAGAAAGTGTTGGGGAAAATGTAAATCACGTAGTTTAAAAGTGTGTTCTACAAACATTTTTCCCCTCAGAGAACTGATTGTTTAACTTTTACCAGCACATCCCTCTATCTAGGTCATGTTCCAAAATTTGGAGTTTGTCTTTATATACGGTGAGGTATTGGTGTAAATATATTTTGGTATACATACATACATACATACATACATACATACATACATATATATTTATGTATGAACATATAAATATAAATAATAATATATATTGGTATAAATATATTTTCTTCTATACTACAGCATACTTTCCTCAGCAATTTTTGTCAAACAATGTGTCCTTATTTCAGTAGTTGAGGTCTTTTTGTTTATGAAATGTATACTAGGGTATTAGATAGATTTGCTTCTGTATGTTATATAGCTAATCTGTTCCACTGATTGATCTCTCAGTTTTGAAACCAATGCAAAATTATTCTTATAGCTCTTTAGCTTATTAGATCCCCGACTTGCATAACTCATTAGATCTCCCACTTGTAAAACTTACTAGATCTTCCACTTGCATAATTTTAGGGATTAGTTCATAGCTTGAATGTCAGTCTAACACTATCTTGCACACCTTAGGGTCTTTGAATATACTCAGAGTACTTAAATTTTTTTTTATACTAATTGTGGTGGTGGTGTTTTTTTAACACGAGAATTTTTAGAATGGATTGCCTCTAATCCAGTAAATGAAAATAATAAATGGGCATAACAGATGTTTGTATGGGGGAGGAAAGTCTAAACAGCATGTAGACTGTTTTCAGGCGAGAGTTTACTTTTTATCCCCTTAAATGCATTCAAGTTTAAGCTTATTTTCCCAATTTAATTTGCCTGCATTTCCAATGGACTCCAAGCTGTTCACACATGTGCTTTCTTACACTTAACCTATTAATCCCCTCTATTGACAGAGAATCTTTTCTACTGCTGAGTCCATTTGTTGAGGTTCATTTTCCAGCTCCAAGTTCTGCTTTTCATTGCCTTTTCATTTGGTTCATTGTTAGTATGTGTTCGAGGAGAAAATGCTGACATACAAATTGGAAGTCATTCAGCAACTTTCTATACGTACATATTTTCTTTCAAATTGAATCTCTGAAAGGATTGTGGGGTGAATGTGAACAAATCTGTTGAAAATTGTGGCATGTCCTTATCTTATTCGCATCTTATAGATAATCTTCTCTTTACCCATAAGTAAGTATGAAATTGGATGGCCTGCTTTCTTTTTATGCATATTTCTAAGAAACTGAATGCAGACTCTCTCTGTGCCCTTTGTTTGAAAAGTTTTTAGCATGCACTTAGAATCATTCAATCCTCCCATTATTGAGGAGGCAGGGAAGTTTGGGAACACGTTATTATTCATGGGTAATTTGCATGATTGTGGACCTTTGTCCTATGGCATCCTGAGATAATCTAGCTGCTTTTCCAAAAGCAGAATGAAATCACTAATAGAAAGTATCTTCCAGTACAATTTACGTTTGTTCTGTGTCTATGCAATGCCAAAGGAAATAGCTGGGAGTTGAAAATCTTCATCATATTGGGCATTTGATAATACAGAAAATCAAAAAGCCAGTCATTTTACTAAATTTGTGCAAGGCAACTTGTGGTCTTAGTAGATAGACTGCTGGAGTTGGAATTGGGAAAACATGAGTTAAAATTCTGACTTAAACACTAACTGTATTATCCTGGAAAAGTCTCAGCCTCTCTGAGCCTCACTTTCTTCATCACACTTCTTCAAATAAAGATGTTTTGTTGAACTTTATGAGTGCTAAGGTCCATTCCAGTCTGACCGTATGATCAGATTCTGATTGATTTCCCTGAGGGGAGAGAGAGGGTGATAGTAGTGCTATTTACTTGCATTTGTAATTAAAAACAAAGAACAAAAAGTTAAATCACTTTTGATTCTTCTCTTTCCATGATGAACCAAATCCAAGCAATACTACATCTCAAATATCTGTCATCATTATCACTACCATATCTGGAGTTCACTCCGCCATCATCCATTATTTCAACTTTTGCAATAATATCTTTTCTTAACAATAATCACGACCTCAAGTGTCTCCACCATCTAATCTATCCTACCCAATTTTAACACATTAATGTTCCTAATGTGTATATATCTATATATGTTTTATATACGTATGTATATATATAAAACATATATAAGTACATCACAGCATATATGTGTATGTGTGTATGTATATGTATATATATATATAAACATACATGTGTTCATGTGTGTATAAGCATGCCACACCATTGGACAAAAATAATTAATGTCTCATTTACTAAACTCCTTATTCTGACATTCAAACTTTCCATAGTTTCCCTTTAACCTACTGCTTCAGCCTTATCTGACAGTATCTCCCCATTCACATGCTATATTTCACTTAAAGTTGATAACACGTTTGCTTGAACACATACCACCTTGTCTAGTCCCTTATCAAATCCATTATCCCTTTTAGTCTCTCCATCTTTTCCTAAAGACAGAATTTTAATTTTTTTCCATGCAATCTTCCATGATTTTTCCAGATCAAAGGGATCCCTATCTTCAGCAACTTGGATTATTCACAAACACTTAACCTATTTTAATTTATATTATATTCACCACCATTGCTTAGACAGCTCTGTTAGGTTTTAATTTCTTGAGGGAAAAGACTAGATATTGTTTATAATTTTATATAGCCTAGTGCTTATAATATATTATATTTAATAGGAATACAATAAATTGTAATAATGATTTTAATATAAAGGTCATGTAACCATGTAAATGTATTATGGAATATGGAATAATATTATTATTTTAGCTTAATTTCTGCTAGACTGTTTTCCACTTTCCCCTGCACTTTTTGTCATGTACAGACTACTTCCCTAGGCAATTTATGCTGTCCAATAACAGGTTATTGAGTCCAATATTTGCCATTGTTCTTTGTTGAAATTGTTCTGTTGATCTCTTTAATTTTTTTAAAAGCAATCCCAGCTGGTTTTTGATGATTCCTCTGTTTTAACAGAGTTTGAGGTCTAGAAGTGTTATTTCCCCTTCATCCTTACCTCTTTTCATCATTTCTCTTGAGAGTTTACATATTTTGTTTTTTTCTAAATGAATTTTATTTTCTCTCATTATATAAAATGTCCCTTTGATAATTTGTTGGTTTAGCATTAAATGTGTAAGTTAATTTGTAACATTCTTATTTTTATTGTTAACACAGCCAAACCATGAGTGCTGAATATTCTTTCAGAAGTACAACTTGTCTTTTATTTGTTTTAGAAGCATTTTGTACTTATATCAATGCAAATTTTTGTTTTGTTTTGTTTTGTGAGTGTATGTGTGCATGCACACACGCATACACTTTCATAGCTTTATCCAGAGATATTTCATGATCTTTTTTTCCTTATTTGGAATTGGATTTTCCTTTCTCTTTTTACTTCCTATATTTTGTTATTATTTTGGCTCATTTTTGAGAATTTATTTTGTAGCCTGCAAATTTTCTTAAGTTATTATCTCAATTATACCAATCTTTGCTAATTCCCTGGAATTTTCTAAGTAAAATATTGAATTATCAGTAAATATGGATAGTTTTATCTCCTCTTTACCTGTCCTTACACTTTTAATATCTTTCTCTTTCCTTATTTCTACTGTTAGCATTTTCAGAAGCATATTAAATAATAATAAGAAGAGACATCCTTGCTTTTTTACTGGTTTTACTAGGAAAGATTCTAGAATATACAGATTTCTTAAGAAGTTTGTGTTTTGGTTTAGGTCCAAACTTTCTGTTATATGAAACAAAAATCCTTCAGTGTCTAGACATTGTGAGGCTGGGTTTATCATAAATGAATATCGTATTTTGCCAAAGGCCTTTTTTTCTGCATCTATTCAGATTATCATGTGGTTCTGGATTTCTTTTCTTTTAATATGATTATTTTTATTGTTTTGCTAAGATTGAATTTATCAATTTTTGAAAGCAATTTGTCATGCAGATACTGTTTCTTCTTTACCAATATGGTGCAGTAGGGAAGCACTCAGACAGTCTTCCAACATTCCTCTCCAAAACAATAAAGTGCCTCAAATTAAATTCTGGAGTGGCAGTACCAACAAAAGGTCTGAGTGAGAGAATCTTCCAGGCAAAGAAGATCCAAAGCAGAAATCTATGAAATAGGGAAGAGCCTGGCCTGGAGTTCATATGGATGAAATATCAGTGATGGGATTGAGTGGTGGTAATAGAAGTCACAGCAGATTTGGAAGGGCTTAAGCTACAGATGGTAAGAACTTCCTGGGTAATGACCAGAGTGCAAAATTAAAAAAAAAAAAAGAGACAGATTGAGAAGAGGGAGAGAGGGAGAGAGAGAGAGAGAGAAAGGAGAGAGAGACAGAGAGACAGAGAGAGAGAGAATGTTTTTCTCCCCAGATCATGCTATCTAGGAAGAACTGTTTGTAAAACCCCAGAACTAGCTCTGAAAATAGCACTGTATAATGCCATGCACTAGCAGATTCCCAAAAGAACACTACTGTGAACAGCTTTTAAGGTTTGGAATACACAGTATAGTAAACACTCCATTTATTCCATTACAAATCAAGGCAAACATTCACAACAAATCACAATATAATATTCACAACAAATACAATATTCAAAATGTTACATCTTATCACAGAAAATCATTAATATAGTGTCCACAACAGCTTAACATTAGAATGGCAACACAGTTTTCACTACAGTGGCCACAATATTTAGAACAAAGAAGAAAAGGATAATCATCAGGTTTCCCTGAGGGGGAAACCCTCCTTACTTAATCATTCAATCAATTCACAATATAATAATCAATACTTAATCATTCAATCAATTCACAATACAATAATCAATCTTCCACTCATGGGGTAACCACAGATCAACTCAGTCACTTATCTAGCAATCAGTCACTAAATACAATCATTAGAAAACCACACAAACCCCCCACCCCTCGGTGCCCAGCAAACCTCAATTTCATCCAAGGGGAGGTCTTTTCTTCATCTTGACTTGGGGTGGTCTCTCTGATTCCCTAGATCCCCTTCCATGGTCCCAGCTCCTTCCTGAATCCACCAGTCACCTGGATTCAGAAGCAGACAGCTCCCAGGTTCTCATCCAGTCCTCAGGGCAATCCTTGGAACACACTGAAGTCCACAGGGTCCAGCACATCTCAAACCCTTCACCACTTCTGTTGCCAGGAAATCAAGGATCAGCCAGGCCATGAACAAACAAAGTTTTATCCTGGTCATGCTTCTTCAGTCCTCCACCAGTTCAGCTGGCCCTAGATCCCAGTAGAAAATTCAGCCTTCTAGGCAGCAGCAGCAACACTGGCCTTCCAGGGGGCAGCAACAGCCACTTCAGCCTTCACCAGATTCTGGTCTCAAGAAAAACTCCAACTCAGTTCTCAGTCAGCTTCCAGATGCTGGGAGAGAAACTCTCTCTTTCTCAAGAAGACTCTAACTCACTTCTTCAGTCCAGCAGGCCAGCTCCCAGATACTGGAACAATTCTGCTTCCTCCACCAGAAGCCACCAGGAGGAAGATTCCCTATTCTGTCTCTCTGTCTCTAGAATTCTTCTTATATACACACTCTGACCTCCTGTCTCAGCCAACCCCCTCCTGCCACATCAGGAACAGGAGGCAGAGCTGAGCTCACACCTTCCATACTTAGCCCTAAATTACTAAGAGCTAAGTGTCTGCTAAATTGGTTACTGTTACACACTGCCAAATGTCTAATGGTTGAGACAGCCATTACCCCATCACACCAGGAACAGAGCTGTAATGTTAATGGAATCTGAAGATCATGCATGCCCCTTTCTATTGACAAGCAAGCAGGTATTTAGCACCTTGTTTCAAGTTAACACCTTGTTTAAGCTATGTAATTAACACAGAAGTAGTTAACACCTTGGGAGGGAGTTGCTGATGTAACAGGAAGTGGCTGAATAGGGAAGAGCCAAGGTATACATAAGGAAAAGCCTCAGCTGGGAATAGTAGGTTTTCCCATGGAAAGCATCTGAAGGCTGGAACTTCTGCTAAGACCTTTCTTCTGGAAACTTCTGCTGAGACCTTTCCTTTGGGAATTTCTGGTAAGAACTTCCAAGAACCAGGCTGAGGAACTACCATGAGTGAGAGAGAAGGATCCCTGTTTGAGGGAGCCTGTTCTGTTGTGAAAGCCTGGGAATATGGGTGTTCACTGCATTAACCATGTGTACCAACTGCGTGGCTACTGTAATGACTTTGGCTGTCTGGTTCTGTTACTTGGTTTTCTGGTATCTGAATAAGGGCTTTGGTTCCACCCTCCATGTGGAGAGTCTGCTACATTTTGTGATTCACAACTATGCCAGCATATTCATAACCACCGTGGGTGCTGTGAATATTGCATTATTGTTATAAGAGCTTGATATCAGTACAAAATTCCAAATAAAGAAATAAGATGGGAAAATAAAAAAAACAACAACCATAAAAGGTTACAATGATGATAGGGAAGATTAAGACACAAGTTCAGAAGAAGACACTGAAACAGCTAGAAACAAAGCCTCAAAAGGAAAAGAATGTATTGGGACAAATCCAACAAGAATTCTTGGAAATGATTAAAAATTGTTTGTAAAATCAAATATTGATAAAAGAATATGTAAAGAAGTGAAAGGAAAGGAAGAAAATTAGGAAAATATAATTAACAGCATGGTAAAAGAGGCACAAAAATATTAAAGAAAATAATACCTTAAAATTAAATTTGGCCAAATAAAAAAGGGATACAAAAATTCACTAATGAAAATGTCTTTTAAAACCGGAATTGGACAAATGAAAAATGAGGTACAACAACTCACTAAAGAAAATAATTCCTGCAAAATTAGAATTGGAAAAGCAGAAGCTAATGACTTTATGGTATAAAAAGAAACAATAAAGCAAAATCAAAAAACTGAAAAAAAGAAAATATGAATTAGCTAACTGGGGAAAAAAAAGAACAACTGATTTGGAAAATAGATTGCGCAATAGTAGTTTAAGAATCATTGGATTATCTGAAAGCCATCAAAGAAAGAGCCTAGAAATCATAATTCAAGACATTATTAAGGAAAACTATACAATAGAAACAGAAAGGATTGATTGATCACTACCTGAAAAAAATTCCAAAATGAAAATTCCCAGGACTATTATAGTCAAACACCAGAGCTGCCAGGTCAAAGAGAAAATATTTCAGGCTGCAAGGAAAAGATCATTTAAATATTACGGAGTCACAACAGGATCAAAAAGATTTAGCAGCTACCATATTTACCATATTAAAGGAGTGGAGGGCTTGGAATATGATATTCTGGGAGGCAAAAGAGCTGTGATTACAACTAAGAATAAACTGTGGAACAAAATTGAATATAATCATTCAAGGGACAATGAACATATAATGAAACAAAGGACTTTCAAGCATTTCTGATGAAAAGTCTAGAGGGGAATATTAAATTTGACTTTCAAGTATAAGACTCAAGACAAGCATAAAAAGGTAAATGTGAAAGAGAAACCATTAGGGACTTAATGAGTTTGAACTATGTGCCTTTCTACATGTGAAGATAATGCATATGACTTCTAAGAACTGTATCATTATCAAGGGAGTAAGAAGGACTCTAAATAGAAAGAGGGCATGAGATTAAGTTGGGATCATACTTAGAAAAATGGATAGGTGAGAAAGAAGGATGTCCTGGGTGAAAGGGAATGGAGGAGGAAGAGAAAGGGAAAAAGAAGGAAGGGAAAGAATGGGGGAAATTATCTCACATAAAAGAGATGTGCCCTACCCCGGTACTATTTTCTCCTCACAATAAAAAATTACATTTAACAAAGGGTGATAAAAACGTAGATTAAAAGCTAATTAGAAAAATCTAATTCTAAAGAATTAGTAGGTCAAAGAACAAAGCATAGGAACAATCAATAATTCCAATAAAGAAAACAACAAGGGGAAAACATTCCAAAATTTGTGGGATGCAGCCAAAGCAACATTTAGGAGAAAATTCATATTTCTAAATGTGTATATCAATAAAAGAGAAAAGGAACACATCAATGAATTGGGCATGCAACTAAAAATTAAAAAAAAATAGAAAATGAACAAATTAAAAATTCCCAACATCTAAATGGAAATCTTGAATATCAGAGGTGAAATAAATAAATTCAAAAGTAAAAACGCCTTTGTGCAAATAAATAAAGTTAGGAACTGGTTTTATGAAGAAAATAATAAAATAGATAAATCATTGTTTAATTTGATTAAAAGTAATCAAATTACCAGCAACAAAAATGAAAGGGTAACTGTATCACCAATGTAGATGAAATTGAAACAATTACTATGAGTTATTTTCTCCAAATATATACCAATAAATCTGAAAATGAAAGGGAAATTTATTAATTTTTTTAAAAATATAAATTATCCAGATTAACCAAAAAGGAAATAGAATTCTTAAAAAGCCCTTTAAGAAAAAAAAAATTGACCAAGCTATCAATGGGCTGCCCAAAAAAAAAAAAAATCTCCAGGACCAGATGTTTTCACAAGCGAATTCTATAAAATATTTAAGGAAGAATTAATCTTAAATTATTTGAAAAATAAGCAAAAAGTGTGTCCACCAAATTCCATGAATGACATGAATATGATTTTGATATCTCAACCAGGCAGAACTAAAAAAAAAAAAAACAACAGCAAAACAAAACTATAGACCAATTTCTTTAATGGATTTCAATTTAAAAAATTTAAATAAAATACTAACAAAGAGGTTACAACAGTATATCACAAAGATTATACACTGAAAAGGTTGGATTTATAACAAGAATTTAAGGCTGGTTCAGTAATAGAAAAACAACAGGATCCTCGACCATATCAATAATAATAACAAAAAGTTATATTATATCAAAAGATGCATGTCTTTGACAATATACAACATATGTTCTTATTTTTTTTTAAAGAAGACACTAGGAACTAGTGGAACTTTTCTTAAAAGGATAAGTAGTATCTATCAAAAACACAGAGCAACCATTATTGGTAATGGGGATAACCTTGAAGCCTTCCAGATAAAATCAGTGGTAAAGCAAGGATATTCATCATCATGATGACTATTATTCAATATTGTATTATTAGAAATGCTAACTATACCAACAAAACAAGAAAAAATTAAATTGAAGGAATAAAATAAGCAATGAGGAAACAAAACGAACTCTCTGCAAATGCTATAATCATATACTTAGAGAACTCTGGAGAATCAACAAAAAACTAGTTGAAATTTTTCTTTCATTGTTAGCATTTGATTTAATTATGGTGCATCACATATTTTTCTGTATCATCTTCCTCTCTTTTATATACCCTTCCTTTCTATAATTTAGTGCTGGAAGAAAAATTCACCTGTAGGCCAGTTTTTGTGAGATTTAGTCAATGCTTCAGACCTGTTGCTCTACCATCACTGTGTTTTGGCTTTTGCTTTCAACTTTATCTTCTTGGGTACATTTACAAAGGAATCTTTTAATGGTCCCTCTTTTGTTAAATTGTTTTTGCCGTCATTCCTGGTTTCTCCTTTTATTTACCTTTGTAGTATTTATTATGTATGGGACATTTTAGAAGCATTCTCCCCTGCCCCCAGATACGGTTTTCTTTCTATGAATATTTCACATGTCTCATTTTTCTCATTAATGGTTGTAAAGTCACTCACAAGCAGTTTTTCTGAGGACTGCTTCTGCGCATAACTTTAAAAATCTAATCACAGAGTATAGTGAACTCTTTATTAATTCAGCAATAAACTAAAGCAAAACATTCCAGGAACTAAAGTCCAACATTCACAACAATATGACAAAGCAACTTATTACTGAGATGGCCACATAGTCTTAACCAAAACATATCATTCAGTAAGTCACAATCTCTTCAATCAATATAGAGTGCCCAAATAAAGTCCTCTTCTATCTTGACTCAAGGCTGGTTTCCAATCATCCTTAAACCAATCATCCTCAAGAGGTAGCAGAAAATACAAACACCATGCATCCCTAAGTTACAGTAAGTTACAGTATCATCAGTCAGTACTCAGGACCCAAGTAAAGTCTCCTTTCATCTTAACCCAAGGCTGATTTCCAAACCCCATGGCTCCTCTTCCATGGTCTGACCTATTCCAGCTCTTGCCTGGATTCACAGGTAAGTAGCGCTCCCAGTTCTTGCCTGGACTCACACATAGGCAGCTCTCTGTTCCTGCTTCTTACTTCAGCATGCTGCTCCACTCCAAGCTTTTTGAAGTTTCTATTTCTCGGAAGACAAAACTTAACAGAGCTATAACAATATTCACACACATTGCTGGCATTATCATCTCAATTCACTTTCTATCTGACAAAGTAATACAAGCCACAGACAAAGCTTCTGTCTAAGAAGTCAAACACAAATCGACAGTAAAGTCCCAGGACTTCTGTAAACAGCAGTAAAGCCATTTTTCAGGGCCTCTGTAAGTAGCAATAAAGTCTTGTTTCAGGTCTTCTGTGACAGCAGTGAAGTTCTCTTCCAGGGCTTCTGTATCAGTAGTAAAGTCTTCTTTCAACAGACAGAATGCTTTGTTCTGACAAAGTAAATTCAACACAGACAGAACTAACAGAGTATCAAAATCACAAGCATTATCCCTCTCAGTTCTGCATGGTCCCAGCTCATACTTGACCTTTTCTTTCCTCTTCTGCTTCCTGTTCCACTCTTCCTGTTCTGCCTTTCCTGTTCCATTATTTTGGCAAGTTCCCTACCACCTTGGGCTCCATGTGATAACATTAGGCCTATTAAGGGCAGGGAACATCTCCAAACTCCCTTAGGCCTATTAAGGGCAACACAATTTATACTATTTCAAACAAAGATTTGACACTATCAGAGGTGAGGCTCATTGGCACATGAATAGTTGAAGTAAGCAGCAAGTACTACTTTTCTTGCCATTACAATGGCTATGCTTCAATTTGCAAAATAACTCACTTTGGGTTATATCTGGAACTCCTTCACTATATGAAACACATTACCACAATACCTCTTGCAATTTCTGGTGGCTATAGAATCATCTTATATTAGTAAAAATTTATTTTCTTTATATTTGGAAGCTTTTCTCCTGGTCATTTGCTGAATCTGTTGTTTATCAGTAAAATCATTAAATTTAACTAGAATCATGTATCTTGTAGTTGGAAGAATTTTTTTTTCTTCTGGAGGTGATGTATAGATTATTTCAACTGGTACTTTGTTTTCTCTGTTTAGAACTTCTGGGAAGTTTACTTCTATTATTTCTTGAATTGTGATGTATGAATTGTCTGGTTTTCCCCTTCATTCATCATGTTTTTCTGGGAGTCACAGAAGTCTTAAGTTTGTTCTATGTACCCTGACTTTCAGATCACTTTATATTGCTTTTATGGAGATCTTTTTGCTTTATAAATTTTTATTTCTCTTCACCAGATTTCCCTTCATTTCTGAGTATTTGCCTAACCAATCAGTTGTTCTCTATTTTGTTTCTTTGATAAGACTTGCTGCATTGAATTCAAGTTTCTCTGTTGTGCCAAATATTTCTGCTATTTAGGCTAAAAATTCTGCTTTTACATTTTATATTCCTCTTTTAAACCATTAAGGGACATTTTCTGTGCTTCCATGTTCCATGCTATCTTGGAAATCCATGACTTCTCTGTGTTATCCAGAATTGATTCATTTTCCTTTCTCTTGACATATTTATTCATAGATACCAGACCTCTTTTACTTGATCTGGAGACAATATTTCCTTTTGCTCTTAAAATCTTTCCTACTGGTATCTGCTTCTGCTCAAAAACTTTTGCTGAGGTTTCTGCCCCTAGGATCTTTGGTAAGTTCAGGGTTTTCTTTCTTTTTTTCCCATATTACATACTTTTAGACCCTCTCTTCTTTGATCATTATTTCTCTGGGACCTGAATACCAAAGCTGCCTCAGTCTCCTCCCTGTGGACAATTTACAGTTAACCAGACTTAATCTATGTCTCAGATGATTTCCTGGAGGTCAGAGCTAGCTCCAGCTGGGCGCTGGGATTTTCCCTCATGTAAAGCTGAGTGTCACACAGCCTCATGCAAGTGTCCTGCCCAATTTCCTCTATTCCTTAGTTCTCTGGCTCAACTCTATTGAGGCAGAGAACACTAGTGTGCCTCTTTTACAAGGCAAACAAACTTTTGCTGTTTGAACGTTTTCAGCAATGGAGAGAGAGAGAAGTAAGCTGTAGAATTTTGCTACAAGCATGTGGCTAGTAATTTGATGAGATGTAAGGAAAAGAGCAGGGAGGGATCACGTTAGGGATTTTTAAGTTTCTAGATTGGTGTTCATCAGGTTTTTACCTCTTGTAGGTTTTTTATATCCTTCACCATGGATTCAGGTGTAATTGTTTATATTATGTACATAATTTATATTTTAAATAGGTTCGAGAGGGCATGAAGGTCACAGAAAATATCTAGTACTCTATCCTATCAATCCCTTGATGCAGTCATTTTTTTTATGATTGATTTAAACCAACTCAAGATTAGGAGTATATTTTGTTATTATTTCTAATTTCTGAAAGATGGAATTACAAGTTTGTTAAGACAAATATTTACCCTCTAGTCTTGCTTTAAATAAAAAAAATATCTTTAGCAGATGTCTAGCTAGCTGACATTTTCTATCACAAATATAAGACCATTTCTTTTGTCCACTAGTCAGGAATTATTATCTGGGCAACACAGTTTTGGCCAAAACAATATCCCTTCTTTATATATGCCAGATGCTTTTAATGTAAAGAATCTTACCTCTTGTTGCAAATGGTTGTCTTCTCCAGAGCACTAGATCTATGTTTTCCTGATGTCAAACACAAAGAACAAAAACTAAACATTTCAGTAAAATATCTGTATTTGAGTGCTGACTCTGAAAGCAGAGGAACTGAGTTCACATCCTATCATTGATGCCAACTGCCTGTGTGACTTTGGAACAAGTCACTTAAATTCACTAGGCCCGAGTTGCCTTATTTAATTAAGGGGTTGAACTAGATGACCCTAACATTCTTTTCCAATACTAGATCTATGAGTCCATGAGTCTATAACTCCTGGGATGGGAGGTGAGATAATTGACACATTTTGCCTGGTTTTCTTGGATCCCTAGAAGTATAAAACTGGATTTAATTTTACTCATTCTTAATTTTTGTTATTGCTCTTATGTGCACAGTGTTTATGTACATCAGAGATTAGATATTAAATATGTTCACAAACATAAATAAAAGTCATCCAATGTATTAAGATTGCGTCAAGTGGAAATTTTCATTTATGTTCATCTATTTCCTATATAAAAGTTTTGAGTTATCAAAATAACTTTTCAATGTCCTTCAGATATGAAGAAAACATTCTACTACATATTTTATACCTCAACCCAAAGCCTTAGTGAAATGGAAAGACAACCTCTACACTTCATCATTAATTCCAATCTCCACAAGTGATACCTGGTTTTCTTCAAGTCTCTGGATCCTTCAGAGACTGGGAATTGCCCCTCTATCACCTAAGCAAGAAGTTCTTGTTATATCTGTACATTTTAGTTTGAATTGGAACACAGTTTCATCCTGTATCGCTTTATTGCCTTTATTAGTGTTATTATAGAATAAAGACAATATATGATATACAAGTATTCCTGAAGATTCTTTCAGGAGCTGATTTAAATATACCATGATCATATCAGAGCTAAATGAAGCATAGAATGTTCAAAGGAAGAAAACAGATTTTTCTAGTACTATGGGGACTCAGAGATAATTCTATTTGAGTAAATCCCCAGTGATCTATATCCCCAGATAGCAAGTTGACATGACCATCTACATAGTACCAGAGCTGGTCAATAATAACCATAAAGAACTTAAGACTTCTACTCAGTAAGGTAGAATGCCATAAACAGATATAAAGAGAGAATTTGTTAAGCACTTGTAATGTACTAGGTATAATGCTGATGATTGGGAATATAAATCAAGTCAGCAAGAAAAATCTCTATGCTCAAAGAACTTTAATGGGGGAATACAATATAAAAAATGATTTGAGAAAAAGCTGGTAATAAAGTGTAAAAGTCAGGAGAATCAGAAAATGAGCAGGGAGAAGAACTGGGAAAAAAATAAACATTTAGAACTCTTGGATAGGAAGCAGGCAAAGGGAAAGAGGCATCTTTAGAGTGAGAAGGAAACTGGGGCAATGGTAGAAAAGTCTGCAAAGGCAGGAATGGAGTGATGAGATAAATGTGAGAAAATGAAGAGCCTTTAACTTATAGTCACACATAACTGAGTTTAAATCCTAGTTCTATCATTTTCTACCTGTGGGACCTTGGGGAAGTCATGTAACCTCTTGGGGCCTTAGTTTCTCCAGTGTCAAAACAAGAAAGTAGTACTGCATGACCCTGCCTTCCAATTCCAAACAATGATCTCAGCCTATGACTCTTCAGAGTAACCATGGGTCTAGCCCAGTACTTAATATTTCCTATTGGGCAGAACTGAGTTAGAGGCTAGCAAAGCTACCAAGTGTTTAAATTAAGAAATCTTGAATTATAGTCCTTTAATTCAATTGATTACTACATGTTGAAAATTTTGTTAAATGTGTGGTTTGGATCTCATTTTGGGCCATTTAGACTTCCTCTCTCTCACAGATATAGACCTCATCCCTAATCCTAACTTGCCATATTATAAATGCCTAACATTGGTCAAAAGATCGACTAGGGAAAGGAATGTGAATAGATCAGTGCAAATTCAGTACCACTACTAGAAGAATAATTTAAATTGTGAGCTCTATCTACCATGGGTGAATAAGCATCATTTTCCTATGTAAAGGACAGAACATCTTCATAAATTATTCTTTTATTCTGCCTTGATGAATCTTATATATCACTTTGATATTAATGAAATGTGTATACAAGCAGAAAATAAACTCTACTCTTTGGATGCCTTCCAAAAATGTTATCTTTTGGAGATTTTCTATTAAGCTCTTCCCTAAGAAAAAGAATTTGAAATATGCAGATACATACATGGGAATTATGAATGAATCCAAAAATTGAGATAAATGAGTGCCTTTTTAAGCAATTGGGTTAATTAAATCTGTTCATCAATTGTAGGCACAGAGCATTAAACTATGAAGCTTTAGTGAAGTCAGAAGTTGCTTTATCATAATTCATAAATTCAAGGATGGGCCAATGCTTTAGTAAAATCTCTTCCTCTCACCTCACACGGCTCAATGATTTGATTTACTGCAAATATTTTGTACTTGAAATGTTAGTAACCATGTTTAAGTAATGAATTTAAAGTCCTATTGTTAAATTGGAATATTTTTTAAAAAATCAATAATATAAGCAATTGTGTCTAAAAAGTTCCATTTTAAATAGCAGCATAAAGGAGTTTATGTATAATTTTTATATTGATCTACTCCATGAACCTGCAACAAAGACTTATAAATTCACAAATGCAATGAACAATGAAAGGGCCTTCCTTAAAACATAAGTTCTGGGCAAGAAGATCAAAGATACATGCATATAGACATATATGTATACATATGTGTCTCTATGAGTTTATGTATATATATTTAAATGTTAAATATGTAATGTGCATGT
>CM053584.1:230144233-230177255 GCA_028627135.1 Pseudochirops cupreus
TTTTCAATTTAATGTACTCAAGGTTATCCATTTTACATTTTATAATGCTCTCCAATTCTTCTTTGGTCATAAAGTCCTTCCTATTCCATAAATCTGACAAGTAAACTATTCCTTGCTTCCTCAGATTATTTATAGTATCAGCCTACAAAGGCCATTATTACATAACTGCACAGTGATGACCTCAATAAGTTGTAATATTCGGTAAAAGTGAAGAGCCACTGTGATGAGGTGGTAGAAATAAATAAAAAAGGACTTTAAGATCATTGTTTTGATATGGAATGACTGACTAAAAATGTAGTGGAGAAGTATGGTAAATAGAACTTTAATGGAATGTAAAGTGAGGATATAAAATAATAGCAGATTTAAAGAATAATGGTATGGGTATTTTTAATGTAATTATCTATTCATTACCATGGTCAGCTAGAACATTGCTCCTGTGAAGTACTCTGAGAAGTTTAAAGAACAGAAGGAAGATTGTCTCTAGGGAAAACCTCACCAACAGAATTCTAGACTCCGCTCTTAACTACCATCAGGAAGACAGGACATAGGAAACGTGATAGGAAAGCAGAAGCTATTGCCAATAGCCCTAACAAGAGCCTGGAATAGCCTCATTCACACTCATATGCTGTCTGATTGCAGATGGTAAAAAGCTAGGTAGCTTCAATCCACTGGTTTTGTGTTAAAGATAGATCATTATACTGTGGTGATGGATCTACGTCTTTTAGAAAGGGAACTAGGGCATGCATCATTGTAGCAGATCCTAATTGAAGTTTTGGGGAATCGGGATACATAAATGGTTTTCCCTATGTGTCTAACATAAATGATTGGGGACAGGGGGGATGGGAAGGATACTTTCCAAACCCCTATATCAGTTAACTAAAAGTAATCATTACGAAAACATGAGAAGGTTTGAAATTTATAAACACTAGGGTTTCCACCCAGTAATTTCTTTAAATGGAGCCAAGTATTTGGCAATCTTCTAAAAACCTCAAGGGATTGTTATACTTACATTTTTGCTCCCCTGTGTCTTGTGTTTTCCTTATAAAAGTCTTGTACCATTTTTTGCTTTAAACCATTGTGGTCTTATACTGTTGTTGTTTGCTCTTAATTCTTAAAGAGGACCATAACATCAGGGAGTTGAAACCACGACATGCAAGTGAATTGGATTTAAGTAAGGAAGGGCTGACAGGTTTCAGTCTGACTGAGGCAATGCCCATTCAATAATTAAAGCTATGTAAGAAATGATGAGGCAGAAGGGGCAGCTAGGTGGTACAGTGAATAGAGCACTAGCCCTAGAGTCAGGAGGACCTGAGTTCAAATTTGGATTTAGACACTTGATACACTAGCTGTGTGACCTTGGGCAAGTAACTTAACCCCAATTGCTCTGCCTTCCTCCCTCTTCTCCCCTCCCAAAAAAAAGAAATGAGGCAAAGAATGACCTTTTTCACCTAGTCAGACAAAAACAAAACAAAACCCTCAAACTGGAAAAGGAAGACCTTCAGCATTTCTGGCCAAAAAAGAAACAATTGGTAATTACAATCACTCTGAGCCAATCAGGGCCCAAATAATGATCAAGTGCGGCTTGTCCAAGGACCTATTCTTGACGAATCAATGAAAGCCAGAGTGATTTGAGTTAAAGGAATGGTCCTTAAGAAAATGTTTTTAGATACAAAATACAAGAAAGAACTAGACTGTAATGCTTCTGTGTGGCAAGTTCAGTAATAACATTTCCTCTAAAACAGTGATTCTCAACCTTCCTAAAGCCGCGACCCTTTAATACAGTTCCTCATGTTGTGGTGACCCCCAACCATAAAATTATTTTTGTTGCTATTTCATAACTGTAATTTTGCTACCGTTATGAATCGAAATGTAAATATCTGAAACACAGGATGTATTTTCATTGTTACAAATTGAACATAACCCACAGGTTGAAAACCACTGCTCTAAAACCAATCACTCCCCTCCTTCTACTGACCAGGTCTACATTGAAAGACCTTGACACATTATCTCAATGAGCTCCAATTTTCCTACAGTTTCTTGAAAATCAAAATGAAGTAGAATAAAATATATTCTGGTGTGTGTATGTATGTGTGTGTATGTGTGTGTGTGTGTGTGTGTGAGTGTGTGTGTGTGTGTGCCTGTGTCTGTGTATGTGTGATCAAGCATTTGCTAAGCTTGTTATGTTTCAACGTGCTTTGCTAAGTGCTGGGGATACAAAGAGAGGCAAAAGAAAGTCTCTGCTCTCAAGGATTAGAGAATCAAGGCAGGGAGACAACACGCCTTAAACTGTCTTCATGTATCAGACATATATGAGCAATTAAACCCTATAGCCATAATTTATCTTGAAAAAAATGATATTCATTTAAAATTCATATCACAGCAGATTCATGTAACAACATCCCCATATTTTCTCTCCATTTTGAAAACTCTTCCTTGTGCACCTCTTTTATGTGAGATATTTCCGCCTATTCTTCTTCTCCCTTCCCCCTTCTCCCAGTGATTCCTTTTTTCACTCTTCCATTTTTTTTAAAACATCCCAGCATAATAGTCACTTTGTTTATGTACACTAGTTTTAACTGCCCCAATAATGTCGCCATTACTGGGAATAACATACATTGTTTTCCCATATAGGAATACAAACAATTTAATTTTTAAGTCTTTTATTTTTCATTCATGTTTAACTTTTATGTTTCTTTTGAGTTTTGTGTTTTAATGTCAAAGTTTCTATTTATATCTGGTCTTTTCATCATAAATGCTTGAAAGCCTTCTATATCGTTCAATTTCCATCATCCCTTCCAGAATTATGTTCAGTTTTGCTGCATTGGTTGTTTGTTTTTTTTTTTTATTAGTTTAATCTTACCTTCTTTGCCTTCTGGTATATACAATTCCAGGTTGTATTCTTCTTTATTGCAACTTCTGGAAATCTTGAGTGATACTGACTGTGGCTATGTGATAATTGATTTTTTTTCCTGGAGGTTTAAAATATTTTCTCCTTGATGTGGGAGCTCTGGAGTTTGGCTATAATATTACTAGAAGTTTTCATTTTGAGATCTCTTTCTGGAGGTGATTGATTGGTCATTTTTTTCAATTTCTGCTTCATCCTCTAGGTCTATATCTGAGCAGATTCCCTTTATAATTTTTCTAAAGTGTGATATGTAAGCTCTTTTTCTTTTAAAAATCATGGCTTTCAGATAGTCCAATAATTCCTATATGATCACACAATCTATGTCCCAGGTCAGTTGTTTTTCCAATGAGGTATTTCACATTCTCTTCAATTTTTTTCTGATTTTATTGTATTGTTTCTTGAGGGATATATGGGGTGTTCAGGGAGTAGTAGCACCTTTGGTGTGAGGTTTTGTTGAGCCCTTTTCAGGACTGCTCATTCTCTTTTGGTGTCCACACCTAACTCACCTGTGGCTTTAAGAAACTATGGCATGTAAAATGGCCACACCCTTCTTGGCTGAGTGGTTAAACCAGGTTGAGAGTAATTAACAAGCCTCAAACTACAGGTGATTTACGGAGATTTCTACCTCAAGCATGTGAAGACCT
This sequence comes from Pseudochirops cupreus, assembly GCA_028627135.1. Classification (NCBI taxonomy): domain Eukaryota; kingdom Metazoa; phylum Chordata; class Mammalia; order Diprotodontia; family Pseudocheiridae; genus Pseudochirops; species Pseudochirops cupreus. The sequence goes on from CM053584.1 coordinate 230,147,783, forward strand.
CCCCCAGCAGAATGGATAGATGAGAACAATTTATTCCAGTGGTCATGAAGCTGAAGCAGTTGCTATGGAGCACTTAGAGTTTGATCAGACACCAATGTCATCTACTGCATCCTGGGCCATCACCTGTCATCTTCCCTTTTTTTGCCAGTGGACTTGGATGATGTAACAACAATGTGATATTTACAGTGCCTACAATGCTATAAATATGCTGGTGTAGTTGTGAATCACAAAATGTAACAGGCTCTCCACATGGAGGACAGAGCCAAAGCATTTATTTGAATACCAGAAAGCTAAGTACCCATACCAGAAAGTCAAAGTCATTACAGTAACCATGAAGTTGGTACACATAATTAATGCAGTAAACACCCACATTCCCAAGCCTTCACAACAAAACAGATTCCCTCAAGCAAGGATCATCCTCTTCTCACTCACAGGGCTGACTCTCAGAAGTTCTCAGCAGAAGTTCTGGCTGGGTCTCAGAAGAAGTTCTGCCACCACACGTTCTGTTCTTCAAATCTCTTCCCTCTCCAGCCTGGGCCTCTCCTTACATAGGATGTTAGCTCCTGCCTGGCCCACCTCTTCCTGCTGAAAGTTCTGGGTCTTAATACTTGATGCAATTATGAACTTGAAACTAAGTGCTAAGTACCTGTTATCTTGCCAATACAAGGGGCATGGAAGATCTTCAAATCCCATTACCATTACTGATGACTCTGGAGAGCAAAGTGAGGTTTACAAATCTGCACAACTCTGATTCACTTATATCCAAATTCACCCACAATTCAAGGCATCACTCGTGATATCATTGATCCTCTTTGAAAATGAAGGACAGAAGAATTGTTTCTTGATGTCTCCTGGAATTATTAGTTTTCACCTGATGAATTCTGCTTTCTAGGGATTTATTTTCTTTAGTAACGTTTTGTCATCTTTATATACCAAGCTGTTAATTCTCTTTTTGTAATTTTTTATATTGATCTCATTTATTTTCCATATTTTTCCTCTACTGTTCTTATTTGATTTTTTAAAATATTTTTGCTCTTTTAAAAAAAATCTCTTTAATCTCTTCTAATAATTATGGTCAGGCTTCTGTCCAATATGCATTTTTCTTTGAGGTATTGCTCATTTATGCACTCAAATCAATGTGTTCTCCTGAGTATATGTCTTGAGCTTTCCCATCACCATAGATTTTTGTTTTTGGTCAGATTATTTTTGGTGTTTGTTGTTGAATTTTTTTTCTGTTATTTCTCAACTTTGGACTTCCTGTTAGACTTGGGCTCTGCTTACCTCTTGGGAGGATGGTCAGCCTAACTTTTATCACTCAAACTAGAGGCTGTAGATTTTCATTACTTGCAAGGATGTGTTATCTGGGGAGAGGTCTTACCACTGCCCTCCTGCTTTTTGCTCTTATCTTTATCCAAATAAGACACCTATTCCCTGGTGAATGGCTACTACTCTTCTCTTCCCTGGAATTACAAACTGAAATTGCGTTCATAGTCTATGAAAATGCCAAATTGCATAAATAACTTGCCAAGTGCTAGCACAAGGGTCCCCTAGAATCACTTTCTAACCAGCTGTTCAGTTCCCTTATAGTCCCTGTGTATTGAAGGTGCCTATTGCTCCTCCTGCTGCTGCTCCTGCAGCTGTAACTGAAAAGTCAAATGCCCACCACTGGTAATGTTTCCACTGTACATGCTTTGTTCCCAGTCAGCCCATACCACAATGTCTACAGACTTCTTTAAGCTGCCCTGGGCTGGAAAGATGACTCACTCTATTTTTCTGTTGACTTTTCCACTCAGAATTTCATTTGGCATTTTCGTTGGTCATTCTGTAGGAGAGGATTTGGAGACAATTTGACAGTTATAACCCTTTACACCTCGTTTTTGAATCCCTATATTTGCATTTCCTAAACACACTTCAGCTCAAATATATTTGGTCCTCAAAAAAGGAAGTAATTTTAGTTGAAAAATTTGGCTTAAAATCCATACATACACACACAAATATATGTGAATACTTGTAATGCCAAGCAAAGGCAACTTCCAAGGTTCAGAATACCAGCATAGTAACTCTCTATTTTATTCAGCGACAAATTAAGGCAAAAAATATTCACAAAACAGAGAAAATCAAAATACAGTGTAACTTATTCATTTAGTAGTAAGTTCTCAATTCAACTGAAGTATTACTCAACCCCTGGACAGCACATTCATTTAGTCAGTCAAAAAGTCTCTCTTCTCAAATGGAGACTAGTTTCCAACCATAAAAAAAGTACATTCATTTGGTCTATCAGAGAGCACAAAAAAGTCAAAAGTTTCCCACCCCTGGATCACAATTGAATTATAATGCCATCCATTACTACTAAGCACTTTCTCAAAAGAGGCCATGAAGAGCACAAAGGCCATCTACCCCAAGCCACAACAAAGTTATCATCACAGCATTAAATATTCCAGGAGAGGTCTCTTCTTCGTCTTGACTGGAGGCAGGTTCTCAGCAATCTCTGTTCCTGGGGAGACAAAGCTTAACAAAGCCACTATATACATTGCCAGGGTTCTCATCAATTCACTCTCTGCCTGCATAACAGTCTCAGAACCACTGAAAACATCAGCAAGACCCTCTTCCAGGACTCCTGTAAACATACAACAAGAAAATCCTTTTTCAGGGCTAACCAACAACAATATTCCAGGACCTCTGCAAAAAAAGCACTATCATTCACCAGCAGACAAATTTGGCAAAACAACATCAAAACAGACAGACGAAATACTGGCATCACAGGGGCAGAGCCAAGATGGCGCAATAGAAACAGCACTTCCATGGTGCTCTGCCTTCCACCTCCTCCAATACGTGTAAAAAAATGACTCTAAACAAACTTTAGAGCTACAGAACCCAAAAGGTGAAAGAGAGAGACAAAGCTACCTCTGAAGGAAGCCCAGCAGGCCAATAAGAAGGGTCCATGGCAGCACACTGGAAGCCAAGGGCAGTCCCACCTGAGCCACAGTTTCAGCTGAAGGGTGATCCTGACCAGCCAAGGCTGGAGCACCCTTCAGAAGAGTAAATCCTCTGCAGCTGTAGTGGTTTCCAGACTTCTCAATCCATAAATGGCAAAGACAAAGTAAAAGGTCAGTAGGAATGTGGTCGTTCCAGAGGGAGATAGAAGAGTGTGGTCTGGCTGCTACCCCCCCCCCCCACCCCCAGAGAGAAGCAGAGGAGGTGTGGTGGCTGCAGCCTCTGACCCATGTCTGCTTCAGAGCTCTTGGCCTACAGATTGTAGGGGGACCAAGTGACAATTCAGAGGCTAAGTGCTCTGGCTTTGACCTGCTTGGATCTGGATCTCAGTCTTGGCTGGTGGTACTGGAGTGTGTGACCAGTGAGCCAGAGCATGTGGAGACTGTACAAAGAGTGCACATCTAATAGCTCTGGCAGTTGCAAAAACCCCAGCAATTTGGGATATAGCTCTCTCTGTTCTGGAAGTAGAGTTCTACTGTGGCAAAGAGCTCAAAAGTCAAGTAATTGGTTGCCAATATGAACAAGCAACAGAAGCACAAACAGACAATAGAATCCTTTTTTGGGGGAAAAAGGATCAAGGCATGGAGCAGGAAGAAGACAGAGAAGTCAGAATTCCAGCATCAAAAGCCTCCAAGGAAAATATGAATTGGAAGGCCATGAAGGAGCTCAAGAAGAGCTTACTTGAAAATCAAGTAAGAGAAGTGGAAGAAAAATTGGTAAGAAAAATGAGAATGATGCAAGAAAATCATGAAAAGAGAGTCAACAGCCTGCTAAAGGAGACCCAAAAGTACACTAAAAAAATTAACACCTTAAAAAATAGACTAAGTCAAATGGCAAAAGAGTCCCAAAAAGCCAATAAGGAGAACAATGCTTTAAAAGGTCAAATTTGCCATACGGCAAATGAATTTCAAAAAACATACTGAAGAGAATAACTTCTTCAAAATTAGATTGGAGCAATTGGAAGCTAATGACTTTATGACAAATCAAGGTATTATAAAACAGATCCAAACAAATGAAAAAATAGAAGGAATTGTAAAATATCTCATTGGAAAAACTACTGACTTGGAAAATAGATCCAGGGGAGAAAATTTAAAAATTATCGGACTAGGGTGGAGTCAAGATGGTGACAAAGAAGCAGGAGAACTCCACAGCTCCCCCAATAACCACCTCAAATGCCTATAAAATAGGATTCTAAACAAATTTTAGAGCTCCAGAATCCAGAAAAATAGAGAGAAACAAATCTCCCACTGAAGGCAGCCCCTCAGGTGGGACAGGAAGGGCTCATTGCAGCACACTGGGAGCTGAGACCAGTTGCTCCTGTAGATCCTGGGTGGTCAGGACAAACTGTGGCTGGAGTGTTCAGGAGAGTGGATCACTGGCAGCTATGGCAGTTTCCACAATTCTCAACCCATAAGAACCAAGGACAAAGTGAAAGGTTGGTGGGACTCAGCTAAATTTGGGGGAGAAAAGCGGGTCTGGCCATCTGCCTCCAGGGCAAGAAAGCAGCATAAGCAGTGGCTCTACAGCTGCCTCCACATAGCTACTTCAGAGCTCCTAGCCCACAGATTGCAGGGGCCCAAGTGATCATTCAGAGACTAAGTGCTCTAGCCTTATCTGCCTGGATAAGGATCATGGTCTTGAGTGGTGGTCCTGAGGTGTGTGATCAGTGAACTAAAGCTGGTAGGGGCTGCATAGATGGCAGCCTGCTAATAGCTTCAGCAGCTGTGAAAACCCCAGCAATTTGGGACAACGCTCTCTGCTCTGCAAGGAGAGTTCCAAAGAGCTAAAAAGTCAAGTAAATGACAGGCAACATGAGCAGGCAAAGGAAGCAAAGTAAACAACTTTAGATTCATATTTTGGGGACAAAAATGAAAAAAGCATGGATAAGAAGGAAGACAACACAGTCAGAACTCCTGCACCAAAAGCTTCCCAGAAAAATGTAAACTGGTTATATGCCATAGAAGAGCTTAAGAAGGATTTTGAAAACCAAACAAGAGAAGGAAAAATTGGTGAGAGAATCGAGAATGATGCAAGAAAATCATGAAAAGAGAGTCAAAACCTGATTGAAGAAAAGAACACCTTAAAAATAGATTAACTCAAATGGCAAAAGAGGCACAAAAAGCCAATGAGGAGAAGAATGCCTTAAAAAGTCGAATTTACCAGATGAAAAAAGAATCTCAAAAGCTTTCTGAAGAAAATAATTCCTTCAGAATTAGAGTGGAACAAATGGAAGCAAATGACTTTATGAGAAAACAAGGTACTATTAAACAGATCCAAACAAATGAAAAAATAGAAAGTAATGTGAAATATCTCATTGAAAAAACCACTGACCGGGAAAATAGGTATGGGAGAGACAATTTAAAAATTATTGGACTACCTGGAAGTCATGATCAGAAAAAGAACCTAGAAATTATCCTTCAAGAAATTCTCAAGGAAAATTACCCTGATATTTTAGAACCAGAGGGCAAAATAGAACTTTAAAGAATTCACCAATCACCTTTTGAAAAAGATCCCCCCCAAAATAACTCCTAGGAATGTTATAGCCAGGTTCCCGAGTTCCCAGATCAAGGAGCAAATATTACAAGCTGCCAAGAAGAAACAATTTTAATACTGTGGAGACACAATCAGGATAACACAGGATCTAGCAGCTTCTACATTAAGGGATTGAAGGCTCTGGAATATGAAATTCCAGAGATCAAGGGAGCTAGGGTTAAAACCAAGAATCAGCTACCCAGCAATATTGAGTATAATGACTGCTGAAAAAAAATTACTGGACTACTTGAATGGCATGATCAAAAAAAGAGCCTACACACCATCTTTCAAGAATTATCAAGCTAAATTGCCCTGATATTCTAGAAGCAGAGGGCAAAATAGAAATTGAAAGAATTCAGCAGTCATTTCTTGAAAAAGATCACAAAAAGAAAATTCCTAGGAATATTAAAGCCAAATTCCAGAGTTCCCAGGTCAAGGAGAAAATACTGCAAGCAGTCAGGAAGAAACAATTTGAGTATTGTAGAAACACAATCAGGATTATACAAAATCTAGCCGCATCTACATTAAGGGATCAAAGGGCTTCGAATATGATGTTCTGGAGATCAAAGGAGCTAGGACTAAAACCAAGAATCACCTACCCAGAAAAACTGAGTATATGCTTCAGGGAAAAGTATGGTCATTCAAGGAAATAGAGGACTTTCAAACATTCTTGATGAAAAAACCTGAACTGAACAGAAAATTTGACTCTCAAATACAAGAAGCAAGAGAAGCAAGAACAGTAAATAGGAAAAAAAATAATAAGGAACTTATTAAAGTTGAACTATTTACATTCCTACATGGAAAAATGATAATTGTAACTCAAAAGACTTTTCTCAGTGTGAGGAGAGCTGAAGGGAATATATCTGCATGTATGTATGTATGTATGTATGTATGTATATACATATATATATGTATGTGTGTGTGTATTGTGTGTGTGCATTGTGTGTATGTGTGTATATGTATATGTAGGTATGTATGTGTATATATATATATATATATAGGAGGATGTATGTGTATATAAATATATATATGAGTCTGGGCATATGTGTGTTCATGTATACATAGATAGAAGGCATAGGATGAATTGAATATGAAGGAATAATATCTAAAAAACCAAAATTAACAGGTGAGAGTAATTTATTGCAAGGAGAAGAAAGGGAGAGATAGATTAGGGTAAATTATCTGATGAAAAAGAGGTGAGAGAAAACTGTTGCAATGGAGGGTGAGTGCAGGAAAGTGAAAGGGACAACCTGATTTTCATTAAATTTGGCCTAAAGGAGGGAATAACATACAAACTCAATTGAGTATCTTATCCTACAGGAAAAGAAGGGTGTTAGGGATAAAAGGGGGGGAGATAGAAAGGAGGGAAGATTGGGGGAGAGGGTAATTAGAGCAAATATTTTTGAGAAGGGATAGAGTCAAAAGAGAAAATAGAATAAGTGGGCAGGGCAAGATAGGATGGAGGGAAATAAAGTCTTTCACAATTTAACTATTATGTAAATGATTTGGATGACTACACTTGTACAATCTATATCGAATTGCTTATTTTCCCAGTGGGGTGATTAAGGAGGGAACAAGTGGAAAAAAAATCTGGAACCCAAAGCTTTAAAAATAAATGTTTAAAAATTTGCTTTTTATACACAACTGAGAAGTAAGATATACAGCTACTGGCATATAGAAATCTATCTCATCCTACTAGAAAGTTAGGGGGCTTATAGGGGAGGATATAAGAGAGAACAGACTGGTGGAAGGGTTATTCAGTAGGCTTGCTATTTGGGGGTGGGTATAGGGGAAAGATAGGGAGAAAAAAATTGTAACTCAAAATCTTGTAACAAAGAATGTTGAAAATAAAAATAAAAATTTAAGTATATTAAAAAAAAATATTGGCATAACAGCCATGCCTCCTCAGTCCTTGGCAGCTCCTGGTGGCTATTCTCAAAAGTCCTGGTAGCTCCAACTGCCCCTCAGCTGTCTCTCTCAGCAACTCTGGTCCCCAGCAATTCTCCTCTTTCTCTGCCTCCACAATACTGCTCCCCAAAAGTTCTTCTGGCCTCTTCTGCTTGGGCCTGTCTTTAAATCCAGGGCACCAGCTCCTCCCAGGTCAGTCCTCTCTCTTCACATCAACAAGTCCATCCCACAAGTGGGATTCACAAGCTTTGGGTTTTAACACTGAACCTGAAAACCAAGCCAATATAGAGGGAACCTTTAAATTCCATTACCATTACAATACTTGAGAATCTGTTTTTGGCAAAAGGAGAAACTCCTGTTGTGGGAGCTCCCTCTATCAGCTTGACTTAAAACTTGTCTATTGTAAATCTCTAGGCATCAATCTAAAGCATAGAGCATTCTTTAAATATTTGACTAACATTTTATTTTTTCACAAATTACATATAAAAACAAGGTTTATTTTTTGAATTTTGAGTTCCAAATTTTCTCCCATCCTTCCTTCCAACTCCTGCCTCAGATGACATGCAACTTGATATAGATTATGTATGTACAATTTTTATGAAAGAAAACACAGATAAAAAGTGAAAAAATAAAGAAAGTGAAAAATATTAGGTTTTAATCTGTGCTTAGACTCCATCAGTTCTTTCTCCAGAGGTAAATCACATTTTTTATCATGAATCCTTTGAAATGTTCTTGCATCATTGTATGGCTGAGAATAGCTAAGTTATTCAGAGTTGATCAATATTACAATATTGCAATTACTGTGTACAATGTTGTCCTCATTCTTTGCACTTCACTCACTTCACTTCACATTCTTCTCACTCACTTCTCACTTCACTTTTTACTTCACTTCTCACTTCTCTTCTCACTCACTTCACTTACTCACATTCACTTCTCACTTCACTCCTCACATGAACAACAGTTCATGTAAGTCTTTCTCTGTTTTCTGAAATAATCCTGTTCATCATTTCTTAGAGCACAATAGTATTGTATTACAATTATATACTACAACTTGGGCAACCATTCCCCAATTGATGAGCATCCCCTAAATTTCCTGTTCTTCACCCCCACAGAAAGAGCTCTTATAAATATTTTTACAGGTAGGTCCTCCCTCCCACCTTTCTTTGAATCTCTTTGGGATATAGGCCTAGTAGTACAATCGTTGAACCACTATTTTATAGCCCTTTGAACAGAGATCCAAATTATTCTCCAGAAGAGTTGGATCAGTTCACAACTGCACCAACAGTGCATTAGTGTCCCAATTTTCCCAGCTCCCCTCCAACATTCATCATTTCCCTTTTCTATCATATTAACTGATTTGATTGGTAGGAGTTGATACCTCAGAGTGGTTTTAATTTCCATTTCTCTAATCAAGAGTGATTTGGAACATTTTTTTCATGTTATTATAGGTAGCTATTTTTTTTCTGAATACTGCTTTTTCATATCCTTTGACCACTCATCAATTGACAAATATTGTATATTCTCATAAATTTGACCCCATTCTCTCTATATTTGAGAAATGAGACCTTTGTCAGAGACACTTGCTGTAAAATTTCCCCTTGGCTTTTCTGCTTTCCTTCTAATCTTGGTTTCATTTGTTTTGTCTGTGCAAAACCTTTTTAAATTTAATATGATCAAAATTATACACTTTATATGTCATAATTCTATCTGTTGTTTGGTCATAAATTCTTCCTTAATCCTTAGATCTGACAGGTAAACTATTAAAATCTCTCCTAATTTGAAGCACATGGTAATTAAGAAACAACCAAAGTCACACAAAAGCTGCATTTGAATCTACTTTCCTTAATCCATACTCAATACCCATTGACTCTACCAAGTGTTCTTTACACAAACTTGAATCAAGAAAAATGTTTTTTGTTTTGGTTTGTTTGTTTTTGATAGGCATGCTAAAATCATTTCTGTGAGTGGCCAACCAGTATGGCAAAACTAGAGAATTATTAGGAAGCTTTTCTGGTCCAATCAAGCCTAGACCAGTTTAGAATTAGGAATGATGGGGGTAAAATGACAACAAACCAAAAAAGAATCAATGAAGCAACAACTACATCGCCAATCATCTACTGTGTGTCTGGTACTTCATTGGGTAATATAGTGTACCTATAAGAGTACTAAATTTAGAGTATAAGTATTTGAGTTAAAATCTCAGCTCTGTTTCTTATTTCCTATATGACCTTGAGAATAACATTCCTCATGCTGTGGAATTCAACTTCCTTAAATTAGGGAAAGTGCAGAAATTATACTACATAACGTAAAATCCCTTCCAACTCTATGATTCTATGACATCTCATAGTCACTCCTCTTGGCTGGTCCACATGACTGCAGTTGTATCATCCTATGACAGTAAAATTGATAAAAAAAAAAACCTGAAGTGTGAAATATAAACATACTAAAATTGATAACCCCAGTGAAGTCTAAGAAGTTGACAGTGTTCATTTGGAGTGCCTCCAATCATCTCTTTTTGCCTCCTTTCCATCCCTTCCATGAATTTTATCCAACCCATTCCTTTAGTTGCCCATTGCCCTCTTTCCTATTTATAGGAGAGGAGTTGATATGGCAATTAATGTAAGTGTGAAAATATGTTAGGCCAGCCCCCCAGTTTGACAGGTAAAATTGTTTTTTTTTTTTAATTATGGCTCCAATGTGCAGTGTTTGTTGAAAACATTTTTCATTTGTGTTCTTTACGGCTATTGTATATTTTAAACTACTCAAGGGTGTAAACTATCTCTTTTTAATTTAGTCTGTACATTATCAAAAATAGGATAGAGTCAGTGACTACATGTTCTGAACACTAAATCAATTAACATTAGCAAATGGATAGAGAAGCAGACCTGGAGTCAATAAGACCTGAGTTCAAATTTGACCTCAGATATTTTCTGTGTGACCCCTAGGCAAGTAAGTCACTTAACTTCATCTTCCTCAGTTTCTTCATCTTTACAATGCGGATAATAATATATCTACACACCAGGGTTATATGAAGAATAAATAAGATAATATTTGTTTAAGCATTTTCTAAATATTGACCACAAAGGAGTGTTGCTTTTTAGAAAAAGCAATCCTTACAGACCATCATAAAAGGGTTGAAATTTATGATGACATGGAGTAGAGGGCACTCATATTAGTTAAATCACAGATTTTCAAAGTTGTGAATCATTTATATTTGTACATGAGCAACACTGAAGCAACAGTACTTAGAAAGAATTCTTTAATCAGAAAAATAGTACAAAAAACAATTCAGTTTTGAGGAAATGTTGATCACCTGGTGATTGTCTACTTATGAAAACTTGCTTATTAGTACTAATTCTAGAAGAGCCATTAAAAATGACCAATTTGGGAAGATTACTGAGCAAATTATAAAATGCAATGATAGATCAAAGGGGAAAAAACGACCTCAAAATGCATTTTAAAATATGCTTTAATGATACAGTTGAATATAAGCAAAAAACATGATTACTCTGATCTGTTCAATAGGGAACAATAATACACACATCCAAATAGCTCCTTTTTCCTTTGGATCAAGCACCACATTTTGTTGTTGAAACTTTTACAATCTGCTAAAGTATAATCAGCTTGTCATGAAGCATTTTTCAACACCTACTCTGTGCCAGGTTCTGTGCTAAGTACTGAGGATAGAAAGTCAAAAAAGTCATCTCAGGTCTCAAAGAAGGAACTTTTCTAAAGGGGAGACAACATGCAAACAAATGTGTGCAAACTAACTATATATAGGATAAATTGGAAATAATTAACAGTGAAGGCACTGGGCTTACAACATTTGTGAAAAGCTTCTTGATGGAGGTGGGATTTTGGCTGGAACTTGAAGGTAGCCAGAAGTCCAGGAGATAGAAATAAGGAGGGAAAGAATTTCAAGCAGAAATGAAGGTCAATTAAAATGTACAGAGTATGGAAATGGACTAAGAGTCTTGTGGAAGGGACAACAGGGAAACCAGTTTCACTGAATTATAGAATACACAGAAGTGAGAAGACTGGAAAGGTAGGAGGGGGAGTCCCTTAAAGACTTATAAGATCGTTGTCTTGTATTTGAGCCTGAAGGTAATAGAGAGTCACTGGAGTTTATTGAATAAGGAGGTAACATGATCAGGCCTGAGGTTTAGGATGACCCTTTAACTGAGTGGTGGAGAACCTGGAGTAGGGAGATATTTAAGCCAGGAAAATCAACCAGTAGACTTCTGCAATAATCTAGGTATAAGGTGATATATGTTGGGACCAGTGTCATAACAGTTTCTGGGAATAAAGGGAGGGAATATGACAAAACATGCTACCAAGTTGCAAAGTGTTAATATACTAGGAAATATATTTTTGTTTTGTATTTGTATTCATATGTTGATGTCATTTAAATCAATTTATATATTATTCATACAGACAAAAGTTTTTTTTAAATTTTTAAAATTGATATATAAAGCAAGGTCTTTGTAAAAATTCTAAAGAATGCCTCCTTCATGTCCTTCAATCTATGATGTCATCAGTGTAGGTTTATTCACCAGTGTTGCAGATTTTACCTAATCCTTGCCCTTTCATCTTGTGATATTTTTGCTCACATCTGCCTTTAAGTCTTTTCACCCAACATATGGGAGACCTTCCTTTAGATGTCTTGATGTCGTTTGTATAACCATGGTCAATATTGGTTGCCCACCATTTATTTCTCTGGTTATATGACATAGACCAAGTTCTTTGCATGATTTTGGATCTCATGTAGGAAGTACTACAATGTTCTGGAACTTAATGCAATCAGCATAATAATCTTTGTGAAAAGGAGCACTGGGATGATTCTATCAGAAGCCCTCTCTAACAAGGATTTATTGTTTAATGCCTTCCAGAAGAGTAGCAAACAGCTTTGTTGAGTATACCTCAATTTTCTTTAACGCTTCACCTGATAGTAATAAGGTTTTAATCATTTTGTTATACCTTTCAAGGAATTCTGTACAATTTTATCATATACTGAGAGATACCTCATTGAAATAGAGCCTTTGAGGTAGTATTTTACTCAAACAAATTAAATGTGTGTGTTGTAGTCAATAATATGCATAATGTATTCTTGTACATCACTTTATAAATCATGTGACTGTAAATATTCACTCTGCTGTACTTGTTTGTGAAATCGCCTCCATTCTCTTTTTACATCTTCATTAAGATATTATCAATATGCATGTAGATTATCCTCACAGAAAATTTGGTGGATATTGCCAATTAGACATACAGATTGGTAGTGATTCTTACATTCTAGGAATCTGTTTTGGTAATAAAAATGCTTCTTGTTTTTGTCCCTAAAAATTTAGTAGCTTCCCTAAACACTACTCACATGGAGCTTACATTCTAACAGAAGAGGAAAAAAGAAAATATATAAGAACGTACAGAATAAATTATTTAAAAAAACAGACTGTACACATAGCCTCTCATTTATATGCTTTCACCTAATTTTTCATTGATTGTGGATTTTTAACAAGTATGTGGCTGATGAAACACAAAGAATTGATGCAAAAATCAGTAACTCCAAAATCAGTAACTAGTCATTTGATATAATGTATTTTATTCTTTATGCTATTTGCTACTCATCATGTTCAGTAACTCCCAATTTCCTCCTTGAAGAAGGTGCTCATGGCCTCATAAGGCCATATAGGTAATAGGCCTTAAGCCCTCTTGTTACTTTGATCTGAACTATATTTTCTTACATACCCTTTGCCTATAACCCCTTCTACATATAAATCATTGAGTATTAAGTATATGTTTATTTAATTTGATAGGTCTTAAAGAATTCTTTATAGAATTTCCTTTCTTCTTCATCCCTTATAGCAGATGTTGCTGTATAATCTGCATTTTTCCTGATAGTCTTTTTGGAATGCATTATTGTGAGCACTAGAATACAAAATGAGCATATTCCCCATGAAATTATGTTTCTTTTTGTCCTTGGATTAAGAAATAAAACCAATTCTGCAAAGACTTTTATTTGCCTCCCCAAGGAGTCTTGTGAGTCAGCATCCCCTTTATCTATACTTCCCCAGTGTTTTCTGCCTTTATTTATGGATCAAGGATGATTTGATTCAGTTGCTCTATGAATATGCTACTTGTTAATCTCTAGACAAGGATATCACATTTAAAGATTAACAGCTCTTAATTTTTAAATGGTCAAAATCTTTGTGATCCTTAGCATCATCTGCTCCTGTTTCCATCACTCTGCCCCTGGCACAGCAGAAGCAGAAGGGAAATACACAGAGGGGATTCCTGTAAAGCCAAGCATGAGCAGCTCTCCAGAGGACTACCACTGTGAATAGCTTTAAGGTTCTCATAACACAATATAGTGAACTTTCTATTTATTAAGCCGTAAACTAAAGCAAAACATTCACAGAAACCAAACTGTACAGCATTCACAATGATAAAACATAACAACTTATCACTAAAGTGGCCACATAATTTTAAACAAAAGATAATATTCATTAAGTCCTTAACTTAATCATCCTTCAGAGGTAAAAGGTACAAAATACAAAGTTCCCCCACCCACCCACCAAGATCACAGTAAATCACAATCTTGTCAGTCAGCACCAAGTATCTAAGGAGAGGTCTTTTCATCTTGGGTCAAAGCTAACTCCCAGATTTCATGGTTCCTCTTCCCTGGTCCAACTGTTGCCTGAATTTAACAAACCATCACCTGAATTCACAAGTAGGCAACACTCAGCTCCTTGTCTAGTCTCTCATCTAGTTCCTCATTCAGTTACCATTCCATGTTGAAGTTCACAGTGTCCAATTCACCGCAAGTCCTTTGCAATTTCTGTTTCTAGGAAGACAAAGTTTGACAGAGCCAAAAGAACATTCATGCACATTGCTGGACCCATCATCAATTCATTATCTGCCTGTGAAATCAAACAAGGTCCAAGAAGTCAACACAAATCATCAGCATAGAAATCAACACAGACCCACAAATAAAGTTCAAGAAGTCACCACAAATCATCAGCATAGTTCCAGGACCTCTGAAACTCTCCTCCAGGACTTCTGCAAACAGACAACAAGAAAATCCTCTTTTAGGTCTTCCAGTAAGGTCCCATGGTTTCTGTACAAAGTATCACAAACACAAATCAACATAGATAAACAGAGTGCAAGCTACCACAAGTGTTCCCTTCTCAGTTCTGCTCTGTCGCATCTGTGCTTGAGCTTTTTGTCTGTCATTAGCTCCTCCCTCTTCTGCCCACTTCTTACATCCTTCCGGTTCCTGTTTTTGGCAAGTTCCTCCCACTGTGGGATTCACAGGTTCTGTTTCTTAACAAAGACTTGATATAATCAGGGCAAAACACAGAAACATTTGAACTGAAAAAAGGTGCTAAATAAATAACTGTGCTAAGTATTCATTTTTTTGCCATTAAAATTCCTAAAGCCAATGAATTTTTCACCTAGTCACTGTTGGTTATAATTCTCTTTCTCAAGTAGTTTGATCCCCATAAAAACAGACATTGTTGCTAAGACTGAACTCAAAATTTTTCAAGTACAGCAGAATATTTGAGAGCTTTAACTCAGCTACCCTAGTTTTCAAAAACCTGGGATCACCCCCATGCCAAAGTGAGGCATTCGAGTATTTACTCTGGAATAGATCTTATGAAAGATCTTCTTCCTTTAATCTATATAAAATATACATATTTTGTAATCACTTGAGGTATATTTCTATCTCAATTAGATTAAGCTATTTCTAATAAGGGAGCATATTGAAATACTTGAAATATGGACAAAGAAAATAACATTTTCTAACAGCATGTGAGTGGGTTGAGATTATACTCTACTTTAACAGGAAAAGTAGCTTGTCTCATTTTTTTTTCTATGTAGACATATTATTTCTGAAAACCATTTGCCTTTGCTTGTTACTTATAGAGCTCACATAACTTTTACTAGTGTGCATATCAAGTTGCCAAGGGAATTTTGATCCTAGTGTTATTCAAGTGTGAAAAATGGAGGTCAAAAGCAAAGAAAAAATGTAATTTTGTTAGCATTCTCCTGGTATGATATTTGCTAAAATGCTTATAAAATTGAAAGAGAGGAAATTTAGTAAGACAGGGTACTTTTAGAAGTCTTTTGTCATTAAATCCATGTCCTAGGAACTAAAGAATTTAAAGTTGCACTAATGTCATACAAGGGTTCACCAATTGACTGTGTACACATGTACCTAGACTGGGAAGGAATAAGACAAATGAGGACTTGTCTTGACTTAGTCTATATAATAGACTTAAAGGAATCTAGCAGACTTACCAGTGGGTAATACACATTTTCCTTTCTTTTTTTTAAGCTATAGTTTCCAATAAAAATGGAGTAGCAATTAATTGTTAATGTTTGCATTTAAAACACCTTCTCCATTTAAGAGGTGATTATTGTTTTGCTGGTGCTTAGCACAAAACCATAAGGTGAGTCATTTAACCTTTAAACATTTAGGAAAATGGCTAGGGCATCATTTTTTTTTAATTTCTATTTCTAGAGGAACCCATGGGGTATTATTCTCTATACTTGTATTATTGTTTTGAATATTGCTTTAAATGTGTACACCAGATTTTATTTCTTCCAGTGAACTCTAAGTACCATTACAAGCTTATTCTCACTATTCTTCACAATACCATCATAGGAGCTATCCCTTACTAAGTATTAAACTTTTGGGAACAAAGCAGATGTTTAAGAAATAATGCTGAATGAATGAATGAATGATAAATGAATGAACATACCTAACATGTGCATAGCACTTCAAGTCTTATAAAGCATTTTACTTCCATTGTTTCATCGGACCCTCATAAAATCTCTTGTATAGTGAATCTTCTTCTAGTGGTTAGAAAGGAGAACCAGGAAATTGTGGCCTTTAGTCTTCAAGTTCCTAAATAATAATCTGGTTGAGCACCAAAGTATTTAATGTGGTTTTGGGGTTTTTTCCCCCACTCATTCCAGGAAAGTAGTCCCGAAGTCATGAAATTTTTTCTCATCTATAGCACCAATTTTACTTGAATGATAATTCACCGATTGTTTCAAGTACTCAACAATTTGTCTGTAGATGAAAATGGTGGGTTCCAATAGCTCCTAGGATAAAAATATAAAATTCTTTCTTTAGCTTTGCACACTTTGACAACCTAGCTCCAATCTTTTTCTCTAGCCTTGTTGGACATTATTCCTCCTCTTCACTCTGGCATCCAACTAAACTGACCTTTTCTCTGTTCATCAGAAAGGATACTCTACCTTTCCACTGGCTGTGCACTATACCTAAAATGTACTTCCTTCTTTCTTCTTCCTTAGGATCCCTCTTTTACTTTAAGATGCAGCTCAGGCACAATCTAATTAAAATCTTATTTGATTCTCCCATATGCTAGTGTCATTCTTCCCAAACCACCTTGTAATTAAGCATTTCATATATATTTTTGTTAATTTTACGTTAATGCTCTATGTATTTTATTTATGCCTGTCATCACCCCTTTCTAAATTTAGTGTAAGTAGGGATTATTTTTCTTCTTTGAACTAATATATTAAGTGCCTAGCACAGTGCCTTTCATATTGTAGGCACTTAACAAATACTTGTTGGTTGATTCAGATTTTGAAACTAAACCAGACTTCAACCTTTCTTAATACATTTTTAATTCATTTCAACAAATTGCCAGTAATGTCTACTCCAGGCAATGGGCTAGAAATGTAGAGGAGATGTAGAAGGCAAAAAAGATAGTCCCAGCTCTTGAGGAGACCATACTCAATGTAGTTTGTCCAAAAGCCACTGTTACAGGCAAGATAGGATATCTCCTCATCTTCTTTTAAGGATGAGAATTGCTAGAAGATTAGAAGTGCTAGACATATGATGGGAAAGCAATTCTGTTTGATCAACATGGTATTAAATTCAATGAAGACATACTGGATGGATACATTGCAAGAACACCATATCTGTCAAATAAAAGGTATGCCTAACAGAAGTATTGCTGAAAGGTATAGTTAGTTCTAAGAATATAAATTTTATAATTTATGCTCAGGGAAATAATTATACTTTTACATTCATCCTAAAATCTGTAGGAGTTTCAGCAAAATACATTTAATGAGATGATGACATGAGGAAAAAATACAATGGAACAATCACCCCCAAACAATTTTTAAAGAATTAAGGAAGAACAGAATTAACTGTGAGTGTTCCTATGCTGTTCACAAAGACCTTTGCACTTTCATGTTTTCAGAATCTTTTGTTAGCTCAATAATTTGCTTCCCTTTTCAGTGGTGAATGAATAATCCATTCTTCCCCTCCTTTTTTGCTGTTATCCTCTCAGAAATCAGAATAATGTTGATCATGTTTAGAATGCAATCACAAGGAGAAATAGGGTTTCTGATTTCCAAAACTACATGTACTAAATCCAAGAAGACCAGTACCATTTTAAAACATTTGTTCACAAAGTTCTGATAATTTCATTGTAGGTCCAATGCAAGAAAGATACATGTATAGGATTGTGTGTGTTTATATACAGACAGAGAGACAGACAGACAGACACATTATAGATAGATACATAGATTCATAGGAGATATATATCCATATCTATATATGTACACATATCCATACATATATGTATATATGTGTGTATGTATGTGTATTAACCAAGCAATTTTTCTTCCTTGTTTCCTTCATTTCTATTTTCCCTTCTTTTTTCTTTCTTTCTCTTTTCCTTCTTTTTCTTTCTCCTTCTTTTCTTTTCTCCTTCCTTCTTTCCTTCCTTCTTTTTATTTCCTGAGACATGGACACATTCTGAAAGTTGGTGGTCTAGTTATACAGTGTGTTTATACATGGGATTTGCCTCAAAAGCAATATTAGAAAGATTTTTTTCCCTTGTGTTTACAACAGTGGGAAGGGTTATATTTTGAAGAATGGCCTTCTTACATAAAAGAAGCATAGACAAGAAAAGAGGATTTGGATTTATAGAAATGAAGGGATCTAGGGGACTTTATTACCTTTTTGAGAACAAATCTGATGTTATGGATTTTATAAATAATATGTTGCCTAATACTTTGAACTAATACAGTGAAATATATTGTACATGACCCTCTTTTCCCAACGTTCCTACAAAAATCAATTGTCTGAGAGATAGTCATTAAATAAAGGTCAAACAAATTTTACTAAAAACCTTATGAAACTTGAAAGCTATTCTCAAAAAGAAGACTTGGAAATAGTAGTTGCAGTATACAGTATGTGAAAAATTAGTCAAGTGCTCTACATTCCCTAGATGCATCACAAAATGATTCAGATTATCACTTTTATGTCATGTTTGTCTTCATTTCAGCTTCATCTTTTTGTTTCCTGCTACCACCACCTGACACTTACCTTCTCTTTGGCCACCTAATTATTTATTCTTCATGTTAGTATCTTGTCTTTTTAAGAAAAGGACATAGTTTAACCTAAATTAGAAAAGAGCAAATTTATAGTTAACATAGAAAAAAATTCTGTTGGCTCCTTTTTGATGTAATTTATAAGCTATTCATTATGAGATTGAACCTTTATTTTTATCTTAGAAGATTAAAGGCAATCAAATTACATTTTGGCATTCAGACTTAAATTGGAATTAGGAAGCTTTGTAAGTATAATGAGGTCAAAAATTGTTGCATGGGTTCTTGCAATGCACTAATGTACTAAAGAATGGCAATTTTTCCAAAGCAATGATTCTGCTGTTTCTTTTTAATGAAGCAAAAACCTAAGCATAATACACACCTTTCCAATCAAACTACTAATTGAATAAATCACAATATACCAAAGATTAGTAGGATAATATAATAATTAATAGACTATAAGTTTTGTGTTATAGTAGACAATAGCTACACAATCACTTTAAGTGTGTTTGACTATACTTACGTATGTAAATGATAAAACAGATGAGTAAAGTGACATTAGAAATCTTTGTTTAAGTTATTATGAAATATTTCCATTGTAAAATAGAGCAAATGTAATGATGAATGAAGCGAGCCAAGAGAAAGAAAGAAGGTAGCTGTTTCTTGGCTGGGATTCATAAACCTCTCAGTCAAACATGTGTAGTGTTTCCTATGTCCCAGGCACTGGACTAACCACTGAGAATACAAAGAAAAGGAAAAGGCAGTTCTGTCCTCTAGGATCTTAATTCTAATTGGCAATGTGTTAATAACTAGCACTGATGCACATATCTGGGACTTCTTTCCTGGATTGTATCTGTTTCATTCTCTTCCAGATATGAAATATGGATGCTCTAATTTGAGTCATGAACCTCAGATCAAGTAGAAGGAAAAGTAAAAGCCTAAAGGCTTTCTTTCTATCTCTGACTTACTACCCACAACAAATAGAATGAGTAGTCACATAATTGAAGAGCATACAGTCCATTACTATGTCCAACTTCATCATTTTTATTAATGAAGTAGGACTTAGTTAATAAGTAATTAATATTAATATATTTTATATTATATTTTAAATTGTGTAAAACCCTAGATGATAATTACAATAAGGCAATTTAAGCTTAGAGTTCAGTGACTTGTCAAAGAATACATGACTGGTCAATGTTTGAACCCAGGTCTTTCAGGATATGTTAAGCCCTATTTCTACTAGACCATGATAAAGAATTCTAACATCACTGCTCGTCATCTCCTAAACTTGCACAGGATACCAATTAATTACATAAATGCTTGCAACTTTTAGCCTCCTTTAGCTTTTAACTATTAGTCATTAGATGCTGCTTAATTAATTCTTTATTCTATTGGACCCTTACTCCTTTAGCAATTTGCTTTTGTTATCTTGGTTTTTTTTCCTTTCATTTCTACCATCCACACCAAAGCATCCATGTTTTATATCTGAAGGAGAATGAGACAAAATATAAACTGAAAAAGAAGTCTCAGATACAATCATCAGTGCTAGTCATTTACATGTTGTCTCCCTCATTAAAGCTGAGCTCCTAGAGGAAATAATGGCCCTTTTCTGAATGAGATTCAAGTGTAATTGGGAAAAGTTTAACAAAATAAATAAAAGTGCAATAGAACTTAGATAATGTTAATTTATGTTTTTCCAATTCAATATATGGCCCACAAAATTTGTTTCTGTTCAAATTTAACACCACTGAGGTAAGAGAACAGTGCAGTTATTTGCCCATTCCAAAAATAATAGAGGGTAGATAGCTTCCCCTTCTTTTGTTTAGGTCCACAAATGCCTATTGGCATTCTAAAATGAACTGCCATCACCTCACCTACAAATCCAGATAGACTTTTGTGGCCTAACAAATGGAAGAAATTGCTTAAAAGAAACAAAGTTCATTTCAGATTAAAACTCCTTCCTGATAGAACAAGGTTAGCCCAAGAAATAGTTCAGAAGAGGTATGAAAAAAGCATAGTTTTTAATGGCCACTACCATCTAGTCTTGACATACATATTTTAAAATAGTTATCGTGTACTTATTATGGTTATATGAGAAGTGGACTAAGAAGAGCACAAGTTACAGAATATTTTAAATCATGTATTTTAAGTTAGTACCCCAGTATACCTTGAGTTAATCCCTGCCGCCTCCAAACCATTAACCAGGACTTTCATCAAAAATGATACCATATATCAGAGCTGAAGAAGTTTAAATCAACTGGCACCAGGTGGACTGACATTAAAACCAACTGTAGCTTTTTTGGGAAGAGACTATATAAGGACCAGTCTATGGCTAAAGCAAGAAAATTATGAAACCCCACAGAGTCTCCTTATAGGTTGCTCTTTATTAATTCCTTGTAGGCTGATCTTAACTGAAAATCACTTAGTATGTTTTCATAAAGTAATCGTTCCTTTGAACACTCAGGCTCAAACTGTTCCATTAGAGCACATGTGAAACCCTACCTCATTCTCTGCCTTAGTCCTCACTATTTCAATCCAAGGTTTTTAAAGGAAGCAGAAGAAAACCCATATAGGCTTAAGAATGTAATTGTTCCACAAGAAAAATGTTAAGCAAAATTAAAATATTCCAGAGTATGTTTGTGTGGGTCTATATGTACACTTCTCACAGTGAGAATGGGGATGGAGGTGACACAAATAAGGACCTCAAGTTACTAGAACCTTTTTAGAAAAGGCATGTCTTTTGAGCTGAACGAATTGGTGTATTTTTCATCATAGAACAACTTGAAAAAAAGAATTCCATTAATATTGTCTTCACACACACACACACACACACACACACACACACACACACACACACACATGCACACACCAATAGGAAAGCTAATCATGTTAGGTTCTAAAGTTCTTTGGTTTTCCAAATACTAGGAACCAGATAAAGGAATAATTATTGAGCTCAAGGGGGGAAAAAACCCAAAATTACAAAATAACCCTATGTATTGTCATCTTGATAAAGCCGGAAATATAGGAGTTACTCATAAATACAGTCCCACTGTGTATCAACGAAGGTACTTTGACTTATTCTGTCTCTTTAATACAGAAACCAAAACAGCTTTGGTCAACTACAATTCAAAACTTTTGATATTAATAGATCTATCAAACTTAGCTTCCCTCCTAGTCAGGATTACAGGCTAGCACCACCCATCTGAGCTCCTTTCTGCATCTATTAAACAGGAAATAGGAGATCACCTTGGATAAACTTTAAAAATAAAATAAAGGATTCCAGTTTTAATCAATTCCTCCTCTCCCCTACCTGCAAAAACTTTCCTAATATTTATTCTCATCACCAATTGTTGTTAAATGAGTGGGTTAGACTAAATTAACTGAGGTCCCTTCCAGTTAAAAATCTACAACACTAAAGGATACTACAAAGCTCTGAATCACACTAACACTGATTTATTTATTTTTCCTTAAGCACAATCTCCAAATGGAAATTGTGCCTCAACTGTAGGGTCTGATTCAACATAACTGTTGTCACGTAGCAACACAAATTTTCCTGTTTCTCTTTCTTCCCAGTTAATCTTTGTTCATGCAATCTTTCTTCCCAGTTAATTGCTCTGTTTCTTAGCTTGTTCCTCATTCAATCACACTCTCCCAAACCAATAGTCATAATCAAACTCTTTTGGGAGTCTCCCTTTTTTTTTTAATGGAGAAGCATATATATTCTGCCAGTACAGTGACTGGATGCTATGGTTCATCTTAGTTCAAGTTAGAACCAAGCCTTCTAACAGGGCAAACTGGGGGGACTGGCGGGGGGAGATATGTGTAATACAACAGTTGCAAAATTAGGCATTCTCCAGAAGCAAAAATATGACTGGATATGTATTGACTGATTATGACAGTGCTCTCATTCATGTTTCACAATGACTAAATCTTTATCCTGGAATATAGTAGTTGAAGGGAAAGTGAACGGAAAGATCTTTACCTGTTAACCTTCCTGTCTGGCTTTATCTTGTCTGTCTGCAAGAGAACTTTCTTCTAGAAAATTCTGTGTAAGGTCATAGGTGCCTTCTACTTCCCACTCCATCCTCCCCTACTCCAATCTAACTACCTGGCAACAAAACTTTTATAGAAGCAAGGGTGAGTAGAACACTTTAATTTCAACTAACATAACATCAAGCTTAAATTTATCTGTGTTGTATAATAAGATTTTTTCTCCCAATTTCTACCTATGTTTCTGATAAAGTCAAATTAACATACCTTAATAACTATTCAATATCTATAAATTTGTACATTGATCATTCATATATTTAGGTCTTATTTAGTAGTTTTCTGAATAGTCTCTTATGTAAGGACTCAAGAACTGACATAAGTCTTGGGAGGTAAGAACAATGCAGTCACACTGCCAATTCTTCATTTATAGGCAATCCAAATTGGTAAAACAGGTTCTCTGTGGGCTGCATCTCCAAGGATCACTATTTATCCAACTGAAGGAAATAACTGTCTAGTTAAATCCAAGTAACACCACAACTTAATATTATTGTATGATAACTGGATTTAGTTATGGTGAATTTCCCATGTATCTTTAGCAAACAAGACAATAATTGTAACTCTTTAACAACCACCTTTTCATTTCACTCAGTCTCTGTTTCTCTCCCTCTCTGTATGTGTTTATGTATCTATATGTATGTTTACTCCCTTTTCTACAGAGAATTCATATGAGAACCATTTATATATGTGTTCATGTTATCCTCTTAGAGTGTCAGGAGAACAAAAACAAGCTTTTGTATACAATATTCCAGAGCAGAAGATATCTTTACAATTGTACAAATGACTTAAAGTTTTAACAAATGTAAGATCCCATTTTACTTACTGGTTGTTGTTTTTTTTTTTAATTTTTTAGCAGTTATTTGATAAAGCAAAGCATTATATTGAACACTGTCTTTCAGCAAAGTTCCTTCCAACTATATAGCAAAAATATTCAAGATCCCTCGGAAGATATAATATAGAGAGAGAACCTTCAGTTGCTCCTATCTGCAGACGATATTGTGCTTATTGCTCATATCTGAAAATGTTGCAGAGCTAACTTGAAGAGATAATCACTCAAAAACATAGTACCCAACAATACACACTGGTAAAACCAAGGAGATGTAGAATATCTACTGTCCATATAATGAGATGCATTTATATAAAGCACAAAATTTTTACTAAATCAATTGAGGAATGCTGAACAAATTATGGTATATTAATGTGATAGAGAACTATTTTATGGTAAGAAATAAAGAAACAATTTCAAAAGACATGAAAATACTTACATGCACTAATGGAAAGTAAAGTAAATAGAATAAGAAAAATTAGTCTTTCTTTTAAAGAGCTTCATCAGAAGAATTCTTTCCATTTACCAGATACATATTACAAAAGACTTCCCAGGTTTCTCTGAAATATTTCCTCTTTGATTTTTTTTTGTATTTTTAAATGCTCAACATGATTGTACTAAATTCATATATCATTTGAATAGAACATAGTATATATTCAAATAACATGGCATCAATATTATAAAATAAACAATTTTGAGTACATTCAAAAGTTGATTACTAGTTAAATTAGCAGAAACAGAAAAACAATTTCTAGAATAACAGTAATATTATAAAAACAAAAACTTTGAATGTGATATGAACTCTGTTCAATAAATGACCATTCATGATTCCAGAAAAAAAAGGATAAAATAGAGTGATTAGAAAGAAACAATAGATTTAGGATGCAGATAGAGACATACATGCTTTCATATACATGTGTCTATGCATAAACATGTATATATCATAAGCTATCATGGCGGGAATTTGTTTTTACTGTAAATATTTATTGCCAAAAATGGTTGTTTTTTTTTTCTTTTTTCTCCCATTGTAGCAATGGGGAGAAGTGGAGAGAAAAATTTTAAAACTATGTTGTTGTTTTTTTAATAAAGTAGAAAGACTACAAATTTGAAAGTTACATGCATTTTCAGATGAGGTCACTGTATTATTATTTTACTTAAATGTTTTATTTTGTTACAAGACCTCTCATAAAGTGAGAGAAATATGTAAATATAATATAAGAACAAAATAGGTCGATACAACTTTTAAAAAAGGAAATCAGTCTTTTATCAGAGAAATTTTCTGCGAAGATTTCCCCCAGTTAACTGTTTTAATTTTAATTTTAGCTGCATTGGTTTTATTGGCATAAAACCTTTTTAAAAAATTTTTATGTAATTGAAATTGTCCATTTTATGTTGTTCCCTTTCTATCCTTTGGCCATGAACTCTTCTTCTATTCATAGATATAAAAAATAATTTATTCCTTTCTCCTCTAAATCACTTATGACAAGAATTTTATATCTATTTGATATCTATCATCTATCTATTATATCTCTTTGAAGCTCTTCTTGGTATATGGTATATTGTGTTGGTTTAACTCTATACCTAATTTCTTTCATGCTACTTTATGGTGTGATATTGAAGCATTAACAAATATCTTTTGTTCCAGACTTTCTACCAGTATTGAATCTGTTGTCATCCAACTTACAAATTTTACATAAGATTCACTTGAGCTGCTTTAGCAAACACTGTTAAAATCTAGGTAAACTATATCTACAATATTCTCCTATAGCAGAAAGCACCCTAGCATACCCAAGATGGCTGCTAGCACAGGTTCTTAGATCTGCTTTTCTAAAGGAAAGCAACTCAAAATGGGTTAACAGTCTTACTTTAATCAATGAAACACATATAATTTACTTAGTTCAGGGGGAAAGGTCAACATCCTGAACTTCAGAGAATGCAAACACAAGTTACAAACACAAGTTACAAGCAAACAAAGAAACAGATCAGCAGACGGCTTCCAGTCATCTGACCATTACATCCATACCTAGGTAATTACCAGAGAGGGAAGCACCAATATCTGGGTTTCTAAAGGTGGGGAAGGGGGGAGTGGGGCAGGAAGGCCTCAGTGGCTGCCCACAGTCTTATCTGGCCAAATCACACAACTCTTTCCAAAGGGAGCCCCAAAGAAATTCAGAGAATGTCATAACCCTCTTGACCAACTGCCCAATTACAAAGTAATAAGGTGTGGATGTTCCTGAAAAACAAGCTTCCAGCCACAGGCTCCATGTGACCACATTCAGCCTATTAGTGGGCAGAGTATATTTTTGAATCAGGGAACATTCTCAGAGTCACTCAAAGGGCCTAGGGGCAGGGAAGATCTTCAGATTCCCAAAACATGTCCACTTATACAAATTTTATAACATATCAGATAAGAAAATAAGTTTAATCTGACATTCTTTCTAAAGTCGTGATGGCTGTTTTTGTTTTTTAAGATATTTTTAAAATTTTCTTTGTTTATTTTTAATATCACATTTAAGAACATATCTATTTGCCAAGTTGTCTCTTGTAATTAAGTGTAATCTGAGCCTCAAAGTCTATTTTCATGGGATTCTTCCCTTATCGCTTCATAACAATGTCCTAAGAGTGCCTTAAGCATGGGATAGGGTTAGCAAGAGCAAGAGAAGAGAAAGATCTACGATTGCCTTATCTTCCAACTTTAAGAGAAAATAGTTCATTCAAGCTCTCTTCAGATCACTAAAGGAAGATAAAATCTTTGGGAAGAAGGTGACATAAGAGAATCTGAAGATCACTATCCTGTCTTTATTCTTAGTTTACTATACTAAAGACTTAAGAAGATTTTCCCCTTTGGTGAGATTTTATTCTGTCTCTTGATTGACCTGAGATATCTTGTTACCAATGAGAGAGTTTGTACAATTTGTTTGTCTGATATGTATACTTTCTATGATTTCTGTTTGCTATAACTTGAAAAAACTGAATCACCTTGCTTTATGCTGTGTTCATCGTATAACTGACATTGGGTGGGGAATCCCTGGGTAAGAAGCTTAGGTCCCTTTTTCCACATTTATAAATTATGATCAAGAGTCTGACTTGGGGGTGGCTAGGTGGCACAGTGAATAGAGCACCGGTACTGGAGTCAGGAGGACCTGAGTTCTAATTTGGCCTCAGATACTTACTAGCCGTGTGACCTTGGGCAAGTCACTTAACCCCAATTGCCCTCCAAAGAGCAAAAAAAACAAACAACAACAAAAAAAGAGTTTGACTTGAACCTTAAAGTTACTTCCCCTAGATTAACAACATTCAAGGTAGCAGACAGATAAAATGCTAGTCTGGTACTCCTTCTCTCTGAGAAGAACAAAGTAGTCAATTCCTGGATCAAATCTCATGCTTTCTTTGCTGGTAGGAATAGTTTTCCTTAAAGAAGGGTTGGGAGAGGAGCTAGAGATGTGTGTTCTTTCCTCCCTGTGAGCTGCATCAAAAAAATCACATTACATATGGAGAGCCATCCCTATAAATATAATTTGTGGTTCCTTGTTTTTTCAAGAAATTATCAGTAGAAGATTGCTAGTTTTGTCTTCTTTTTCTGAAACCTTGGGTTTTTCTTTTCTGTCATTCTGTGGTTCTTTGTTATTTTGACTCAAGAACAGCCCATTTTTCCTCCTTACACAAGAAAAATACTTACTCAAATCACCAAACAAACCCCATCTTAAAGCATCATTAATATACCATAATTCTACAAAAAAGGAGGGAGGATCATTTACTCATCTCTACTCCAGGTTAAATCTAGTCATTTTCTTTACACAAGATTGGGCTTTCTTCTCATTTATTTATTTTTTTAAGAATTTATTTAAATATTATTTTTATTTATTTATTTATTTTATTTTCATTTTCATAATTGAAATCACCTAAAAAACAGCTAGGTGGTTCAGTGGATAGAGCACTAGGTCTGCAATCAGGAAGACTTGAACTCAAATCTGGCCTTAGATACTCACTAAATGTGTGACCTTGGGCAAGTCATTCAACCTTTGTTTGCCTTAATTCAGTAGAGAAAGAAATGGCAAACCACTCCAGTTTCTTGGCCAAAAACAAAACAAACAAACAAACAAAAAAAACAACCTAGACAGTATTGACCGAGAAGTAAAGGAAAACAGGAGACTGAGAGGAGAAAGGAGAGAATCCCAGATATGGGGGACAGTCAGTGAAAATGCATGCAAGACAGAAGTAGACAAGAAGTAGTCTTGTATAAGGAAAGGCAAAGAGACTGGTGTCACTCTGGTATGTGGAGTACATCAAAAGATATGACAGTTTTGAAGAAACTATTCCAATGTAGCTATATCCAAAAAACAATTCCTCCAAATAATTGATTAATAAATGAAAATAAGGAAAAAAACCCCAACAATTTAATACGGCAGTGCTACAATTAGAATCACTCAAAACTTAGCAGTAGTGACATTAAAAGACCAAAGGTCTTGGAACACTATATAACAGCAGTTCTCAATCTGTGGGTTATATTCAATTTGTAACAATGAAAATACATCCTGCATATCAGATATTTACATTACAATTCATAACAGTAGCAAAATTACAGTTATGAAGTAGCACCAAAAATAATTTTATGGTTGAGGGTCACCACAACATGAGGAACTATATTAAAGGGTCGTGGCATTAGGCAGGCTGAGAACCACCTCTATATATCAAAGAAAAAAAGAACTAGGGTTCTGGCAGAAAATATCATACACAGCAAAGTTAACCTTCTTCCAGGATGAAAAAAAAAAGTACATTTAATGAACTGTCAGACTTTCAGGACTTTGTTAAAGAAAAAAAAAATCTGAACTTAATAGGTGATTTGACATACAGGAGTCAAAAGAAATATAAAGCACATGCCAAAGACTAAGTATGAGAGGCTCAATAAGAACAGGGTGTTTACTTTTCATGTATGTAAAATGTAAAATGTATGTCTAAGATTGTTATTAGTAATTGGGTAATTCTTAAGAAAGATTGAGGTAGAGAGGGGCGGAGGCAAGATGGCGGCGTAGCAGCAGCAACATATCCCAGCTCTCACATAGCCACCCCAAAATACCCATAAAATAGGATTCTAAACCAATCCTGGAACTCCAAAACGCACACAAAGATACTTCCCACTAAAGTCAGCTTGGGCTACGAGGAACCATATCAGCACTGGGAACTGAAACCAGCCTGCCCTGAAGCCGCGGCTGTGCCCTGGGCGCGGCTGGACTGGAGGAGCTGAGGAGCCTCTCAGGTGAGCGGATTAGCAGCAGCTGCGAGTGGGAATTGTGAAAGGAGGAGATAAGCACTCCGACTGGAAGGCCTCCAGAGCAGAAAAGCGAAAGGCAGAGGTTTTGTACCCGCCTCGGCTTTGCATCTTCCCGCCTGCGGCCTGCAGGCAGCAGGGGGACTGAGCGATTGTTCTCAAGCCAGAGCTCTCGCGTTGAGTGGCCTGGATCCGGATCGCCGTCTTGGGCCTCAGTCTTGGAGTCCTCGCTATCCCGTCAGCTGAAAGTATATAGGAAGAGATCCCAGCCTCTTCCTAAGAGCTACGGCAGCCAGGAGGACCCCAGCGATTTGGGACAGAGCTTCCCCTTCTGGAAGCAGAGCCCCACAGAGATTTAAAAAAAAAAATCACGGTCTGAAGAACCATGAGTAAGAATAAGCATAAGAAGCAAAGTAAGAACAGCTCCTAAACCCTTGATTCCTTCTTTGGGGGAAAGAAAGATCATGGGAGAGAGAGGGAGGAGGAGAGCACAGCCAGAGCACCCCCACCAGGGGCCTCCAGTA
>CM053584.1:230177755-230220688 GCA_028627135.1 Pseudochirops cupreus
GTTCAGAATTAAATGATGATTTTCCTAAAATTCTTAAGTTATTTAAAGTTTAATTCCATGTATTAATTTTTAAAAACAATGTTTATATATAAGAATAACTTTTTGATAGGAAAATAATCTATGTAAATATGACTTTCTCCCACTGTTTTGCCAGTTACACTCTCAAAGCAACTCTAACTGTCTCATCAGTGGTGACAATCAGTTCACTTTAAAATTTACTAGGTAGAAGGGTAATAATATAACTAGAGATCTATTTGAAGTGAAAAAATAAACAATACTACAGTGAGAGGTAATATAAAGTTTGTTTCTGTAGAATACTTATTTTGGTTAATGGTAGCTTCAAAATGACTTGTAAGGTTCATGGCCAGGATTCATAGCTATAGTCAAACTGACCTTTTAGCTGCAAGAACACAAAACTTTGTAATATCTTAATCATATGACTATGTAGATGATGAGGGAAAATTGGAGGGTAAGAAAGGGAATGACTGAGGGAACTTCACTAGCAGAACTCAAATGATGGTATGCAAATGTATCTGATCATCCGTTGGAAACTGATTTATAGTCAAATGTAGCATCCTCATTGTGATTTGGAAACAATTTGATGACAGATTGATAAACTGAAAGAACAGTTTGTTCTTACTGATAAATGGGAAAAGTTTGATCTAAATTATGCACCAATATCAAGATCATTGTGCACACGATCATGTTATTTTCAAATTGCCTTAGAAACATCATTCTATGAATGTGCCTGTGCTTATTGTCACAGAGAAATTATATAGATATACACACACTACATATATATGTAATTATAGAATATATAGAATATATATAATTATAGAATATATATAGTTTATATATAATATATAAGTATAGAATATATAATATAATTATATATAATTGTATAATATATATAATTATAGAATAATTGGGTAATCATTTACTTCTTAAGGCATCAGTAAATAATTTTTAATGTTAACCCACTGAAACATCTCTGTGAATTACTAAATGGAATCCATTGAACTGATCCAATTTCACATTTTGTGCGTGAGAAAAAATGAAATCCAGAGAAGGCTAATAATTTGCCTAAGGTCATACAGGTAGTAAGCAGAAGAAACAGGATTTAATCTTAGGACTTTTAGCTCTAAGCTTAAGCTTCTTAATGTTGTGTGTAAGGAAGAAGATAATGGGATATAACATGACTAGATCAGAAGAAATGGGAAGGGCATAACAGTATACAGAATTTTCATTTGTTATTTTAGCTGTTTAATCAATATTTTGACAAATAGAGTACGAGTAGGTGGCACTTTCCTTTCAAGGCAGATGGTAACATACCTAATCAGGGTTCTTTCCTTTCTCTCTTCCAATACCCCTCTCCATTTTCCTTTTCCTTCTTATTCCTCTTTTCCCTATCCATCGCCCCCCCCCCCCAATTTATATCCTTTTCTGTCCCTGAAACTTTATAAACTATATAGTTAGGTCTCAATTAGTGTGCGTAATGAACCTTATTATGTGGTCATATGTATTTGAATTCATACTATTCCTAATAATAGTTATATAAAATATGGGAATTGGTTCCAGTCCAATGAAAATATTCAGTGAGAATTTAAAATATGCAACTATGTCATGGGATTCATTATTTGCATTAATCAGAAACTTACTTCATGTCCAGTATGCCTGATTGGGATGAAGACAAATTTTGATTAGTGTTCTAATTTCATTGAAGTTGTAGGAATATTCATGTGCCTACATCTATTGCTAAAGAAAAAATTACTTCTAGAGGACATAGCCTGAACTTTGCGTTTCTGTATTTTTAATATTACTATTAAGAAAGATATCTTCAGTATATATGTGTTCTTTGACTAAACTATTTTTATTTCTTGAATAGTTGGAATTGATGAAGAGAAGGAAGGGAAAAGTGGAGGATGGGAGGGAGGGAAGGAGGGAAGAGGCATTTATTAAGTAACTGCTATATGAAGAGAGAATATTTATCAAGTGCCTATTACATGCCAGGCACTGTGCTAATTGTTTTTAAAATATGATATTATTTAATCCTTACAACTACCTTAGGAAATAGGTGCTATTATGATTCCTATTTTATAACTGAGGAATCTAAGTCAGACAGAGGTTATGTGACTTGCTTAGGATCAGACAGATAGTAATATCTGAGACCAGATTTTAATTCTGGTTTTCCTGATTCCAAGTGCAGCCCATCCATTACGCCATCTAGCTGGCTATATCTATAAATACATTGTATCCCTCTAGGACAGTGGTTCTCAACCTTCCTAACACCGTGACCCTTTAATACTTGTATGCGGGCATATCTGCATGTGGGCGGACCAGCCAAAAGATGGATAGAGGAGTAGTGTCTTGGTTCCTAAGACCATCAGAAATATGTGTTTTCCAATGGTCTTAGGTGACCCCATTCAACCCCCAAGAGGTCTCAACCCACAGGTTGAGAACCATTGCTCTAGGAGAATGTAAGCTCACAGACTCATAGGTTTAGAATTAGTTCATCTAA
Organism: Pseudochirops cupreus; assembly: GCA_028627135.1. Lineage (NCBI taxonomy): Eukaryota > Metazoa > Chordata > Mammalia > Diprotodontia > Pseudocheiridae > Pseudochirops > Pseudochirops cupreus. Next base: position 230,180,274 of record CM053584.1, read on the forward strand.
TCATAGGATCAAAGAGTTAGAACTAAAAAGGACCTCAGAAACTATATTATCCTTCTAAAAAATGAAGAACCTGGAGTTATTCTATCCCCTACATTTACAGATGTAGAAACTGAGACTTGGAGAGGTTAAGTGCATTACCAAGTTCACACATGTAGTAAAAACAACATAGAGAAGGATTAGAACCCTGGTCTTCCGATTGCAAATCCAGTGCTCCCTTTGTACCATGTAATCTGCTGTAGTATGTTCCTTGAAAATAGGTAGATGCTGTCTCACGTTGGCATTTGTATCCTCATAGCCTACCTAATTACCTGGTACATAGTAGATGCTTGGTAAACGCAATTTGGTTGATTGCTTGCTTAAAAAGAGCCAAACTGCCTCAAGAGAAGAGTAGAAACCCTCTGCCTATTGTTCTTCTACCCAGAAGAGAAGATAGTTTATAGATGAAGGGTCAAGAGGAAGTACCCCTGAGCTTTGTGAGCCCAGTAGCCACAAGCAACTTGTCTTATAAGCAGCTCACCACATTAATTACTCTTTCCTTTACCACAATTTCATTGTCTACATTAGCGATTGCTATACTAATCTCTGTGATTAAACAGTCTCAGTTAAATAGCATGCTTCAGCAGAAATGTCTTTGGGGAAAATCTGCTTCCTCTAAGAAACTACCATCCAGGCCTCTGTTCATACCATTCATTCAGTCATCCATTCATTCAGTAACCATTTGTTAAAGATCTCTTAAAGCCAATGCATTAGGCAAGGTGCAACGGATGAGCAAGACCCAAATAGGAAAAAAAAAATCTGTGGTGGTCCCTGCTCTCAAAATAAATTGTTCCCAGGTTTCAAATAATTTCTGGAGCATTTTTCTCTCATTTTTTCTTCTCTCCCCTCCCTCCCCCCCTGCCCTTCACTTAACAGTGTTTCATTTTTTTTCCAATTACATGTAGAGATACTTTTCAACATTCATTTTATAAGATTCTTAATTCCAAATTTTTCTCCCTCCCTCCCCTCCCCTTTCCAAAGAAAGAAAGCAATCTAAATAGGTTATATATGTACAATCATATTAAACATGTTTCCACATTTGTCATGTCTCCACTTTTTCTTCAGGGGTGAAAAGTGTTTAATTCAGCATGGTCTAGGGAATTCAAAGTTTGAAGAGACCTTTTGAGAAAATGTAATCCAACCCCTTCATATTTTAGGTCAGGATAAGAATTTCCTCTGGAAAAGGTTGTTACATGCCCAAAGCATACAGGTAGTAAATGGCAGAGGTCTCTGTCATTTCTCTAGAGGGAAAAAATATTCCATGAATTTTTGAATTCTGTCTGCAATGTTGATGCCTTTTTTATTCTTTTTAATGATGTTCTTCTTTAAGGCCAAAGTGTAAAGGCATAAAATGAGGACTGTTTCACATTTAGGCTGGGGGTGTTGTTGTGTGGCTCAAAGGAGGGAGAAGAGTCATCTCTACTATCTGCTTTTCCCACTCTTCTTCGAGAAAGACTTTAGTACCTACCAGGACGAGAAGGGATGATACAGCCACTCTCCTCTCCTCACAGATAGTAGTTACCAGGCTAAAATTACATCCATCTGTTCCCTTCAATATAGTTGATCTAAGGGATGTAATTTTCAGATTCATGTGAAGTTCTGATGGCTGTTTCATTAATAGGGGAAAGGGGAACCGCATGTTTTAAATGTAAGATTTGACTCCTTTCTCACTGAATACTGGTTATACAATTATAACACCAAAAAACCAAAATCATTTATCCAAATCAGTAGCATACACACACACACAGACACATACTCACACATATACATATATACATATATATGTGTGTGTGTGTGTGTGTGTGTGTGTGTACCAGATAATACAGAGTGAAAGAGTTTCCCAGTGAAAGTAAGAAAATTCAGATTCAGTGAAAATTCTACAGCTCACTCAAGGTGAAGTTCCTTAAAGTCATCGAGGTAGCAAACTGGGGATAAAAATATCAGGACACAGTGAACACTTACACTTCTTCTTGGTATTTTCCTTAAGCAACCTGAACTGAGATTGGCACCACCCGTCTTCTCTCAAAAACCTGGAAGCCAGAAGAACCCAATGCCTGAAGAGACTCAAAAACTTGAAGAAAACTACAAGACTCAAGAGACATTCTCCCTCTCTCATCAAATCTGTCCTATCCTTGATGAACAGTAAACTGATCTCCACCAATAAGGAGAGCTATACCAATTGCCTTTAGAATTGGAGTCACAGAGGATATCAAGCAGCAGCCAACTTTCTTCATAGCTAGCCTCTAGCCTAGCAATATTTCCTTTCCTTTCAATTCAATTCAAGAAAATGGTGATTAAAAAGTCTGCTGTTTGGTAGGTACCAAGGTAAGCTCTGGGGATACAAAAATATAAACCAAACTTCCCCTGTCCTCAAGTAGTTTGCAGGAAGGGAGACATCTCAAAAACAGAAACCATTCCTACTACACAGTAGAAATAGGCATTAAAATTAATTTCCACATAGGAAGTTATGTTTTAATTTCAGAAGGTCAGACTTATAAAATGGAATTCAGGGAATATTCTGGAAGTGGCAGTCAGATAATATCTATATTTTATAGCTCTTTAAAGTTTACAAAGTACTTTTAAAGTACTATTTTGTTTCACCCTCACAACAATCATCTTTTTACAGATGAGGGAAATGAAGTGGACAGATATTAAGTTACTTGGCCCAGGGTTACATAGCTACCAAATGTCTGAGGTTGGATTTGAATTCAGGTCTTCTTAATATTCTTTCTCAGTCACTATTCTCACTATTCTGTGGTATAGAGGTATACAAACAAATGTAAGATACAGGTTTTGACCTCAAGGAGTTAATAGTTTATAGTTTATTCAAAGTCAAATGCATTGATCCACCAAATTGTCACGACCAAAATGAAAATGAAATTAGGGGCAACAGCTAATTCACTAATATAATTATCCGGGAAAAAATATTGAATCATGGTATATTGACTTCAGTGTCAGGCTTGCATTCAGGAAAATCTGCAATAAAATCCTAATTTTAAGAATATTATTTACTTGTGTGATCTTAGTTAAAAACACAGATTTTTGAATCAGATGTTACCATAGAGGTCAGAATATTCCCTGAATTCCATTTTATAAGTGTGACCTTCTGAAATTAAAACATAACTTCCTATGTGGAAATTAATTCTAATGCTTGTTTCTACTGTGTAGTAGGAATGGTTTCTGTTTTTGAGATGTCTCCCTTCCTGCAAACTACTTGAGGACAGGGGAAGTTTGGATTATATTTTTGTATCCCCAGAGCTTTTGGTTGAAAGATGAGAAAACCAAAGATCAAAGAGGTTAAATAATTTGCCCAAAGTCCCACAACTAAAAAGTATCTCAGCAAGTATTTGGTTCCCCACCATGCCCCCATGAAACCTCCTTATCAGGAAATTTATCATCCTAAAAGACAGTATCAGCTTTGGTACTCACACTGCATCAGTACTCTTTGGCTCTCTAATTGGAGAGTTAGAGGGTGATGAAAGAACACCTTCCAAAGACTCCATTTAAAGAAAGGTCCCAAAGACCAGTCATTTCTTTATTTCCCACCACCATTCATAATAGGAACTGGACTCCACTGTTCTCCTGCAGTGAGTACCCTCTTCCTCCAGGCTCACAACTACTCTGCTTTTCAGCTTTCATCTGTGTGTTGAATTCCTGATGAAGTCATTGAAGACAGGAGCTATCTCTTTTTCATATTTTTATCCTTAGTACTTACCACGTTGCCTGGAACATAATAAATGTTTAGTAAATGTTTATTGGCTGATTCCTTACCCCATAGCCACCATTATCCCCATCATAACACTCTGCTCAGGCATCCTCCTTTTATTTCCATCACCAGTAAATAAAATTAGCTCTAATTCTGGAAGGGAGTTTGGAGGTCATTTAGCCTAACCTCTTTGTTTTACAAATGTAAAGTATAAAGTGAGAACCAGAGATGTCAAGGGACTTCCCAAGGTTGCCCAAGTATTAAATGACAGATCACGGATATGAATATGAGTCCTCTGGGTAGCCTCAAAATTTCCTTCCAATTTTTAGATTCTATCATCCAAAGTTAGTGCTCTTTCCTCCACTGTACCATGCTGTGCTTCAAGTTCATGAGATCACATATTATATGGATAATTATCTCATTTTCTTCTTCCTCCTTTCTAAGGAGACTTATTTATTTTGTTCTTTCTTTGTCTATCCACTTGCTTCCTGACTAATTATCTTCATGGGACATTTCACAGATCTTATTTTATTAAAAAAAATAAATGTCTTTTTTTTTAACTGAGTAGTGATAGCCCTCAAAATTTCAAATAAAATATCCCAACTCCTGACACTGAAACAGTTGGAAATCATTAATTTTCTTCCTTTCCTTGCCAGGCATCCTTGGCATACGTGGATGAATTAAGTAAACATGGCCACTGAATGACAAGAAGTGGTCCAAGTACCAGACAGTTAAGATTTATTAAAACACTGTTACTTGGAATAATCCTGTTTGCTTGCCTTTTTATGCACCATTGATTCTGAAGTGTTCAACGCTAAAATGTTAAAGTGCAATTTTTGTTATAAAGTTAATAGATAAGGGAAGTATTACCAAAGGAAAAATTATGGAGTGAGAGATCTCTTAAGGTAGGTTGCAAACTTTATTCTCTAATTTGGCTTAGTCTTATTTCCCCTGCATTGTCAACAGAAAGCAAGATAAACTAGAGAGGAGAAGTCCATCAGTTTATCATTTCAGAGAGGCTCGATAATTTTGCTTTTTATAGCAAAAAAATCTGAAAAGCACTTCTAATCTACAAGGTTAAGGTCTGGTCTTAATCTCATTAGCTAAATGACTGCAACGAATTTATTTTTTACATTTTCAGAACCAGTCAATGAAAAAGCAGTTTTTAAGTGCCTACTATGTGTTTGGCACTGTGTTAGGCACTGGAGGTATAAAGACAATGAATAAAACATTCCCCTACTCATAAGGAGCTATATTATAATGGGAATGTTATTATCCATAGCTCTTCCACTCTCATAGTTATCCAAACATTTTGAAGTTGACTTTAGATTATTTTAAGGAAGATAACTTTTGAATGAATTCTAAGAAAACTGAAAACCTGGTAAAAGCCAGTATCACTGACAAAAATCAATAGAGTTTTAGAGGTTTTTCATTCTCGTGTATTACTTCTCCCACTCAAAAATGTCATCTCATTTCACCAATAGACTAGCAAACCTTCCCTATGACTCCCTTTTTTTTTCTATTTTCTTGCTTCTAAGTCAAGTATTACAGCATGGTGCTGAATCCTCACTCCTATAACACCTTTTATCCATTGTCATCTAATTATTCCCAACATCTTGTCTCATATACTCAGAATCTCATCCTAACAACTATCTTTTCTGTTGAATTTATGGAAACCATTCTCTCCCTATTGGCTGTGTTTTCCACCACAGTAAATACTATGACCTGATTTGAGAAACATGAGAGAAAACATCATTGACATATGTTAATAAAACAAACAAATTTTTACCATGTTTATTTAGAAATAATATAAGTTTGGAACTAATTTTTTTTTAATTTTTGGAATTATGCCTCAAATTTCTTTAACTGATTTTTAGCCTTTATAGAGTTCCAGAGGACTTTTTTTTTTTTGGCTTCTAATAGCCTCTCTGATATCTTGCATAGTTTTTCAAAGACCGTGATCTAGATGATACAGTTCCCTCTTTCTAGTCAGCCCTAGACAAGGTTTTAGGTAGAAACTTGTTTTCAGGTCTTTTTGGCATCACTTTTGAGTTCATCTTTCTTTTTCTATTTGCCTCCTACTACAATAGTAATCTTGGTCGGGCAGGATCCAAGTGGCCTTATTGATGTTATTTAGTTGATTTTGATTTGTGTCCAATTCTTCTTGACTCCTTTTGGGGTTTTCTTGGCAAAGATACTGGTATGATTTGCCATTTTCTTCTCCAGTTCATTTTACAGATGAGGAAACTAAAGGAAACCGAGTTTCATGATTTGCCCAGGGTCACATAGCTAGTAAATGTCTGAGAACAGATTTGAATTTATATCTTCCTGATTCTAGACAAAGTGCTCTGTGTATCATGCCACCTAGTTGCCCCTAGGGCCCAAATGTGTGGTGGTAAATATTTAATAACCAACTCTTCAGAAAAAAAGACATACCTTTAAATTTAATCTGCATCGTTATCATTTTCTCCATCATGTTATTAAGTCAATCAACATATCAAAAAATCAAGCCCAGATTACCCAAGCTGTAAATGATTGTACTTAAAATTTAATAATTGGCTCCCCTGAGTCATTATGATCTGGTTCCAGAATACTGTATCAGGATCCCTATAGTAATGTGCCAATGACTGCTTTAAGCACTTGACCTTTGCCTGTTCTGTGCCTCTGTCAAAAGTCACCTCTTCTATATTCCCGGGTCTTAGAACCATGACCTTTCATTTACATAACAGTTTAATTAGTGAAACTATTTCTAAATGCAGATATTATATTAGTTTAATGAAAAAGCTATACTTGCATAATAACATTTTTTTAACACCTTTTGAGAATGGAAAAGCTTTTAAATGAGAAGACTTCTGGAAAGATAATTCCTGGGTCAAAATAGTATCTCTAATGGTAGGGCTTTTAGCCACTGTTAAGCAGGTAGATGAGCTTTAATTACTCTTAATCCCCTCAGATTATATAGCTTGTGTAAAAACTGGGTATTAAAAACAAGGAGCTTTAAATATTGATACTTTCATCACTTGTATTAAAGTGGTGAAAAGAGGAGAAAATAAATATTTGCTTTCTTCTTCCTTTGTCCTTTACCTTCCGCTAGACACTGTGTCTTTTGTTAGAGTTATCTGAATTCTATATAGTGGATTTCATATTTCCATTTTTAATGAAATCTATTCTCACAAAAAACCTGATGCTTTACATGAATTTTCCCCATCATTGATTGTGATGTTAAATGATGCAAATCTAATCTTCAATATTTTAAGGTTAAAAAAGAAAGAATAACAAAGTGAGAATTTATATTTATTCTGTGAATATGTTTTGTTTTTTTCGGGACTCAGATATTTTTCTCTTATATAAATGTAAAATTTTAATTAAATTAGAAAATGTGTACCTAATTTTCTTTTTTTTTTAATCATGGCAAGCTTATGGTGTTTAAATTCTATTCTACCTTCTACGTTACCTTCTTTGTATTTTTTTATATAATTGATGTGATTTAGAAAATTTAATTTTGTTATTCCTGACAGTATATTTCTCTTGTGTTTGACCTCACAGCTGAATATATTTGTTGTAAAAGATGAACAACAACACTATTTATCTGTTTAAACAGAAAATATCTTTGCAGAAGTGCAATGTAACATGAGCTATGATGTTTTCTATGTATAACATACACCCACACCTTTTACTTGTCTCCTGTAAATGTAAAGCTCTATATTCTTTTACAGTAGCTAGTAAGTGTCTGGATAGTAAAATGCAGTTGATGCATTATATATGTTAAAATACTGTAGGCCCATGTAATGTGAGACATTACACGTTTGGAGAGTATCATAAACCAGTGGGCAAATATTTATAAACTCTACAAGAAAAAGACCTCTTTCTCTCTTCCAAATTTAAGACATCTTTTAAGATTTTCTGTCCAAAAAGCAACATATAAAGCCTAAAAAGAAAAAGGTAAAGTGTTCAATCATTTATATACCTAATAAGAATGCATACTAATTTATGGCACATAAAAAACATATGACTGGCCACTTTTTTTCTTCAAGCAAAATTCATATTCAGAAACAATGATTTCAATATTTTATAGTGGTTTATTCTTCCCACTTCTCTATTGAGTGCCTAAGTCTTCTAGCTCCTCTAAGGGAGCACAAAACCCCACACCAAGGAATGAGGCAGCATATAGCAATGGGAGAGGTGAGTGCAGCCAGTGTCTGCTGGGTAGGGAAAAGGGGTTTTCCAACCATCAGCCTGCCTCTTCCTGCCTTCATTCAGAGACTCTGAGAACTATGTCGTATCTGTTGCCCTGGCTGCAATTTCAGAATCACAGAACTTCAACCCATAGCTGAGCATGAATCCCTACTATAAAATACCCAACGAATTGTTAGTCTTCCATCCTTTGCTTGGTGACTTACAGTGAGGAGAGTTCATTACTTCTCTAAGCTATCTGTTCCATTTTTGGAGTTCTAATTGTTTGAAGATTTTCCTTTAATAAATATTTTTGAGTGAATGAATGGATGAAGGAAGGAAGGAAGGAATAAAGAGACTCACAAAATGAATAAAACCTGTGCTCGGTGAAGATTTTACCAGGATTAGTAGATCAGCATTGAATTTGAAGTTCCAGTCTCAGTTCCATTATTTATCGTATAGGTGACTGTAGTCAAATCACTTTAGTTCTCTCACCCTCAATTTCTTCAGTTGCATGCAATGAGAACAAAATCTGCACTAATAACTTTATTAAGGTTGTTGGGAGAATACTTTACAATTTGTGAATGAGTAGATGCATGCTAAATGCTCTTATTTGCATTATGATTGCTTCACTTTTTTCAAAGGGTTTGTGATTAAATCAATGCATGCATTTCTGATGCCTTAGTAAACTATTCTATGAATTACTGTGATAAAAATGATTCTTTGACTGGTAACATAATTCTGGGAATAAACTTGGAATTAAACTTAGCAAAGCTTGTTCTCAGATAAAAGACAGTGTATCATGCAGACTATATTTAAAGTCCTTTCAGCTTGATAGGACCAAAAGAATCTTAATTCAGCATGTAAGATGAAGATGTACCTATTTATGAATGCATATATGTATGTACATGTGTATATCCATTTATATTTATAATAGAACTAGAAAGTCTTCTAAAAATCACCTGATCTAGTAATTTTCTTTTATCCTGACTCCATTTTATACATGTAAAAACAGAAACTCATAAAGATTGAATGATCAATGTAATACAGCTAGTTAGTAACAGAGAGAAGACTGAAGTTCAGTTCTCCTAATTACTAGGCAAGTACTCTTTCAATTACAGAAGCTATGCCGTCATTATAATCACCCCAGTGTGTCTTCATCTCTTCTGGCTCCACAAAGTTGAAAATATCCCTTTCATTCTGTTTAAAATGGACATATAAATGTTATACTTCTCCAGATTTGAATATACTACTGACTTTAAAAATACTCATCTCCTCTATTGCCTATCAGCAAATATGTCAAGAAGGCTAATTAAGCTCATAAGAGAAGAGCATCCTCAATTAAGTTTCATGAAAAAAAATATCTAAAAAGGATTTAAATTATATTGTACAATTTTAGAGAAAAAAGTATATACTTTTGATTATCTCCCCCAAACTTTCTGAACCATTGGCTTAATGACAAGCAAAGGAAATCTGTGGCTAGACTGAAGATTAATATGCACAAGACTTAATCATGCATTATATCAAAAATGAGAAGTGTCATGATGAATTTTAAATGGTTACTTAATGCATCTTCCCAGGCCAATGGATCCATGATCAGAAAAAATAAAAGTAAAGGTACAGTCAAAACAACATTTTGAATGCTCCATCAAACAGTACAATCTCATCCTCTGCTGAACCACAGAAAAGCTTTGACAAAGTGAGATATTGCTGTAGAGCTTTTTAATATAAATATTTCCTCCTAACAGAGACAGCACAGAAGGGTGTATGTCAGTCCAGCTACAGAGTTTGAAAGATCTAAATTCCATTCCTGTCTTTCAAACATAAACTCAGATTATGCTACACAAGTCATATAACCTTTCAATTCCTCAGGCATCTCCCTAATATCAGCTACAAACTAGTTGCTAATTTCCTTTGATGGAGTAAGTTTCCATTTTATGATTTAACCACATCAATGAAATCACAGGTCAAGACTACTACCATCACCACCTCCGACAACAAAATTTTAAAAAATTCCAAGTTTAAAGTTAAAAAATACTAAATAATCAAATTTGAAACTAAAGGTATACTTTGTAGCAAAGCATAATATTGAAGATTATTTTAGGCCAAAGATCCACAAATGACATGTTCCTCAAATATATAGACAGCATAGGGAAGATAGGGCAGTAGTAAAGTTGAATGTTAATATGGCACAGGAATGACAAACATGGGTCTGACTTCAGAAAACATGAGAAATTAAATTTACTTATATGTAAATTTTCCCTCATAGTAAGTAGAATAGGCAAGCTATTATTGAAGTGCTCTGATTATAAAGAATCACAGAAACTCCAAATCAAAAGGTACCTCAAATGACTTCCCAGGCCATAATGGCAGAGGAATTTTAATCATTTTAAAACTACTCAAATATATTTAAGTAAATAAAAACTGTAGTACATGAAAGAAATATGTTTTGATAACTCAGAGGTGGTAAAGGAGCAGAGGAGAAGGTAAACTTAGGTACCATTACTAGCACCCATTGACTCTTTTAAGAAAACCAAATAGTTATAATCCAAAATGAAGAAAAATCTCTACCAAATGCTCTTTGCCTTGCAAAGCTTTTATTAACACAACTTTAAATTCTAGAAGACAGGGAAATTACCAGACAATAAAACAACATGTAAGGAAAACAAAATGTGACACTCTTCACCAGGAAATGCCTGATGGGGAAAGAGGCAACCATGAAGAACATACTAGCTGAACAGAAATTGACAGCAGAGGCCATGTTGAATTTTCAGTTATTATAATACTTCACTTTGCCACTCATCCTCAAAAAATAAGTAATGCCCTTTAAAATTACAACATGTAATTATATTCTGCTAAATGTAAAAGGAAAACTCTGAAAATGGGCAAGAAAAAGAGAAATTTATAAGTGTTTTTTTGGCTGATAAAACCTTTGTCCTATGGGAAAATCAGCAAACTATGAATGGAATGCTAAATGTCTCACCTATTTAGAAATGAGTGTTTGATCAAGTAAGCAAAGGGTTATTGTATGCATCAAAGAATCCATACTAAGGAATTTGGGCTGAAACTGGAACATCAAGAAACCAAATTGGGTTAAAGGTATATATCTGGTATGCTGAGCAACAGTCATAACTAGCATAAAGTGCATGGAAACTTAAAGGACGCGAAGGGCATCATAGTTTGAAGAGCAGTGTAGAAACAATTGAGCTTAGTACCTAATCAACAAGAATAATTACTTAAAAAAACCTACCAGAAAGTACCCAATCCTTAGTGTGTTCCTCCCAAACCTTGCCCCTACTTCACTAGCATCACTACCACTAGCTCCAAGGTACAAGATGTGCTGGCTAAGGCTGTGCCACGGTCAGTTGTCTAATTCAAATTACAAATGAGGACAGAATCGAGCAAGAACTTTCTAAATAATAGGGTGATGTAGCACAGATCAGTAATGAGAGTGATAAAGGTAGGGGAGAGGAATGGGTAGATAATGAAGTAAGGGCCTTGTCAGGTTTGAAGAAATCTCTCTGATCATTAAAACATAACAAACTAGTTGTGCCAACAATAACCCCATTGTTAAATTTTGCTTTCTTAGGGGTCACCAACAATGGTTCATTGTTGTAAAGAAAGATTGTATTGCTCTTAAGTGAAAGTTTCTCTTTCTGAGCAAAAGGAAAGCAGAATGAATGTTCTGTAAATAAGAGGGATAGAGTTTTCAAGGGCTGATTCATCTCCATGGGATGGGGAGGTGGGACCAGATTATTCCTATTTTAATAAAAATCCCTCATATTACCACGTTAACACAGTAAGTTTCTAGGATGTTTTTAAAGTGTTGGGAACTCCTTCTTCACCAGTATGGTCCACAAATTATCTCCACCTTAGTAGAAAAATTTTGGAATAGCCTAAGACACAGAGAAGTTAATTTGCCTATGTCCCAAAATATCAGAGGTGGAATTTTAACCCAGGTGTTCCTGATGCCAAATTCAACATGCTATCCACTATACCGCATTCCTTCTCCCATTAAAAAGCAATGAAATTAATATGAATTTACAAAAAGTTTAATGTCTCTGTATTACTCACATCTGATAGTAGAATTTCTTTGAAACAGTCACAATTTCCTGTTAAACCTCTCATGAGAACAGATCTTTGATATAGATGTGAAAGAGAACTCAGAAAGGGAACAAGCATTTACTAAATACTTAGTATGTGCCAGACACTATGCTAAGTGATTAAGAAATATTATCACATTTGATACTCAGAAAAAGATCATGAAGTAGATGCTATTATAATCCCCATTTTACAGTAAGAAAAAAAATAACTGAGGCAGACAGAGGTTGAGTGATTCACTTAAGTGATTCACACTGCTAATAAGTATCTGAGGCTGGCTTCAAACTCAAGTCCTCCTGATACCAGGACCAGTGTTCTATTCACTATGCTCTCTAGCTACTAATATTTTCATTATTGCTTTATTTATAAATTTAACAAAAAAAAAACAATTCTGTCATGGAATTTCATTTCTACTATTAATGCAAAAGTAGATAAATTAGCCAGGACTGAAATTTGCTTCTAATATGACAATAAAGCACGTGTTCTAACAATTTCAACTATAATCTCCCCCCACCCAACAAAAAAATACAAAAAATAAACTTCCTAATCCAATGCTATTCCTCTTTATAATGCCAAGCAAAGACAACTTCCAAGGTTCGGATTACCAGCATAATAAACCCCATTTATTCAGCAAACATTCACAGAACAGAGAAAGTCAAAATACAGTGTAACCTGTTCATTTAGGAAGTAAGTTCTCAATTCAATTGCAAAGTATCAAGGTCCAAATATCCCACCCCTGGCCAGTACATTAGTCAAAGTAGCCCACTCCTGGGCAGTACATTTAGTCAGTCAATAAAGTCTTTCCTCTCACATGGAGAAGAGCCTCCAATCATAAACAAAGTACATTCATTTGGTCAATCACAGAGCACAAAAAACTCAAAGGCTTCCCACCCCTGAATCTCAAAAGGGGCAGGAGAGCACAAAAGGCCATCCACTCTTAAGTTACAACTAGGTTAAGATACCATCTCAACATCGAATACCCAAGGACAGGTCCTTCTTTCATCTTCACTCGAGGCAAGCCCTCAGCAATCTCAGTTCCTGGAGAGACAAGGCTCAACAAAGCCATAGCCAGTGTCCTCATCAAGTCACTCTCTGCCCGTAAAATAGTCCCAGAACCCCTGAAAATATCAGCAAGGCCCTCTTCCAGGATTTCTGTAGACATACAACAGGAAAATCCTCCTTCAGGGCTTCTGAACCAACAGCAAGGTTCCAGGACCTCTACAACAGCAGCGCTGTCCTTAACCAGCAGATGAATCTGGCAAAATAACATCAAAACAGACAGAAAATACTGGCATCACAGCCATGCCTCCTCAGTTCTTGGCAGCTCCAGGTGGCAGTTCTTAAAAGTCTTGGGCAGCTCCAACAGGCTCTCAGCAGTCTTTCTCTCAGCAACTCAGGCTCTACTATACTGTATACTACTCTCCCAAAAGTCCTTCTGGCCTTCTCTAGGCTTGGGCCTCTGTCCCAATTCACAGCTCCTCCCAGTTCAGCCCTCTCTCTTCACGTCAACAAGTCCATCCCACAAGTGGGATTCACAAGCTCTGGGTTTTAACACTTAACCCAAAAACCAAGCCAATACAAGGGCATCACCAAATTCTATTACCATTACACTCTTACAATTCTCTCCCTTTCCCCCCGAGAAACCTCCCCCACCCAGCTCTGTTTCCTCCCAGTTTAAAGTCCTGGAGACTTTTGAATATGCCATTTTATGCTACCTAATCCCTATTTTGAATTGTTTACTACTTCCTACATGGATAGAGATTCATTTTTATGCTCTGTTTTTAATCTTTTTAAGGCTTGAGGAAATGGTGAATGTTAGGAAATCATTTCTCATCTTTCATAACACAGTGTAAAAAATATATAACTATCTTTCCATTCTGCCTTTCCACTTAGTGCCCCAATCAGTGTTTCCTGAAGGTCTCAGAGGTATTATTAGTACATGAAAAGTGAGTGCAGGAGTTATCCAGTACTTTTAAGTCTTTTTAAGAAAATTAGTTTATAAATTTCTCTCCACACTTCTTGCTAGCTTTTCAGAGTTTCTTGTCATCTTAGGCAGAGCATAATTGCATGTTGTAACTTTAGAGGACATCTCTTATTTTTTAAGGGTGAGTGAAAAAGTTGACATGTTCTTATAACTGGAAATGCAACTTTAAAAAAATATCAACATAAATGTTGCTGTACAATAAAATGCCTACTTACGTTTCATTTTCAAGTGAAAAGAAATAAAAACAACAAAACAGGGAAATCCATTTAGGTACAACTTGTTTATTGATGGGGTTTGAGTTTGCCTTAGCAGCTGGGCTATAGCTAAAAAATGTATGGGTCTATGTCTAGAGTATGAGGAAGTAGTTCAACACACCCCAGAGTGTCTGATGACTACATGAACAGTTATAGAAAGCAAAAAAAACAAAAAAACAAAACACAAAAACACAGATATGAGATAGGTTCTGTTGGCTCCACATTGTTGAATTTATATTTTAGATTTTTTTCCCAATATTTATTATTTTTTTTCATTTTTAACTTTTTTTTACATTCTGAGTTCCAAATTTCCTCCCTCCCTCCTGCCTCTCCCCAAGCAACAGAGGGCAAACAATATGATATCAATTATGCATGTGAAATAATGCAAAATGGATTTCCATATTAGCCACATTGCACCCACATACACACAAAAAAGGTGAGAAATCTCTTCTTCAATTTGCAATGAGTTCATCAATTCTTCCTGTGGAAGGGAATAGCATTTTTCATCATGAGTCTTTTGGAATTTTCTTGGGTCATTATATTTATCAGAATATCTATTGTAATCATTACAATACATTACAATATTGCTTTACTGTATACAATGATCCCCTGGTTCTACTCATCTAACTTTGCATCCATTCATTTAACTCTCTCTATGTTTTTCTGAAAGTACTCTCTTCATCCTTTCTCATAACACAATAGTACTCTATATGTGGTATGTGATTATATACCACAACTTGCTCAACCATGCCCCAACAGATGAGTATTCCCACAATGTTTAATTCCGTCACCAGAAAAAAGAATTATTATGAATGTTGTTGTACATATAAGCCCTTTTCCTTTTCCTTGGATTTCTTTGGGGTACAAACCTAGTGGTGTTGCTGGGTCAAAGGATATATAGTTTTATAGCTCTTTCAGAATAACCCCAAACTGTTCTTTATGGTGGTTGGACCACTTCACAGATCTACCTACAGTTTATTAGATCACCTTTTTGCCCTCACCCATCATATCATTTGTCATTTCTGATATATGTGAGGTGGTACCTCAGAGTTGTTTTAGTTTGCATTTTTCTAATTAATAGTGACTTAGATCATTTTTTTCATATGACTATAGATTCCTTTGATGTTTTCTTCTGAAAACTGCCCATTCATATCCCCTGACAATTTATCATTTGGGTAATTCAAATAATCCACTAGTCAAAGTCCTCCCCTATCAAGGACTACACGCATGCGCCACCACAACTGGTAGAGTTTTATTGGTGTTTCCATGTGTCCCCCCAATGAATCAAGGTTCTTTTACACTGTGCCATAAGAATATGAATCCTAGTAGTTCTTAATTAACTGGAAAAGATTCAGGTTGAGGTACAAAAATTGACTATGTATGTTAATATAGCTAAGTTCAATGAGGGCTTACCAGAAGAATGGACACCAGAAAACAATGTGTCTCATGCATAGCAATTCATGAAGCAACTTAATGTAGTGGACAGAGAGCTAGTCACAGAGTTAAAAAAAAAAAAGACCTGGTTCCAGTTTTGTCTCCTCCATACAGAGGCTATGGGATACAGGGCAAGTCATTTTACTTCTCACTGAACAAAATAACTCTTTATGGTTTTAAATATTTAATTAAAGGAAATTCTTTACCACATGTTTCCTACACTGTAGAAGTTATGGATGTGGGTGGGTGAGGAGTCAGGATAACAATTAGCAACTCACCTTAACATAATAAGGAATTCTGATCCACATTGGTAGAATAAATGCTTCCCAAAACTAATGATTAGACATTGTAAAACACTAACACATGCACATGTAATCATTTGAGAAGTAGCATTGTGTTTTAGAGAGTTGGACTTAGGAATAGGAAGAACTGAGCACAAATCCTGTCTCAACACTGTGGATAATCACAATGAAATTTAGCTATACCTTAAGAAATCTAATGAAAAGGTCTTATATTTACAAAAAAAAAAGTAATAATTATAGTAATTCTTTTTGTAATTGCACAGAATTAGAAATTAAGGGAGTGTCCATCAGTTTAAGAGTAGATGAAATGGTATTTAATGTAAAGACAATTTTGAAGCACTTAAGGACTCACATTAATCCAATGATCAGTTATGTCTCCAGAGAACAGATGAAGCAGATGCTACCTACCTCCTGACAGAAAGGTTGCAGACTAACTATATAGAATGAGATGTACCTTTACAGACAGCGTTAAAATGGACATTTTTTCTTAATTTACTCTACATATTCATTGAGAGGCTTTTTTACTTTTTTTCTTTCCCCTCTCCCTCAGTGTTTTGTGGCAGTGCTCTAGCACCCTTGTGAAGACATAGGATTCCCCTTTTGAGCCTTGCTTTCTACAACTGGGTTGACAAATTCATATCCTCACAGTGCAGGTACAGGTTTCAAAAGATTAAATCCTTGTCCAACTACCCAGTTTATGTCTAAGAAAAGACCCATGGGAGGATTCTGGGAAGATAGTAAAGTATGTTAGAAAATTTCAAGCTCTCAAGCTTTTCCCCCACAAAAGAGATAAAATAATACCTTAAGGTGAGTAAGTATGGGTAAAATTTAATAAGAATAGTGGTAAAACAGGGGGTCTTCCTAGGACAATTGGAGATGAGAAGAAAAATCCCTCAACAAGGTTCCATCTAGGTGAAAAGTAAACACTTCTAGTTTATGGTCCTCATTAACAACAAGAAGCAAGCTGCTAAAACAACAATCAGGGAAAGCCCTGGGTATAGCTTGGTGGGGAGGCCTCTTTGGCCCATTCACAGGAACTTTTACCCCTAGGATAGAGAGGAGAGTTGGACATCTGAGCAAGGGAAGATGGAAGGAAGATATGCTGACAAGTAACATCAGACACAGCTGTGCTGTGGAGAGCAGCAGAGACAAGAAGAAACCAGTCAAAACCTCATGAGTGTTGAAGCAGTGGGGCAGAATGCTCCTGGTTGTGGACACTTGATTCCAGGTTAGAGGGGAGAACTGAGATCTGGGGTAAGAGACACAGTTGCTCATAGCCCAGGGGTAGAGAAGATTACATAAATTAATCAATTGCTACAAAAAAAAATGCACATGCAAAGGAGAAAGAAGTCAACTATAGAAAACTATTATGGGAATAGAGAAGACCAGGTTTCATCTTCAGAGGAGTATATTGAAGCAAAAAAAAACAAAAAAAAACAAAAAAAAAACCCCTCTTCTGCCCCCAAAGAGTAATGTCAAATGGTCACCTGCCCAAAAAGAAGTCATAGAAGAATGTAATACTTTAAAAATCAAATGAGAGAGATGGAAGAAAAACTAAAATAAAAAGGAAGAACATTTCAAGAAATGGACATTATGAAAAGAAAGTCAACCAATTAGGAAAGGAGATCCAGAATCTTAAAGAAGTAAATGGCAACTTGAAAATTCGAATTGCATAAGACAAAGACAGTGAAGTTATAAGAGATCAAGTAATTATCAAACAAAATATGATGAATGAAAAAATAGAAGAGAAAGTGAAACATAAGAAAAACAACTGATCTGGAGAACAGATCAAGAAGAAAAAATGTAAAAAAGATCAGACTACCTGAAACGTATGATAAAAAAAACCTTGATAAAATAGTACAAGAATTAATTTTAAAAATAGTCCTGAAGCACTGGAACAAGATAGGAAAGTAGAAATAGAAAAAAAATCCATCAAACACCACTTGAAAGAAAACCTGTAAGGGAAACTCATGGGAATATTGTAGTCAAATCCCCAAATGCCCAGCTCAAGGATAAAATATTAAAAGCAATAAGAAAAAAATCAATTTAAATATGATGGTGCCACAAGTAGAATCACACAAGACCTAGCAGTGGAGACATTAAAGGACCACAGGTCTTGAAACACTGTATATTGAAGAGCAAAAGAACTGAAGTTGTGGCCAAAAATATCATACCCAGAAAAGTTAAGCATAATCCTGAATCCAAAAAAAAAAAAAGGACATTGGATCACCTGTCAGACTTTCAAGACTTTGTCATTAGTCATTGGGTAATTGGTAAGAAAGATTAGGATACACCTGAGTATGATATGACTTTTAAAAGTAAACCCACTTAGGAACAGTTAAAAAGAGTAATTATTTTATACAAATGAGGTGTAAGAGGAAGAAATGATATGAAGGAATTAGATGGCAGAGGTGGCCTGGTAGTTCTGGCAACCTACTTTCATCAGGAATGGGTTTAAGAAGGAACAATACAAACATACATTCACATACATGAGATCTGGGGTAAGAGACACAGTTGCTCATAGCCCAGGGGTAGAGAAGATTACATAAATTAATCAATTGCTACAAAAAAAATGCACAGGCAAAGGAGAAAGAAGTCAACTATAGAAAACTATTATGGGAATAGAGAAGACCAGGTTTCATCTTCAGAGGAGTATGTTGAAACAAAAAAAAAAAAAACCCTCTTCTACCCCCAAAGAGTAATGTCAAATAGTCACCTGCCCAAAAAGAAGAACATGATACTTTAAACGTAATACTTTTATATATATATATATTTATATATACATATATTTATATATATATATATTTATAGATATGTATATGTATATATGTATATGTGTATATATGTATGTATATGTGTGTATACATATATACATATACCTATACATATGCATATACATATACATATATATGTTTTTCTATCTAAATATCTAATTTTTTTCTAAATTCAGAAGACATAAAATGGTAAAGGGATAGTGAGGGAGGAAAGGACAAGGGAGGGATCTCCAAAGAGAAGGATGGGGGAATAGGTTGTATGGAGTTATAGAAGGGTGTTTAGATTTATGAGAATGTGAGGATAGGGGAGCAATCCTTGGAGCAGAGTAGGCTAAGTAATAGAAGGGCAAGGTAGCAGGTAAAAGTAGAGGAGTCAGGAAGGATAGGAAACAAGGGATATGCACACACATATAAACAAAGATCAATTTGTGAGAAACATGCTTGTGGGGATCACAGGACTTCCCAGGTAGGGTCAGGGAGTTAGCACAGATGAGCCTCTGCTCCAAACTGCTTCCCTGGGGGACCCTTAAGAAGATCACGTGACATACCCCTTAATGAGGCAAAACCCTTCTCACTGAAAGAACTCCAAAACAGAGTGGGCAGAGGAAGGCATTTATTATACTTCTTGAGACAGAGCAGGTGTAGTGCTCCCTGGGAACACCCATACCAATTGAAAGCAGGAGTGAGGCTCTACAGGAATGCAAGGGTGGTTCAATTTCAGTAAAACTATCAGTATAATTAATCACATCAACAGCAAAACTAGCAGAAACCATATGATTATCTCAATAAATGCAGAAAAAGCTTTTGACAAAATACAAAATCCATTCCTATTAAAAACACTAGAAAGTATAGGAATAAATGGTGTTTTCCTTAGAATAATAGGTAGCACCTATTAAAAGGCATCAGCAAATATTATACGTAATGAGGATAAACTAGAAGCATTTCCAGCAAGATCAGGGATGAAACAAGGATGTCCACTATGACTTTTCTTCAATCTGGTACTAGAAATGTTAGCAGTAGCAATTAAAGAAGAAAAAGAAATCAAAGGAATCAAATTAGGCAGAGAAGAGACCAAGCTATCACACTTTGCAGATGATGTGATGATATACTTAGAGAATCTTAGAGAATCAAGTAAAAAACTTCTTGAGACAATAAATAAATTTAGCAAAGTTGCAGGATATAAAATAAACATATATAAATCCTCAGCATTCCTATATATTTCCAACAAAGTCCACCAGCAAGAGATCGTAAGAGAAACCCCATTTAAAGTTACTGTAGATATTATAAATTATTTGAGAATCTACCTGCCAAAACAAACCCAGGACTTATATGAACACAACTACAAAACACTTCTCACAAAAATTAAATCAGATCTAACTGATTGGAAAAACATCAACTGCTCCTGGCTTGATCAAGCTAATATGATAAAAATGACAATTCTACCTAAATTAACTTATATATTTAGTGCCATACCAATCATTTTACCAAAAAATTACTTCATAGAGCTAGAAAAAATAGTGACAAAATTCATTTGGAAGAACAGAACATCCAGAATATCAAGGCAATTAATGAAAGGAAATGCTAGGGAAGGTGGCCTAGCCGTACCAGATTTTAATCTCTATTATAAAGCAGCACTCAGTAGTCAACAACTATAGTAATATACTGTTTGATAATCCCAAAGACCCCAGTTTTTGGAATAAGAACACGCTACTTGATGAAAACTGCTGGGAAAATTGGAAAATAATATAGCAGAAACTGGGCATAGACCATCATCTAATGCCATGCGCCAAAATCAAGTCTAAATGGATACACAATCTAAGTATAAAGGCTGAAACTGTAAGTAATCTGGGGAAGCAAGGAATAGTTTACCTATCAGATTTATGGAGTAGGGAAGACTTTATGACCAAAGAAGAGTTGGGGATCATTATAAAATACAAAAGGGATAATCTTGATTACATTAAATTGAATACTTTCTGTACAAACAAACCCAATGTAACCAAGATTAAGAGGGAAGTGGGAAATTGGGAAAGAATTTTTATAACCAGTGTCTCTGATAAAGGCCTCATTTGTAAAATATACAGGGAATTAAGTAAAATCTATAAGAATACAAGTCATTTCCCAATTTTTAAATGGTCAAAGGATGTGAATAGGCAATTTTCAGAGGCAGAAATTAAAGATACCTATAAGCGTATGAAAAAATACTCTAAATCACTATTGATTAGAGAAATGCAAATCAAAACAACTTTAAGGTACCATATCTCACAACACTAATGCATTGTTGGTGGAGCTATGAACTGATACAACCATTCTGGAGAGCAATCTGGAACTATGACCAAAGAGCTATAAATAATTCATACCCTTTGACCCAGTGATACCACTTCTGGAGTTGTATCCCAAAGAGATCCTGGAAGTGGGAGGAAGACCCATATGTACAAAATCTTTTTGGTGGCAAAAAATCCCTGGAAATTAAGGGGATGCCCATCAATTGGGGAGTGGATAAACAAGTTGTGGTATATGAATGTTATGGAATACTATTGTGCTTTAAGAAATGGGGATGAGATGGACTTCATATTTACCTGGAGAGGCTTATACAAATTGATGCTGAGTGAGAAGAGGAGAACCAGGAAAAAATTTATACACAATCACAGACACTTTGTATGTGTGACTACCAACCTTGATAAACTGGGCTCTTCTCAGCAACACACAGTTATAAGACAACTCTACAAATCTCAGGATGGAAGGAGATATCTACATCCAGAGAAAGATCTAGAAAGAACAGAGTTTAAATGGAGACTGAAGCAATCTACATGCTATTGTTCTTTTCCATGTTTGGCTTTGTTTCTTCTTTCCCATCATTCACTCCATTGGTTACAACCCTTCTATTCAACCAGACTAATGTCCTA
This sequence comes from Pseudochirops cupreus, assembly GCA_028627135.1. NCBI lineage: Eukaryota > Metazoa > Chordata > Mammalia > Diprotodontia > Pseudocheiridae > Pseudochirops > Pseudochirops cupreus. The sequence continues at coordinate 230,201,941 of CM053584.1, forward strand.
TGCGAAAATATTTGCGGATCTTATACTTGATTGCATGCTGCCATGGAGGTGGGGGGGAGAGGGAGGGGAGAAAATTTGAAGCTCAAGGGATTGTGGAACTGAATCTTGTAAACTAAAAGTAAATAAATCAATTAAATTTTTAAAAAACGAAAGGCATGCCCATTGGCTGAAACTTGTTGACCACAATGCCTAGACTCTGTATATTTGTACAGTTTTTCTTTGTAAGTAGAAAAAAGATTCACAAGATGAAATAGTACCATTCCCCTGGCTTAAAATATTCCTTGTAAAGGGAATGAATAATAAAGAAATGTGAAGCTTTGTTATAACAAGTCCTGCTATCTATCAAAAGGAGCACACATTGTGTTTATCCAGACTGTCCTGGGATGGAACAATGTGAGATGCCCTTAACTGTATTTGTTTTGACTTTTACCCATGTTAGAATGAAAATATGACTGTTTGCTTAGTATTATTTAAAAAAAATGTGAGGGTCTACAATTCTGTCCCCTCCTGGTAGATTTTGGATTTGTCAAATTTCTCTAATTCCTTACTTTATTTCCATATATATATATATATTTATTTATATATATGTATATATATATATATATATATGTGTGTGTGTGTGTGTGTGTATGTATATAGCTATATAGACAGATGTATATATGTACATATGTATATATCTATATATAAGCATATATACATATATACATATATATGTATACGCATATATATGTATATACACACCCATATGTCCTACATTCGCTCTGTATATGTATAGTCAAATTCCTCCAAGGTTAGTCAAATTCTTCCAATTCTTCACTTCATTTCCCTCTATATATCCTACATTCCCTCTATGTATACAGATTATATGATGATTACATAGAAATGATAGCGAGGATACTTGCAACTGGTTTGACCCCTCAGGCTTAAACTGGTTTTTCCAGGTTAACCTGGAGCCAGGATGGTCATTGTTTTAGTAAAATAAGATAAGTGAGCTTCCCTACAGCTATTGATCATATCCCAATAACTTTTGGGAGCATAACAAGAAACCATATATCCCTTTTTACAAATTTGTTAGGGAAAGTATATGTTTATATATATGTATCTATGTAAATGTGTATGCGTATATCTATATTTATTTAATTATGTATCTGTACTTTATAATGCCTTTGGGGGGTACAGGGGAGGAATAGTGAAAAAAAGAACAAAGTAAAAAGTGCACAGCAGAGAACAAAACAAAAGTTACAAGGGAGCAAAGAAAAGAAGGACAGCTCTCAATGCATGTAGTATTTATCATGCAGGCTTTCTTGAAATGAAAATTTATCATTACATATTTTGAATGCTCTTTTATGTTCTGCTATTCACATGGCAAGCTTTTTTCTTTCTTTTCTTACTTTGTTTTTAAATTCCAATATTTAAGTTAATGATACTTTTTTTCTTTTCTCTATTATGTATTTGCGTTCTGTTGTTTGAGTCTAAAATAAAATTTTAAAAAATCAAAAAATAAAAAGATCCATAGGTCAGAGAGAGACTTCAGGAAAGACAGTCTTTTGATCAGTTCAGGTGGTGGGAATAACATGTAAAACAATAAAGACAGTTCAGGACAAAGTTGTTTTGCAAACAATGGGGAAGACAGGGAAGCAGAAAAAGGAAATGGGCACCCAGCATATAACTTGGGTATATATACAGACATAGAGTAAAACTCACATAAAGACAGTATTATATTGGGGAGCACAGAGACATGGGTCCATTCAGCAGAAAGAAGGCACTCCAAAGGGTGCTTCTAAGGGTGAGGAATCTTCAGAATTCCCCAGGTTTCCTCCTTTTGTCTATTTTGTCACTTGGTATTATCAATGTGAATTTTAATGAAAACAGTCAATACAACAAAAATGTAGATCTTCAATAGAGGCAAGTGAGTTGCTGCTCCAGGTACCACACAGCAAGTACTAGGGATACCCAAGGAGGTGGTTGGGAACAGGGTTTATATAGCATAAGCAGACAGAATAACTAGGTTACACGTGGGAAGGGTTAGGCATCTGTTTCACAAGAAGTTGTATTACACAACAAGGCAAAAGTCCATAAAGAGAGCTTGGAAATCTCTGGAGGGGCATTTATGAGATCAATAAAATTATCATAGACTGCACTGACTATCTGGTCAGCCCCAGGCAAGTCATTGGCCTGGGAATAGAGACCAGGACAGCTTTAGTCAATGGAGTTTGACAATATTATTCACTTTGGTAGCTTCAATTATCACCTTGAATGAAAATGACTCCTAAATCTTTATCACCAGCTCTCCTTTTGAGTTACAGTCTATTTCCATATCCTATTTTCTGAGTCCACCTGGATGTCTTTTTCTCTTTATGAAGTCAGCATAGGCTAAACTGAACTCATCATACCTCCTCGTCCTCTTCCAAACCTTGCACTGTCTTCTAATTTCGACTGAAGATGCCACTATATTCCCCAACACCCAACCTCAAAGTACCATTTTTATGGTATTTTGATGACCATTGTTTCTTCCCTCTCCCTCAGTGCCACACAACCAATCTTTTTCTCAGTCTCATTTATTCTAAATTTGAAATCTCCCACACATGTGTGCCCTTATTTATGTTTCCACTGTTACCACAGTACTTTAGGCCCTCAGTTCTTCTAACTTGAAATTTTATATTAGCCTTTTAACTGGTTTCGTTTCCAATATTCTCCTCTCACTGCACATACTGTGGTAACCTGTGACTATGACTAATCTTCCTAAGGTACAAGATTTTAGTAGATTAATACCCTTAAGAAAAAGCAAATAAGCAAATGAAACAAAACAAAGCAAAGCTTGATATTAACATAGCAATCAAACTACCTCAAAATCTACCTCTATCAGATCCAGTCATAAAAGCAGTGGTAACTGAGGCTTAGTCAAAATGTGCTGAATGTAAAGAGTGCTGATTACATGTACTGCCTTCCATTTGCATAGAAGATAGTTTAGGACCTAGTTAGCAAGTGATAAATTAAAATAGAAAGCTTTTGGAAGAAGAGATGTGTTGAGCACTCCCCCACATTTCCATATTCTACTTGCCTCATACAATAGACTCACCATTGGCAACCCCTCACTGGTATCAAAGGGTCTGTCTCTCCTTCCTGGATAGTGTCTTATATACCCCTACTCAAATGAACTGAATTTTACCTTGTTTCAAGCACAAATCATTGTATCACTGAGTTTATTTTTCTAGTCTTATCACATACCATTTAAGTTAACACAGTTTATATTCTAGCCAAATGGTCTATAACCATCCTCTAAACTCTCCCTTCCTTCTCCCTTCTCAGGGTATATTGTTCTCCATGTCTAGAATATTTCTCCTCACAGATCCACTTAGTGAAAATTTTCCTTTTTCTCAAGACCCAATCAGGAGTCCTCTCCCTCACAAACCTTTCTTCTGATATACCCTCTGTGTAGAATGAGATCATTGAGGGCATATAGGGTGTTTTATTTTCTCCTTTGTATATCCAGCACCAAATAACTGGTACCTTTTAGACACTTGAAAATGCTACTTGATTGATCAGTTGGACCACTTATTAATAATCTCCCTTGTCTTCAATTTCTCATATCACAGTGTTTGGGAGCTTTCTTAAGAACTTAAAAGATATAGTACAATATTTTATTGTTTTGTTGTCATCTGTCTACCACATAATGTACCTCTTTGTCTTGTTTCATCTATATCTCTTGAATACCAGTATACTATGGCTATTATCCATAGCAAATACTTGAGAATATTTGCTGAAACGTGCTTTTATTGAGTTGAATACAACTATGAAAGAGGCTAATGTGGGAAAAGTTCACATCTTTCAGCTGAGCCTGTTTTCCCTCCCTCAAGAGTTTGCAACTTTATCTCTGTCCTATATAAAGCCACAATTTCTGAGATTTTAAACTAGAATGTATGCTATCACCATCTTCCATACTCTAATGCAGGGCTTTGTAAACTTTTCCCACTCATGACCCCTTCTTAGTGCCTCTTTAACTGTGTGGATTGCAACCCCATATAGGGAATGGACACTGATCCCTTTCCCTCTTCCTTCTGGCTTAGATGGAAAGGTTTCTTTTGCTGTTTGTGCCCACATTACCTTTAGACAAAACTTATTATAGTTAGATTATTCCAGAATATTTAGACAAAGTTTATGTTTATTATAAACATTCAGACAAGAAAAAGTTGGCATTTTCCAAAAGGAATTTTTATCAAAATATGCTGGGATATTAAAACAAAACAGAAAAGTGTAATAACAGAAGTGTTTACCAAGCACAATTTTCTTATCCTCATGCCTAGCCACAGATTGGCTAGGCTTTGCAGTGAAGCTTTAGGGAGTGAATATTTAATGACATAGGTCATTAAATATTAAAGAAAGGCAATGTAAATGCCATGTCAGTTATCTGCATCTTTCCAAAAAATACTGGCACTTTTAGTGCTGCAAAGTCATATCTTAAAAGTGTTTGGGTTTTTCTGTATGCTTCCTCTACCTATCCCTAACACTGTGCCCCCCCCCCCCCAGACATAGGATTGAAACCTCTTTCAGTGAACTGGCATACAGTAAGTGTCTCAACAGACAATTAAAGTTCCTTTTTGCAAATTTTTTTTATTCTGTGTCACTGGTGCTTTCCCCTTTCTACCAAAGAACATTGATTCTGTACCATGGCTCTCTGTTCCTTGCACCTTATGGAATCTCCAGCCCACAGTTAGCAGTGAATTGATAGAACTTGGAGCATATGTTCTCTTACCAAGTCTTAGTCTGTGTGGGAGTTCCTGATCACATTGATATATCTCCGGATGTAATGAAAAGGGGAGGAAATGGAATAGAACATGCAAAAATATAAATTCTTTCCTAATTCAAATTAGTATGTGCCATTGTAGACTCTCCCATATGTGCCCAGCAAGCAGTTACTGGGAGTTTAAAACAGAAGGGTTTTGTACTAGAAATTATATCCTAGTCCTTGAGGCCAAGAAATGTAGTATAATGAAAAGAGATGTGGACTCAACAGTCAGAAGATCTGTATCTGAATGCTTACAAATGTTCAGGTCACTTAAACCCCCCTGATCTTAAGTTTTTTCATGTGTAAAATGAGGGTGACAAGAATACTTATAGCATCTAACTCCCAGAGCTACTATGAGTAATAAATGGGATGACATATAGAAATTACCTTGAAACTATAACATATGGTAAAAATATTAGCTCATCTTTTTTGGAACAAATCTGTGATTTCAACAATGTTAGGCACTCCCAGGGAAATAAATCCCCTCATCAGTCCAATGGGGTAGGTAGTGCTCTGCATGTTATAGTCTTAGAAAGTTACGTGGGAACCCGGACAAGAGTCACATAGCCAGTATATGTCAGAGGCAAGACCACAACTCCAAGGCCAGTTCTCTATCCATTGCATTATGGGTAAATATAAACATGAATCAGAAATATATGGGCAAGTAAAAAATAATGAATTCAATTTATTACAGATAAGCTTGTTTTTCCATTGAAACTTTATTCCTCTACCCTAGAACAATATGCATGTTAATTTTCACTTCCCATAAAGACTGTTTACTAATTTAAAAAATAATTATTGAGTAGTTATTGAGGAAATATTTATTGAGCAACATATCTGCAAGTCCTTGAATATGAATATTCTTCTCAAATGGTCACACTTCTAGCTTTATATTTAACTTTACATCTGTCTTTCTTTCCATTCATGCCAACATGCTTTTGGATTAAATTCATTATAGTAGAATATTCTGGAAGTTTTAGACGAAGTTGAAGTTTATTTGAAAACATATGTGAGTTCTAAAAAGTTCTTTCCTTCTCAGTTTTTAAAATATCTTTAAAAAGATTCTCGTGCTACTTTTGAGAAACTGAAAAACAATAAAAGGAAGATAAATAAGTATTAACCTCTCTTTTAGAGAAAAAATGGCAATATCTTTATTGAAATAGAGAGTATAACATTCCATTTTTTCCATTGGCAGAAAAGAAATGAACAATTTGCAAAAAAAAAAAAAAGAAGTCATTTAATTCCAGTTCAATAAAAATCTATTTAGTGCCTAATATGTGGAAAGACTTTTTTTTTCAGAAAGTAATTTGGGGTCGCTAAAAGAACCTTATAATTTTCCAGACAATCCAGCTTGTTGCCTCTCCATTTATTGTTCAAACACAGTGTCTTGGCCAAGATCTACGTAGTAATAACAATATCAGTTTTCCAATTAGACTGAACATTATAGTCTGCATGATAAGTATTCTTCATGCATATGGTCTTTTTTCTGTGGATGGCTAGGTCAAACTCATTTGAGTGATCCGATATCTCTTCCAGGAAGGTTTGAAGTACCACAAGGTTTCATCCACAAATAGGATCTAGGACTTTTCTAAACCTTACCACCTATACACTAATCATTGCTCTAATTCTCCTCATCTCAGTCCCATTAGAATCTTGGATTCTAATCCCAAATTCATTGTAAATTGTATTTTTACTTTATGTTCCTCAAAACGCCTCCTCTTTCTGGCCAGCCTTTCTAATCCATGCCACCACATAAATAAACATCCCTACACCTCTGTTGTATCTTTACCTATTAGAATATAATGGAAGAGATTCTCTTGATTTCTTATATGTATATCCCCAGTGCCAGCATAGTCCCTGAAATGTAGTAAGTACTTAATAAATGCTTTATTATCTTCACTATTTTCATAATCATTTTTTGGGGAATCTCTTTAATTTTACCTGAAGGGATTCAGGTTCCAAATTAAACACTGAGTAAATATTCTCAGACTATAATTGTGGTAATACATTTACTGAAGATTATCAAAGGTTTCAGGAAGGATACATGGTTACGAACTGTACCCAAGAACTTTTGTAACCAGTGGATCATAATTAATTGTAATCAGGGAAGTTCCCATGATTCTCTCTCTTCCTTTCACAGGGAGGATCCAACTAGGTCCCAAAAATGTGTTGAACTTAATTTTGCAAGGTCCAAACAAAAATGATCTCCCTCCCTGCAATTGTCTTGATTCTCAAAGGTGAATGCTGTATGATAGAGGGGAGTGGGAGAAGGGACCTCAGACAGTTGTCAAAATAGAATTTACATGTCTTGAGGAAAGTTTCTATAATCTTTCTCTTTTGTTTTATGGTACTATTCTCTGGATTTCCTCCTTTCAGTCTTGTTATCCTTCAGTCCCCTAATTAAGTTGCTACTATGCCCACAAGTCTTGGGTTGCTTTCTCATTCTAGAACCTAGCAAATTGTCTGATATTCCACTTCCTCCTCCAGATCACACCCTCTAACCCTAGGTCTCTCTCAGGATTTGGTCCTGGACCCTCTAATCTTCTCCCTTTCAATTGCTTCACTTAGTCTTCCTGGCCATCAGCTCCTATGGATTTAATTACTATCCCAATTCTGATGATTCTCAAATCTACCTTTCCTGTCCCAATATCTCTGCTGTCCTCCTTTCTCATATCTCCAATTGCCTTACAGATGTCTCAAATTGGATGTCTGGTAGACATCTTAAACTCAGAAAGTTCAGAAATTAGTATCTTTCCCACCAAACCCTTCTGTCTCCTAATTTCCCTGTTACTATAGAGAGCAAAACCATTTCCCATTGCCAAACTGTGACTCATTCTGGTTTCTTCACTATCTCTCACCCTTCCACATCCAAGCTGTTGCCAAGGATTACTGATTTCGCCTTTTATCTCTAGAGTATTTCCCCTTCTTCTCCTCTGATGTTGTGTCCACTCTAGTGAAGACTCTCATCACCTCATGCCTCAATTATGGAAAAAGTTTTGGTATATATGCCCTACTCAGGTCTTTCCCTGCTCTAAGCCATTCTTCATTCAGTCACTGCATTGATTTTCCTAAAGCATAAGTCTGATCATATCTCTGATTATGACTATCCCCACCCCACCCCTGCCTTGTCAACAAATTCCATTAGCATCCTATTCCCTTTAGAAGCAAATATAATTTTTTTCTTTTTTTCCATAGTTCTTCATAATCTTGTCCCCCCCTACCTTTCCAGTCTTTTTATACCTTACTCCCCAATAAATATAATTTGATTCAATGACACTGGTCTCCTGACTATTTCATGAATTCCATCTCTGCTCTAGGCAGTTTCTCCTGCTGTTTCACACTATGAATGATTTCCCTTCTCTACTCGGAGATTACTGACCCACCTGGTTTCCTTTACATGTAGATAAGGATTATATATTCTATATGTAGGGATACAGAGAGAATAAAGAAAAATCATTTAATATTTTTGTACTTTAATGAGTGGGAAAATGAATTTCAGAATCAACTAGAAAGGGATAAAAATAAGGAAAATAAAGTAAATGAACACATCTTAGGAAAGAGCACTGCAAAATAAAATGTTATGCTAAAAGTTTGGAGGAGAAAAATGCATGATTTTCAAACCACACACATCTAAATGAGAAGAGGGGAAAATTGAATAAGCAGTGGTAAAAAATAAATATAGTCAAAGAATTTGGATTAAAACAAGTAAATGAAAGTAGAGGCTGAAATGTGACTGTGTAAATAGCATCAACTTAGTGTAAGCAAACTTACCACAGAGACAAAAATGCTGATTTAAAAGAATGAGGGAATAAAAATCAAAAAGTATATCTTAGAAGATATATTTTAAAAATAGGAAAAAAAGATCATTGATGAACTGACAGTGAAAATTCAAAATAACTAGACGATTAACAAATTAACAAACTGAAAATAAGAGTATAAGACATCTTGAACATTAGAGAACTAGGAAAAAAATAAAATTTAAAAATCTATAAAGATGACTTTTTTGGAAATTCAAAGCAATTTTTTTGACAAAACTAATAAAAATAAGAAACCTGCTGAGAGGTAGAATGAAGGAGGAAGGGAGAAAGAGAAAAGGAAAGGCAGTCATCAAATTACCCAAATAAAAAATTAAGAAAATAAATTTTCAAAAGAGATTCATTTTAAAATATGGCTAATCCATTTTACCCAATTATCTTAATAAATAAAAAGTCAGTGTGACTGTTGGTATCTCTGATTAGTGTTCTTCATATGGATGAGATCATCAAGTAAAATAGTGGAGAAGGAAGAGAAGAAAGCCCAAGACAGAGCTCTATGGTTAGTAGGCATGATCTTCTATATGAAGATCCAGTAAAGAACACTGAGAAGGAACAATAAGAAAGGTAGGAGAAAAACCTGGAGAGAATAGGGCCAATAATACCAAGAGATATTAGAGTATGAAGGAGAAGAGGGTAGTTGGCAGTGTAAAAGGCTACAGAGAAGTCAAAAGGGATGAGGATTGATAAAAATCCAATACATTTGGTAATTAAAAGATCAGATTCTTAGTAAGTGTGGAGAGGTCTGAAGTCAGACTACAGTAACTTAAGACAGTGAAAAGACAGGAATTAGAAGCACTTGTTACATATAGATGTTCTTATCAAGTAGTTAAACCATGAAATGGAAAGAAATGTGGGGTGATAACTGACAGGAATGGGTGGAATAGCTAAGGATTTTTTTTTGAAGATGTGAAAATATAGGTGTGTTTATAAGCAGTGAGGAAGCTAACAATAGATAAGAAAATGTTAAAAGTAAATCAGATATTATAATAATGGAGGCCACAATGTGGTAGAAAAGACAGGATGGAATAGGATCACTTGTGCATTTATAGGGTCTTGCTTTAGCAAGAAGAAAGGTCACCTCTTTATGTGAGATAGGAGTGAAGGTGGAGATAGTGGCAGAGAGCATCTGACAGATATGGGTTGAGGGAGAGGGAAGAATAATAGGGAATAAATTCAAGTTTTTCAGTGAAATATGAGGCAAAGTCATTAGCTAAGAGGGTGGAGTGAGGGTGAGGTTTGAAGAACTAATGAAAAGGTTTTAAAAAGTCACTGAGATGATTGGGATACTCAATCATTTAGGAAACATTTACCTTGGTATCGTGACGGCTCTATTTAGATAGTATAACATAACATAACATAACAATGCATAACACATAGCATAGCATGACATGACATGACATAACACAACACAACATAACATAACACACATAACACAAATTTTTAATGGATCTAGTCAGCACTGAATTTGAAATTTTCTCAAGTCTCTTTCAGCAGCATATGAGTAGGAACTAAGGCAATGTTTGCTGCATATAACACAAGACCAAGGCTTGGCAGGGAAAGACTGGTGATGAGATAAAGGGGTAAGGGATTCAAGAGAAGACAGTGTGGGTTGAACTGGTTCACTAAGGGACCATGATGGGAAAGGAAGAAGAATGTAGCAAGTACAGGAGTGATGAGCTAGGAAAGAAGGGGTAAAGATACTAGAGTTAAAAGTGATGATAAGAATAGAGTCTCCTTTGCAAGGCAGATGGAGAGGTGGAATGACAACAGATTGTGATCAGACAAGAGAGTTTCAGAGTTCATAAGCATGAAGCATTTTATGATGGCAAGAGAGTATGAACATTTCTATGTGTGGATAGTATTGGGAAGAGGGTGGCAGGTCAAGCAAAATGAACAAGTTCAAAAACTGTAAAGAACTCAACATGTCCAAAAATGAACTCATTATCTTTCTTCCCCAAGTCCTTCCTCCTTCCTTACTTCCCTCTTACTGTAAAGGTCCCCACAATCCATCAAATCACCCAGTACTGAAACCTATGTGTTATCCTCCACATATAGTCTTTCATTCCCCAGACCCAAACCATTAACTAGGTCTCTCAATTTTACCTTTAGAAGATTTCTCCCAAATACCTTCTCTCCTCTGACATCACCATCACCTTGGTGTAGACCCCCATCACTTTATGTCTGAACTATAATAACGTACTGGTTGTTGACCTTGATAAGCATCTCCATACTCCAATACATCCTTCATTCAGCTGCCAAAGTGTTCTTCCTAAAGCACAAGTCTGACTAGATGTCACCATCTGCCCTATTCAATAAATCCAAGTGGCTCCCTATAACCTCCAGAATCAAATATAAATTATCTATTTATCATTCAAAGCCCTTCATTATGTGCCCTTCCCCCTTCTTTTCTAGGTTTGATTGTACCTTACTCTCCTCCAATCTACTCTGTAATCCAATGACACTGGCCTCCTTGCTGTTACTAGAGAAAGAAACTAACCTCTTTCCTACTTACCACATCTCTAACTCCAGGCTTCCTTGGCTCTCTTCAAGGTCCAGCTAAAATCCTGCCTTCTTTCTGGATCTGATTTTATTCAAATATTTATTCATTAGCTTTAGGGGTATATGGAGTGTTAAGGGAGGACTAGCATCTCTGGTGTGAGGGTTTGCCTACTCTTTTTTTAAGGGTTCTCATTTACCTTCACCTACATCTCATTTGTGGCTCCAAGAAGCTGTAGTATGTGTAAGGACCACACCTGGATCTTGGCAGATGTTCCAAACTAGATGTAATGGTAATGGGAATTAGAAGATCTTCCCTGCCTCTTGATAGGCTTAGGTGAATCTGAAAACGTTCCCTGATTTGAAAATATACTCTGCCCCTTAATAGGCTGAATGTGGTCCCATGGAGCCTGTGACAGGAGGCATGTTTTTTCTGGAATGCCCACGTCTTGTTACTTTGTGATTGGGCAATGGATCAAGAGGGTTTCGACATTCTCTGACCCAGGAGAAAGCTATATATACCCTGAAGTGAGGTTTTGCTTTGGGACTCACTTCAGGAACAGTTGTGTGACTTGGCCAGAAGAGTCTCTGGGCAGCTGTTGAGCCCCCCTGCTTTGAAAACCCAGATGTTGGTGCTTCCCTCTCTGGTAACTAACTGGATATGGATGTAATGGTCAGGCAGCTAGAAACCCTGTCTGCTGGTCTGTTTCTCTGTCTGTATTTTTTTTTGTCTGCTTGTAACTTCCATTTGTATTCTCTGAAGTTCAGGGTGCTGATTTTTTTCCCCCTGAACTACGTAAATGGTATGAGTTTGATTAAAGTAAGATTGTTAACCCATTTGAGTTGCTTTCCTTTAGAAAAGAAAATCTAAGAACCTGTGCTAGCAGCCATCTTGGGTATGCTAGGGTGCTTGCTGTTGCAGTAAGTTAAAGGTACCCAACAGTGAGTTGGGGGAATGTCTACCCAAGTATGTGAAAACTTTCCCCTGCTGAATCAGTAGATGAGGACAATTTGTTCCAATAGCCATAAAAGCAGCAGAAGCAGGTACTATGGATTACATAAAACTTGGTTAGAGATAAAACATGACAAGGTCATTCATTACTTGCAGAACCACTGCTGGTAATCCTGACTTTTGTCCTGCCACTGGAATTAAATGATTCTGGAAGAGAGAGTGAGGCTGATGACTTTGTGCAACTCTGCCCTCACTTAAATCCAATTCACACTCAAGTCAAGAAACCACCCTGTGATGTCGTTGGTCCTCTTCCAAATGAAGGACAAACAACAGATTATCTCAAATTTATCCTCTATATATCTTATTTGTTCATGGTTGTTTACAAGTGTCTCTCCCATTAGACTCTTTGAGCTTCTTGAGAACTGAGATTGCCTTTGTCTTTTCTTTGTATTTCTACGTCTTAGTATTTCCAGTGTCTGGAACAGAATATTTCTTATGTTTATTGACTGACTGACTGACTGACTGAAACCCTGTAGGCTTATTCAATGACCAATTATTCCATCTCTTTATGCCACTTGGAGCCCATACAATTACAGAAACACCCCTGACCAAATTTGCAGTGCAGCTCTTTAAAAAATTTCTAGATAGAGAAAAGCTATTTCCTTCATTCAAACTGAGGATTTATATCTATATGTGGAAAGAACTTGAGTGACTCGAAAGAGATTTTTAAATGAATGAACAGTACAACATTGTCGCACTAGTTTAAACTTTATAGTAAGCAAGTCAATATTATTACCACTTTTTATATACATACATTTGCCATAAATTTATCTTCCTTTTCAGTTCTCATTAAAATCCCTGTCACATCTCTGTGAAGGCTCAATCTTAAATAGCTTTGAATTACCTAAGGACTGCTTGGCAGTAATGTATGTTTCAGTCAATGGCAGTTTTAGATATTTTCTCATATACTCAAATTAAAAATGATGTTAAATGGCAAATCTTGAGTTGACTATCTATGAATCAAATGTTACTTGTACTTAAGCAAAGTGGTTCTTATGTTTCTTAAAGACATTTCCATGAATAAAAAATATGTACACCCTTTATTTTTACCTCTTTCCTGTAAATAAACTGCAAGTTTTCTGTGGGCAGATACTATCTCATTTTTGTGCTTATATTCCTAGCACCTAGCCAAGTTACTAAAAACAGAATAACTATTTAATAAATGCTTGCTGACTGATTGATTTCTTTATTTGCGTTAAAAAAGAAATGTGATAGACCATTATGACAAATCTGGCTTTTTTGGTGACCCTCATCCCACTGCCATATAATTATTTTTGAATGTGTAATCTTCATAGTATTGGAATTATAATTTTTAAAGTTTATACATAAAAACAACCAATAGCAAAATAATGATGTCTTTATATTACAATAATTCCTCTGCCCCTCCAACGTAGCTCACATTGAAATCTATCTTTTTTCTTGTTTTGTTTTTTAGTGCTTTATTTTTTCCCAGTTATGTGTATAAAAAATTTTCAACATTCATTTTTAAAAATTTGGATTCCAAAGGCTCTCCCTTCCTCCCTCCCAACTCCCCTTTATTGAGAAGATAAGCACTTCAATGTAGATTATGCATGTATAGTCTTATAAAAACATAACCATAATAGTCAAATTTTGAAAGCATATATAGAAAAAAACTCAAAGAAGTCAAAAATAATGTGCCTCAATCTTTATTCAGACATCATTAGTTCTTTTTCTAGTGACAGAGAATATTTTTTCATCATAATTCCTTTAGAGTTTGATTGAATAATTATTGCTGAGAATAATTCATTCACAACAATCATGTTACAATGTTGATATTACTTTTGTAAACAGTACATTTTACTTTGCATCAGTCCATAAAAATCTTTTCAGGTTTTTCTCAGAGTATCCTGCTCATCATTTCTTACAGTATAATAGCATTCCACTGTAATCATGTATCACTATTTGTTCAGCCATTCCCAAAATCCTTGGCCATTCCCTAAATTTCTAATTCTTTGCTCCCAGAAAAGAGCTGATATAAATATTTTAATGTGCATAGGTGCCTTTCCTTTTTTAAAAAATCTCTTTTGGGAGAGTTCTGGGGCAGAGTCAAGATGGCAGCATAGAAGCAGGAGAACTCCATGAGCTGCCCCCATAACCACCTCAAATACCTATAAAATATAACTGTAAATAAACTTTAGAGATCCAGAATCCACAAAATGACAGAGAAACAAAGTTCCCAATGAAGGCAGCCTGGCAGGCAGGCAGGAAGGGTTCATTGCAGCTCGATAGGAGCTAAGCCCAGTCAGGCCAGAAACCACAGCTTTAGCCACAGGGCAGTCAGGACAAGCTGTGGCTGGAACATTCAGGACAGTGGGTCACCAGCAACTGTAGCAGTTTCCAGAATTATCAACCCATTAGAGGCAAGGACAAAATGAAAGGACACTGGAACTCTGCTAAATTTGGGGGAAAGGAGAGGATCTGGCCATCTGCTTCCAGGGTAACCAGCAGCAGAAGCAGTGGTCCTGCAGCCACCTCCATGTGGATGCTTCAGAGCTGTCAGCCTGCAGATTGCAGGGGGGCCAAGTGACCATTCAGAGGCTAAGTGCTTTTGCCTTAACCTGCCTGGAGCAGGATTGTGGTCTTGGGTGGTTGTCCTGAGGTGTGTGAGCAGTGAGCCAAAGCTGGTGGGGGCTGCAGAGACAGTGGCCTCCTAATAGCTCTGGCAGCTGCAAAAAACCCAGCATTTTGGGACAAAGCTCTCCCCTCTGAAAGCAGTGTTCTATGGAGCCCAAAAGTCAAGTAATTGACTGGCAACATGAGCAGGCAAAGGAAGCAAAGCAAGAACAGCAATTCAACTTTTGATTCCTTTTTTGCAGACAAAAAGGATCAAAGCATGGAATGGGAGGAAGAAAATACAGTCAGAATTCCCACACCAATATCTTCCAAGAAAAAGGTAAACTGGTTACAGGCCGTAGAGAAGCTTAAGAAAGATTTTGAAAACCAAATAAGAAAAGTGAAGGAAAAATTGGAAAGAGAAATGAGAATGATGCAAGAAAATCATGGAAAAAGAGTCAACAACATTACTGAAGAAAATAACACCTTAAAAAATAGATTAACTAAAATGGCAAAAGAGGCACAAAAAGCCAATGAGGAAAAGAATGGCCCAAAAAAACAAATGTGCCAGATGGAAAAAGAATCTCAAAAGCTTTCTGAAGAGAATAATTGCTTCAGAATTAAAGTGGAGCAAATGGAAGCAAATGACTTTATGAAAAATCAAGATACTATTAAACAAATCCAAACAAATGGAAAAATAGAAGGCAATGTGAAATATCTCCTTGAAAAAAACCACTGACCTAGAGAATACATCCAGGAGAGACAATTTAAAAATTATTGGACTGCCTGAAAGCCATGATCAAAAAAAGAATCTAGAAATTATCCTTCAAGAAATTCTCAAGGAAAATTGCATGGATATTTTAGAACCAGAGGGCAAAATAGAAATTGAAAGAATTCACCAATCACTTCTGGAAAAAGATCCCAAAAAGAAAACCCCTTGGAATGCTATGTCCAGATTCTGGGGTTTGCAAATCAAGGAGAAAATGTTACAAGCTGCCAAGAAGAAACAATTTGAACACTGTGGAAACATAATCAGTATAATACAGGATCTAGCAGCTTCTTCATTAAGGTATCAAAGGGCCTGGAATGTGATATTTTGGAGATCAAGGGAGCTAGGATTAAAACCAAGAATCACATACCCAGCAAAATTGAGTAGAATGTTTCTGGGGAAAATATGATCATTCAATGAGGTGGAGGACCTTCAAGCATTCTTGAGGAAAAAACAGAACTGAATAAAAAATTTGACACTCAAATACAAGAAGCATGAGAAGGTAAAAATGGAAAAGAAATCATAAGGAACTTATCAAAGTTGAACTATTTACATGCCAACATGAGAATATGATAATTGTAAATTATGAAACTTTTCTCGGTATGAGGATAGGTGAAGGGAATATAATTGTGTGTATGTACACACACACACACACATATGTCTATATAGGAGAGTATATATGCATATGAATACACATATGAGTTTGTGTATATATGTGTACATAGACAGAGGGCACAGGATCAATAGAATAAGAAGAGATTATATTTTAAAATGTGAAATTGAGAGGTGGGAGGGGAATAGAATGAGAGGAGACAGAGAGAGACGGAATGGGGTTAGTCATCTCATATGGAAGAGGCAAGGGATAACTGTTACAATGGAGGGGAAGAACAGGAATGAAAAGGGGAATGGGTCAACCTTGTTCTCATTGAATTTGGCTTAGGGAAGGAATGACATACACTCTTAATTGAGTATCTTGCCCTACAGGAGGGTAGGAGCGAAGGGCATGAGAGGTGGGATGATGGATGGGAGGACAGGCGAGGGGAGGAGGGTTGTTAGAAGCACACACTTCTCTAAAGAGACAGGGAGAAAGTAGAGAATAGAACAAGTCAGGGGTGCAATAGGAAGGAGGGAAATGCAGTCAGTCTTTTATAATATGTCCATTGTGGAGATATTCTGCATAACTACACATGTACGGCCTGTATTGAATTGCTTGTCTTTCCATTGGGGGTGGATGATGAGGCAGGAAGGGAAAGAATCTAGAATTTAAATTTCTAAAATCAAATGTTATATATAGATAGATAGATAGATAGATAGATAGATAGGCAGATAGATAGATATAGATATAGATACAGATATAGATACAGATAGATATAGATATAGACACACACACATATATACACGTGTGTGTATTATTATTATTATTTACATGCAACTGGGAAATAAGATATACAGGCACTGGGGTAGGGAGATCTATCTTGACCTATTGGAAAGCCAGAAGGGCGATGGGGGAGGATATAGGAGAAAGCAGATTGGGGGAGGGTATATACAGTGGGATTGCTGTTTTTGGGTGGTGGGTAGGGGGAAGATGGGGAGAAAATTTGTAGTGGAAATGAATGATGTAAACTAAAAATTTTTTTTAAACTTAAGTTAAAAAATTTCTTTTGGGATACAGAGCTAGTAGTGGTATTACTAGGTCATGGTTTTACAGGCCATTGGATATAGTTCCAAATTGTTCTACAGAATGGCTGAATTAGTTCACAAATCCACAAACAGTGCATTAATATATTTTCCCCATATTCCTTCAAACATCTGTCATTATCCTTTTCATTTCTATTAGACAATCTAATAGATGTGAAGGAGTACTTCAGAGTTGTTTTAAGTTGCATTTCTCCAATCAAAAGTTTGTTAGAGTGTTTTTTATATGGTTATAGATAGCTTTGATTACATCATCTGAAAACTGATCATATCTTTTGATCATTTATCAATTGGAGAGTGGCTTTTATTTTTATAAATTTGACAAAGTTCTCTATATGTTTGAGAAATGAGGCCTTCATGAGAAAAACTTGCTTCACATTTTTTTCACAGTTACTATGGGTAACTATATTCCCCTCCAAACTATTTGCCCATTTATTCTATTCTTTCTATCCTTGCACCCTGACATTCCTCAAAAATATTTGGCTTCAGGAGGCGGAGCCAAGATGGCGGCGTAGCAGCAGCAACATATTGCTGCTCTCACATAGCCACCCCAAAATACCCATAAAATAGGACTCTAAACCAATCCTAGAACTCCAAAACGCACACAAAGATACTTCCTACTAAAGTCAGCTAGGCTACGAGGAACCATATCAGCACTGCAAACCGAAAGCAGCCTGGCCGGAAGCTGAGCTGTGCCCCGGGGGTGGCTGGATGGGAGGAGTGGAGGAGCCTCAGGTGAGCGGAGTAGCAGCAGCTGCGAGCAGCGTTCAGCACTAGCTCAGTGGAGATTGCGAATCTAGGAGACTTAAGCAGTCTGGCTGGAAGGCCTCCAGAGCGGAAAAGCAAAAGGCAGAAGTTTTGCACCTGCCTCTGTGTTGCAGCTTCCCGCCTGCAGCCTGCAGACAGCAGGGGGACTTAGCGATTGTTCTCAGGCCAGTGCTCTCGCGTTGAGCGGCCTGGATCCAGATCGCCGTCTTGGGCCTCTGTCTTTGAGTCTTTGTTATCCACTCTGCCGGAAGTAAGAAGGAAGAGTCCCAGCATCTTCCTGTGAGCTACGGCAGCCGGGAGGACCCCAGCGATTTGGGACAGAGCTTTCCCTTCTGGAAGCAGAGCCCCACAGAGATTTTAAAAAAAAAATCACGGTCTGAACAACCATGAGTAAGAATAAGCATAAGAAGCAAAGTAAGAACAGCTCCCAAACCCTAGATTCCTTCTTTGGAGAAAAGAAAGACCATGGGAGGGAGAGGGAGGAGGAGAGCGCAGCCAGAGCACCACCACCAGGGGCCTTCAATAAACATGAAGAATGCCTTAAAGCTAGAGATGACCCGAAGAAGGATTTTCAAAACCAAATAAGGTAAGTGGAAGAAAAATTGGGAAGAGAAATAAGAATGTTGCAGGAAACTCATGAAAAGAGAGTCAGCAGTATGACTGAAGAAATCAACACCCTAAAAAATAGATTAACTCAAATGACAAAAGAGGCCCAAAAAGCCAATGAGGAGAAGAATGCCTTAAAAAGTCGCCTTTGCCAGATGGAGAAAGAATCTCAAAAGCACTCTGAAGAGAATAATTCTGTCAAAATTAGAGTGGAGCAAATGGAAGCA
>CM053584.1:230221188-230234818 GCA_028627135.1 Pseudochirops cupreus
TGTGAAAGTATTTGCAGATCCTATACATGATTGCACGCCACCATGGTGGGGGGGAGGGGGAAGGGAGGGAGAAAATCTGAAACTCAAGTGATTGTGGAACAGAATCTTGTAAATTAAAAGTAAATGAGTAAATAAAAAAAATTTAAAAAGAAAAGAAAAAAAGTGAAATATAATTCTTAGAGTTTATACTACAAAAATTGAGGGGATCATTAGATAATCTAAATATTCTGTTTTGGCTTTGTAGTTAGTTCATCAGCAAAGTTGAACTACATCATTCAAGTAAGATACTGCAATCTTCCAATTAACATCATTTTGTACTGAATTGAGCACTGAGAGCAGAGTCAGGAAAACCTTTGTTCACATTCTGCCTCCAACATTTACTATTCATCAGACAATGTTTAAGTTACATGTCTCTCGGTTTCACTTTACCCATCTATAGAATGCAAAAAAAAAAATCTATAATATCTACCATACCTTTAGTAAGTTGCAAAACTCCTTTAATGACCTGAACTTCTGCCAAATAGAAAGATCGATCCAGTGTTGTTCCAGGATCATGACTCATTGAATACCACAATCACAAAAGAATTAAAAACTAGTATAATACAAAGGTATATAATAGGGGATTTCATTCATTTCAGTTATATCCAACTCCTTGTGACCACATTTGGGGTTTTCTTGGCAAAAATACTGGAGTGATTTCCTTCTACAGGTCATTTTATAGATAAGGAAAGCTAGTAAGTGTCTGAAGCCAGAATTGAGCTCAGGTCTTCCTGACTCCCAGTCCAACTCTCTATCCACTACACAACCTAGTTACTCATGGTAGGAAGAAGCAGAGTATAATATGTAAAAAACAAGGAATTCCAAAGAAGGTTTAGAAGGAGACTGTCATCATGGAAATGTATTCTTTGGGGAGAGGGGGATTGGAATGATTGCATTGCAAGAAAAAAGGATAACTTGTATCCCTCAGTTGTCTTCTCTCAATGTTAGTTAAAAGAATGAAAGTCCTGGATCTACTTTCTGTAGCAAATCTGTGGGTGTTCGTGGACAGGAGTCAACCAGGATCGGCAAATAAGAGTGGGTTTCTGATCTTCATTGTTGGAGGGCACATTGACATTGTTGTTTAGATCCCAGATCCATTTGTGTATTTAAGTGTCTACCTCATAGGATTGTTGTGACACTAAATGACGTAAAGTATTAATGTCTAAAATGCTATATAAGTGTCAGTTGCTTTTTTAAAAACCAGTCAAAAACTGGATCATGAAGTAGTTCAGTTCATTGGAATAAAATATCATAGCAAAAAAGTTGTTTGTTTATCTCCAGTATGAGATTAATTATGTCAACCTGGTATTTTTATATTTAGTATGTAGAACTGGAATCATGGGAGAAAAAATATCAGTTTTTTGCAAAAAGACTTGTTTTTCTTTATTTTGATATTATTATATCATACTCTTATTTTTTATTTAAAAAATTTTGCATACTTCAATGTGCCAAGGATTGTAGCAAGAAATGAAAAAGGCAAACCCATAGCAATCCTTTTTATCTAGGACTTTACAATCTAAAAGAGGAAACAATATAAGTGGACAGGGATGGTTATGGTAAGATGAGAAAAATTACTTTTCCAACTGTGTAAAGGATGAATTGGAATGGTAAGGGGATTAAGGCAGGGGCATCAAAAAGATTTAATATAAGTGATAGGACCTGAATTGTTTGTTGATATATAATGGATAGAAGGGCATACATGTGAGAGAAGTGGTGGTGATAAAAATGAGATTTGGCAACTAACTGGATATGTGATGTAAGTGAGAATAATGAGTTGAAGTTGACTTTGTGCTTTTAAAGCTGGGAAGCTGGAAGAATGGTAGTACATCCCAGAGAGTAATGGGCAAATTAACATGTGCAGTGAGAAGTTGGAAAATAGACAAGAAATTTTGAAATAGCTATTGTGGTAAGTAGTATAGAGAATCACTTAGGGTGAGGTAATTTTTTTTTTTTTGGCCAATGTAAGCCCTGTTGCAATTAGATAATAAATTTGTAATAGACCCATCAACCCAAACGCATGAGGTTTTGTTGTTGTTTGTTTATTTTGTTTTCTTTTGTCTTCCATACATGAGAATGTGAGTAGGCATAGGAGAGTTGAGTGATGAAAAGTTTAGACTAATTTGTAAAAGAATGATGAGTAGTAAGTCAAGGGAGCAAGAAATTTGAGGGCACTAATGAAGGATGGGAATTATTCCTAGATAGGGAAGAATGAAAAGTGTAGTTAGGCCTATCATGATTGCAGGAGTGTGCTAGAGCTATCTCCAACTGACTTTTCATAACTGATTTTTAAATTTGTAGTGAGAGTATTTGCAACTTTGGAAAACAGCAATAACTACAAATCAGGGCTTAATGTATTTTGTTGATTTCAAGCCTTATGTGATAGAGAAATGCTAATAATGCAGATCTAACCTATAAATATGCCATATATATATTTTCCTCCAAGAGAGTCAGTTGTTAAACATTTGGCAGTACACTCTTTATTGCCTGTGAAAGTGTGGAGGGATAGAGAAATACAAGGTCATTATGAGAATGAAGACTATAATGGAAGACAACATTTTATTTGTCCAAATGTGGAAAAAATCTAATCATTTCAAAGAGAAAAATAAGATAATCAATTTACTATGCTAAAATGAGTATACCCTCCTTCTGAAGAAATTTTATTAGATGTAATGTATTTATTATGAGTAAGTTAAATTATATGAAATCAGTTGATACTTCAAATGATAGGCGCTTTCCAAAGAGTACTACCTTTTTGACACTAACTTCTCAGTGCTTTTGTACTAAAGGTAGTCATGACTAAATTTAATCAGTATGTCTAGCTCTATAAGTAAGAGACCCACTTCAGAACAGACCTAGAATCTATAGGACTTCTGAAGCATTTCTCTCTATCTTAATCCTCCTAATCTCATTTTCACTGTGACCTATCCTATCAATATTCTACCTATCAGTATTCTACCTGATCAGGCTTTACTTTATTCTATTCTAAGACTTGGATTCTATAAATAACTAGTACTACATTATGACTGTCCTCTACAATCATATCTCTGTCCTCTTGTCCTATTGCCAATGACTCACCTTGCCAAACCCTAACCATGTAGTATTATTATCATCTTTTTCCTCTTCTACTACTAATTTGTTGCTAAAACTCAGTGGAAGATGTTGAATAACCAATGATTATCTACAGATTTGTTATACAATCTCAACTTCAGTGTCACTAAAGAAAGGCATTTTTTCCCCTTTCTAATTGATTCTTTATCATATTCTCCATAACGCTTTCTACATACCTTCTCTTTTCTCCTCAAGCCTCCCATCTCCCACACCTCCCTGCTACTAATTTTTAATCTTTTTCAGTCTCTTGATTCTTTCCCTGTTATCTAGGTCACCTGGTCCTTAAAAAAACCTCCTTCACTTAACCCAGTCATATACTTAGACATCATTATAAATTATATTTCTCTTTGGCAGGCATGACTTCAAAAGAAATTGTTCATACTCATTGCCTCTACTTCTTTCTTTGGTTCTTTCCAGCCCTTGCAATCTGACTAGCCAAATCATCTCTCCACTGAAACTTTCCAATGTCACCAAAGATTCCTTAATTGCCAGATCCAATGGTCTCTTCTCAAACCACTCCCTTCTGGACTTCTCTGTATCATTTTGAACTATTGAGCACCTTCTCTTCCTAAATACTCTTCTCTGACTTTTAATGACCCTATTCTCTCTTGATTCTTTCTGTCTGACTTCTCCTTATTGTCCTTTGAGGAATCCGCATACGTATCTCAATGTCCAATTGTGAATGTACCATCTCTTAGTGCCCTTCTTCTCTTTTTTATCACTTAATTTTGCTTCTAAGATTTATGTATCCAGTCCTAACTAGCCTCTCTTTTGAGATTCAGTCCCACATTGCAAAGTTCCTTTTTGTCCATTTGAATTGATTGACCAAAGATATCTAAAAAATCTAAAAGCTTGTATTTTTTAATCCACAAACATAGCCCTCTTCATAAAACCATCATTTCCCTTATGGTAATTGAATTTCCAAGTCTCATCAATAAAACCTCTACATCTCTTGTATCTCCCTTCCTGCACTCACACAGCCATGACCATAGATTTCTTCCCAACTAAGAATTGTGCTATTTTCTGTCCTCTCATAAAGTAATACATCTACCTGGAAACCATTTTTCATAAAAGATCTATTCACAATAAGCAAATTTTATATTAGTCTCAGTCCTGTACTGGGTTACTTTTTTTCATGAGTTCAGCTGTCATTTTGTTACAAAATAATAAAAGTGGAAGAAAATACACACACACATACACACATATGCAAATCTATCCTTATGTAATTGAACTATTTGTGTAAGAGGCTTCATGTAGAATAGTACTTCTATAAATTGATATAGATGCAGATAGATGTACCTACATGCATACAAATATATATAGAATATTATTTTTAATATCAATCATTTTAAAATGTTCTTATTCTTTGTATGAACTAATTTTAAACAACGTGGCTACATACTAGAATCTGCTAATGTATGATACCACTCACAATCAGCATACCTGATTTCATCTCTCAAATATTATACAATATTAAAGCAATATAGATTTGTTATTATGAGAATCAAAGCAGATAACATAAAAACACTTTTAAAATCACTTAGCACAGTGTCTGACAGATAGTAGGTACTTAATAAATGTTTACTGACTGACTGTTGCCTGAAAGGAATAAATTTCTCTTCGTGTATAGTATAAAGTATATCATGTCTAAGTCAAGGGTGTTCAGGTAAATGTTTAACAACCATCTTTTTTTTGGGGGGGGAGGATATACACAAAGTCTTTAAAGTTGAATTTGCATGATTAAAATATTTCCCATTACTTTCTTAAGTTCATACAATCAACAAAACAGTAAATCAGACCCTAACTTGTAGTATTTCAGAGGTGTAAACATTTACACTGAAAATTGAACTCTCTTGAGTCTCTCTGAGGCAGCTTATTTATAACTCTGGAGTTGATGTAATCTATTGTGTAATAATAATAACAATAATATTTATATGTCTTGGTGCTCACAATGCAGTTTGTACATATTTTCACCTCTGATCTTTGAATAGCCCTAGTATATAGATTATACAAATCTCATCACTTTTATAAAGAAGAAGAAACAGACTTAAAGAGACTGTTATTTTCCTAAGGTCATAGAGTTATGTTTGTTTACCAAGTATTTCATCAGCTAACACCTTAGAAAAGTAAGGTACAAAAATTATGTTTATAATATTTTTCAAATAAATCTCCCAAGACTGTTGTTCTTCTCCCATTCCTCATAGTTGACCTATTTGTCCAACCTGTCACCTACAAATCATTGCTGTCTTTTTGCTAGGGGAAATTATAGCTCTCCAGAAGAAAGCAGTACATGGCGATTTTATTCTACTTACTGTCTTTCATCCCGGCTTGTCTGGATAGTATATCACCAAAGAGACAACATCATGAGCTACATTCTCAAAGATTATTTTAGCATGCAATAAGGTGACCAGGAAAATGGAAAGGAACAAAGAGGGTTTTATAAAGTCCTTGTGCAGTTTAACCTGTTATAACCTTGGCTTCCTGTCCCCATAGTCAGAGCCAGTATGTAAAAAAAAAAAGAAATTCTATCCAAACAATTCTATTTGAAGGTGACAATTAGGACAAGAATCAAAACCTCTTCTTAAGAAGTTTTAAAAGAATAGGTCTAAAATAATCAAGACGCACCCAGCAATCATGCAGTGACAACTATATAATTCTGTCAACAAGCTAGGATATAGGAACATATATACTACATCCAAAGAAGATTGTCATTGTTGGGGCCTTATGTGAAATTTTATTGTACTGTTATGTGAAATCTTTATAAATTATTTTTAAATGGCATTTCCAATACATCCTATCACTCAAACACATCCACCTGCTTTAGGACTTCATGGAACTTTTAGGATATTTTCAGAAAGTCAATTTCTATGTTAGCATAACTAATGTCTTGGTGGGCATAGCAATAAAACAAAATATTGTCCTCCCAGGACAATGTTTGTTTAAAGTCTACCTGACTTATTCATATACAGGAATCAAGCCTCGGCCTATATTTTGCCAACTACATTGAAAATCATAAGTATTTTCTTGAGTTTTGAAAAATTTGCATTCCTGAATGAGAAAAAAACTTCCTTTTTTCTTTAAGTTCGTGTTGTTGGGAATGGGGAAATAAGTTTTATCTAGATAAGTTAAAAATTACAATGGTGTCTGGTTCACTTTTCAGCAATGCAGATTATAATACCTCAATGCCTTTGTGAGCAGTCTTCATTGATAAAACCACTGAAACGATTGTGAGTTTGCCTAGATTTAGTTTAACCCTCAGCATGTTTAAAAGAAATCACATTGTCTTTCTCCCTAAACCTATCCCTATTCCAACTGGTCCTGTTTTTGTGATGGGCACCACCATTCTTTCAGTTATTTACATTTGCAAACTGAGAGTCATCCTTAAATTGGCCCTCTCCTTCATTACTTTCATATCCAATCTGTTGTCAGCTTTGGTCATTTTTAAGTCTCAGTCTCTTATATTCACCTACTTTTCACACAGACAACCACCCCTCTATTTCAAGATCTCATTGCATCTCATTTGGATTATTCCATTGGTCCACAAATGATCTTCCTATACCAAGTCTCTCTACATGCCAATTCATCCTTTATTTAATTACCAAATTGATATTCTGAAAACACAAATCTAATCATATCACCTATCTGCTCAACAAGCAGCTACATGGTGCATAGGAAGAGCCTAGAGTGAGAACACCTGAGTTAAAATCCAGTCTTAGACCCTTTTAAACTGTGTGACTCAGAGCAAGTCACTTAAATGCTGGCTTCCTCCATCTCTCAACTGCAAAATGGAGATGAGAATAATAGCGCTTACCTCACAGAATTAAATAATAGTTGTAAAGTAATTAACACAATACTGGCCTGGCACATCATAGAAACCTAATAAATGTGTGTCCCTTCCCATATGATATCAGTAACTCTCTATTACCACTTGCAGGAAAGAAGAAAGGAAGAAAAGGAAGGAAATAAGCCACAAAAAGGAAGAGAGAAAGGACAGTTTCCTCTACATTCAGGGTCACCAACCTGAATGTCTAGAAGGATGGAGCTGTCCTAAACAGGAATAGAGAAGGTGACAAGAAAGTTTTTTTTTGGGGGGGGGAATAATAACAAGTAATATTTTTGAAATATTAAGTTTTAGATGTGTATGGGACATTTGGTTTGAAATGTACAGTGGACATTTAGCAATGCAATGCAGGATTGGATAACAGAAGAGAGATTACAGCTTGATATATAAAGGTCTGAGAATGCACTTCATAATGATGATCACTGAACCCATTGGAGCTGATGAGATCTCCAAGTGAGTGAGTTTAGACCAGAGGCTTTTTTTTTTAAAGAAAACAAGGCATTTCCATAATACAGTACAATAAAAAAGATATTTATACATGAAACTGCAAATCTACAATGTACAACTATAGTGCCAACATGATTTTTACAGCACCTATAGTGTCTATGAATATGCCAGAATAATTCTGAAGTGCAAAATATATCAAACTCTTCACATGGAAGACAGAACCAAAACATTTATTAAAACACCAGAAAGCCAAATCCATCAGAGCAACAAAGAAATCTACACATAATAACAATGCAGGGGGTACTGCCATCCCCAAGCCTTCCCCCTGTTGGGGCCTTCTCACAAACAAGCACTTACAACTCTCTGCCTGCTTCCTCTCTCTCCTTCAGCTCTAACTACCCTCATCAACTTCCTCTCACCTCTGCTCCACCCTTCCTGCTCCACTCCTTCTTGCCCCACCCATTCAGGAAGCTTCCCCTACCATACATTCATGTGACTCACAGGCTTCCATGTGACTCAGGCAGGTCACATGGGCCTATTAATGAATGGCAAAGATCTTCCAATTTATATTACCATTACAACAACTTGTTATTCTCTCCAAATATACAAGTTTATCATGTAAATTTCTTTTTCCTCCTTTTTTTTCTTCCTCCTCCACCCTAGATATGGCTACCATTATGCCCAAATAAGTATGTGTGTATACATACAAATATACACATACACATACATATATACATACATGCATACATATATACACATATATACATACATGTATACATATGTACACACTTATATACATGATCTAGATGTAGATGTAGATCTAGGTATAGATATAGATATCGGTATAGATATAGATATAGATGTAGATCTAGGTATAGATATAGATATCGGTATAGATATAGATATAGGTATAGATATAGATATAGATATAGATCTATGTGGAGGGACTCTTGGAGGGGTAGACCAGACATTCTTAACTTTTGTTTCTGAATCATAGACCCCTTTGGCAGGTTGGTGAAACCTGTGAAACCCTATTCAGAGTAAAGTTTAAGACATACAAAATAAAACATGTACAATTAAAAGCAAGTCAATTTTATTGAAATGTAATGATCAAATTTTTAAAAAAATCATGGGCCCTATCAATCATCTGTGGTTTAAACTTAGGGGAAGAGAGTGTTTAAAACAAAGTTTTGAGATATAACAACAATTCGGAGTGGGATATGGATGATGATGA
Source organism: Pseudochirops cupreus (assembly GCA_028627135.1). Classification (NCBI taxonomy): domain Eukaryota; kingdom Metazoa; phylum Chordata; class Mammalia; order Diprotodontia; family Pseudocheiridae; genus Pseudochirops; species Pseudochirops cupreus. The sequence goes on from CM053584.1 coordinate 230,229,858, forward strand.
CACAATAAACGGATATGGAAGTAGTGGTAAGACAGGCAGGAAAGTGAGAAGAGTGTTGTGAAAACTCAAGGAAGAAAGAATACCCATAAAGAGAAGATGGACAACAGTGTAATATGGGATGGGTAGGTCAAAGAACCTGAGAAGAAGAGACATATAAAGGAAAATAAAGAGATCGTTGATAACTTTCCAAGGCATAGCCACAACTTTGTAGAATGATAAGATCAGAAACCAGATTGTAAAATGTTGAGAAATTAAATACAATAATGTATGTAAAACTTTTTGCAAACTTTGGAGCACAATATAAATGTTAGCAAAAGCTATTGCAGCTTTTAACGCTCCTAACCATTTCCTCCTTCTGAATACTCTATCTTGCCCTCAGAGATACACTACATTCATCTGGCTCTTACCCTATTTTTCCAATTGCTCATTTTGATCTCCTTTCCTGACTGCTTTCCTCTCCATATTCTTATGCAGAGATCCTCCCATGGCTCATTCTGTCCTTGGCACTCTTCTATTCCCCACCTGAACTTCCACTCTGGGCCATTTCAGTCACTCTCTCTCACACAGGTTTCAATACTTACACATAAACAACTCTCAAATCGATATACAACCCTGACCCAACTCTTTCCCAAGCTATACAAAACATGTCCCACCATTACCTCAAATTCAACTTGGCCAAATCTAAAATTGAGCTATTTATCTTTTCACAAAAGTTACTTACCCTGGTTTTGCTACTTCTGTCAATGACATACTATGGGATGATCTTCAGTATAATTCTGGCTTGGATTCAAAGGACTTTTATTCAAATTTTACTTCTTTTATTTACTACCTATATAACCTTAAGGAAGTTGTTTAATGTTTTAGGCCCCAGTTCTTCATTTTTAAAATGAGAGGTTTGGACTAAAGGGCCTCTCAGGTCACTTATAGTTTGAAATCTAGGATCCTATGACTCTTTCCCATATCTCCTATCCAATAAAGTATAACATCCTCTTCTTGTGTATAGAAGTAGATCAGAACCATATTCGATTATTTTAAGTAGATCAAAAAAATAGAGGAGGTACAAGATTCCTGTTTTCACGCTGGAGGTAAAATTCGAGGATGGACCCAGAGGACTAGTTTTGTTTATAGTCAGGCAATTTGTATTTTTATTAAATTTAACTCTACCACAGTTTAGCCATTGAACTAAGAATAAGAAACGCCTTACATGCAGTGTTCCATTACATGTAATAGCAGGTTTTAAATATATTGCTTAATTTTGCTAAACTAGTTTTTCATCTTTTTTTATTCTTTTTTATTAGAGATGACTTTCAGGGAGGTGGAAGAGGAACATTTAGAAATGTAAATGCTGTAATAACCAAAAAAACAACAAAAATATATTTAATGTATTTAAAAACTGACAAATGATCCTAACACTTATGGGTATGCATATTGTCCTCTGCTAATGCATTCCCCACATGTACTTGAGAGCATATACAGGCGTTGTTTACAGTCTACTAACTTTGTGGTGAAGCTGGACCTTTTTCATTGATTCCTGAATTAGAATTAGTTTTACATACAAAATATTCCTATGGAGCAACTCATTCTTTTTTTTTTCTTGCCTGGTTTAATTGAGAAAGACAGAATATAAAACTCTGAATAGATTGAGGGCCATAGATATCCATCAGTACATTCTTCACCTCTTTACATTTGTTCTTTCATAGGTTGAGGTAAAGAAATAGAGTGATCTTGTGAGTTTAGAAAGGTCAGGAAAGCAAGCCACCAGAGGCTGAAGAGTTGGTGACCATAGCAATACTATAGACAGATCAACCTAATGACAAGCAAAGTCCCATAAGGATAAGTAAGACTCAATCCAGTATCAAATTGGCCACAGTATAGGACGTCATTTTACTGGAGTGATTTGTACATGAGAGGAACCATATCAGTAAAAGCTTTATAAAAATTAGCTTTTCCCTGTGTAAAAGCCAATTTTATTAATTAGTTTAGTAATACTCTGGCATGAAATGTTGGTGGTTAACATAAGGGGGAATACCTTAGAATGTGCACTTGAGCCTGTGGCATTATAGAAAGACAATCCTATTATCGCTAAAACCCACAAGAGGTTATATAATTAACTTCAGTGTTGGAACCATATCTACATGTTCATGTTAGAGGAGACTAAGGTCAGAGGCTTGCAACATTTTTTAAATGAATGAGACTCCAGTTGGAATTTTGTTTTGTTTATTACTTCACATCCTTCCATATGTACATTAACATGTGTTCTATGACAAATTAATTAATTTCAGGTAACCTGATTTCCTCTAGAAATCTGTATTTTTACAAGTAAAGGTTAAACACTTTAATGATTTTTCTTTTTATCACTCATCTGGCATTAGTTTTACACTTCCTGATGATAGACTTTTAAGAGATGTCAGCTCATAGCTGCCTGGAACTGTGAATTGTTACCTGAATTATGAGAGAATGTTTGGACATCCTCTTGATATTGCTAATCAGAGGTGTAGACATGTCAGGAACCTAGCTCCTTGAATTTTAATGTAGAAGGGATAAAGTTAGTGTTTGGTTTCAGTGATTATGTATAAGTGAGAGAATATTAATGGTAGACAGTGATTAGTGATGTGATTAGAAAGACAATTGCTAAGAGGCATGAGAATTTCAGTGAAAATCTCTAGGCAATTTAGTACTATGTTTCAGTATTCTGGGTGTACCTCTGGATATAATCTTTTATCAAAATGAGTCTGGAGTTATGAGTACATGAAGAGATGGTATTCTAGAGTAAGTTAGGGGTATGTGTCACCTGCCTTTTTAAGATGGGCACAGAAGTTGTGTGGCCCTGGGTCTTAGTGCCATGTGCATTAATCTCAGTGTTTTGGAAATGGTAGTAGAAAATTGTATTTAATGTGTCTGTTTCCACAGTTCTGAGCCCCTAATACTTTCCACATAACAAAAGAGAGTACCAAGGGAAAGTGAATCAGAGAATGACGATGCATATATGAGGGTTAGTGTCACCTCTTATCATTCTACTTTTGTCTTATATTTCATTGAAAGATATTGAACAGGCACCTGTTGTACATCCTAGTTAGAAATACAGGTACCAATGTTGATTGATTTCCCCAATTCTATAAAGGAGAAGTAAGATAATTTTTCTAATAATGGGACTTGATGGAGTAAGAATGTGGGATTTGAAAAGAGTATATTGAAAGTAGAGTTTAAATACAGTGTATGTATAAAAGTACAGAGAGAATTGATGTAAGTCAGAGGGCATGAGAAAATGTAATATGTTGTGAGTTCAGGAAGGCAGGGTGCTGTTCAGCTGCTAATCCCTAGATAATTGAGTATTTTTTGGTTATGGATCTTTAGAGAATTTGAATTTCCACCAAGATCTAATTTTGATTTAGGATGCTCTTCACAATTCTCCAGTTCATGTATGCTGACCACGAGACTGACTGCATATTTGGTGTGAACATTGATATCTTCAAAGAAATTCTGGCAACTGAGGGTAGTGATAACAAGCCATGCCAGATGCTATACATTTGGACTGTAATTCTAAGCAACCGTCGGTTTCCATATTGGGAGAGAGCCAAGGGAAACAATGGAGGACCCAGATTCAGAGCAGCAGGGTATAGGTATGAGTGGGTTTATGACAGCTATCTAAACTTTTTTTTATCTTTATTATAATTCTTCACGCTTGTATATCTTCTCCCCCTAATTGAGTAGTAAGTTTCTTGATGAAAGGAACTATGTTATACTTTTTATATGACCCCCTACAATACCTTCCTCCCTCTCTCTCTCTGCCTCTCTCTCTCTCTCTTTCTCTCTCTCTTTTTGTCTCTCTCTCTCTTTCTCTGTGTGTGTGTGTGTGTGCATGCACACATGCATATGTATGTGTATGTGTGTGTAATGATTGCAAATCTTTACTGAATTATTGAATGAATATCATTTTCCCTTGAGAGCTAGAAATTTCAATACAGAATGTGTTTAATGATAAGAACCCTGCACTTGGAATCAGGAAGATCTAGATTCAGATTTGTTGCCCAGATATCTACAATGTACATGAGCATATGCAAGTCATTTCATCTCTGAGTCTCTGATTCCTTATTTGTAAAAGGGGCACAGTGAAGAGACTAATGAAGTCATAGGACCAGGGTTCACATTCTGTCTACAATTTTTTTTTGGTGAGGTAATCAGGGTTAAATGATTTGTCCAGCATCACACGGTAAGGAAGTATCAAGTGTCTGAGGTCAGATGTGAAGTCAGGTTCTCCTGACTATAGGAGAACTGCCTCCCTGCCTACTCCCAAACAGCTATATTTTCCCCATCAAAAATAAAGTGAGGGTATTGTAATTTCAGGTCCTTCCCAGGCTCCTAAATGTCTGTTTCTGACCCTTGAACATTTCTGTCACAAAATTGCTGTGAAGGAAATGCTCTATAAATGTGAGCTATTTTTAGATTTACCTCATTATTTTAGCATATATGATAAATGATAATGACATAGCACAAGAATATATATTTTAAAAGATTTCAGATAAATTGTATGTTGGTTTGAATCTTAGGTAACAGAATCTACGTGAATGTTTCAGAGCATCATAATAATTGTAACTCCTACATCAGAGGGTCTCAAAACAAACAAAAGCCAAGTTCACTTTGGGGAACTTCTCATCTCAGTTGTTCATAACCACCACATAGAAAACCCAGAAAAATCACAACTTAACATCATGCAGCATGCTCCCCTTGCAAGAACACAAACCACAAAACTAATGAAGTAGAGTTTTATGAAAAGGTCACACAAAATAAAATAGAAAATCCCAGTAGAGATCTTGTGAAACAGAGAATAGAGATACCTCCCAATAATCTCCCTTTCTCTCTCTCTCCCTCTCTCCCTTTCTCCCTCCCTCCCTCCCTCTCTCTCTCTGTCTCTCTGTCTCTTTCTCTCTGTCTCTCTCTCTGTCTCTGTCTGTCTGTCTCTC